>CM023484.1:77288150-77807896 GCA_013339685.2 Hyalomma asiaticum
ATAATCAACACTGTCCCAGTTGTCGGCAGTAGTGTTTCCTATCTCCGCACTGTCTCGCACAGCACTCTCCAAGCGGTCACTCCATGTCGCGTTGACGCTATTCCGAGCCGTCGATGTCACAGCCGTCAGCAGGAGCAGCAAACAAAACGCCGTCTCTTTCATATTGAATACCTTCTTTTGGGCAGTCTTTTTGACAGACGAAGTGAAGCTTTCTTGATTCGGTAGTCCTCGCACTTTTACAAGCCTTCTGCGCAATTTGTACTTTAAAACAGTCTCGGCGTTGTTTTCTTCGCTTATAGAAGCAGCGACGCAGTTACGTGTTACGCTATAATACATTCATCCACCATGAAGCAGGAACTAACAAATAATAATCAATAAATGTAGCCAATTAATAAATATTGAAAGCGGGGATCGAGAATTCCGTTCTATGTAGATACTCTAAGTAAACCGACGAAAGGAGCAAATATTTAGCCGAATATTTCTCGCCAGCTTTGCTTTGGAGAGCGCGCACTTGCGAAGGCCGTGCACCGGTTGTACAATTCTTGCCAGCGAGGTTATCGCGAGGAAATTCTGAGCATTAAGAATTCGCACATTATGACGGCTCAGAGAACGTCATGCTGAAAGAATCGGCGAGTATCCTGCGGCAGCGAACGTGCACGGAGCGGGCTCGAAGAACGGCAGGGAGCAAGCGAGAGACCCCCAATGGACTCAAGCTATCGTCAGGTCTTCACGCGTGCGTTCCAGCCGACTGTCCTGCAGCGCAGATGTGGCAACCCTCCGCGAGCGGCCAGCATCGCTGCGAAATGTTCAGAAAACATATATACGCTGCGGTAGAGGAGCACTCATTTTATAAACGTGAAAGGGAATCGGCCACAAGCTATGACTGCTTTCCTAAGCATCACAGACACCTGTTTGCGTCACACTATGGATCTCGCTTTATGAAGAAGCACAACTCCTTTGGCTAGGCGACAAGTTACGCCCTCCCCACCACCCTCCTACTTCTCTTTATCCTCCAAGGTTTCTCTCATATGAAAGCTTTAACTAAGTGCATGCTGCGAGAAAGTTACGTTGACGCTGACGTAAATGCCGCTTAAAAGAATAAACGCCAGCCTATAGAGCGTATCCGATACTACATTCTTCCGTCTTTTATTGGCGTTTAGCGTGTCCACCAGTACACACGTCACGAACACACACAAAAACAAACAAAAATGCGCTTGCGCAACATTACCGGTGCATCGAACCCATTCCGTAATAATAGTCCGCTTCTCAGGGTTGTTCAGGCGGCCCTTCGAAGCACACCTGGCAGTTTTACAGGTTTCTGTATTTTTGTTAATCTTTACAAGCAAGAATAATGTCACACTAGGCGATGGATGTGATGGCCATGAGCATACCAAGCAGATACAGGGCAGCTACTGTCAGTGAACCTTGAAAAATACCTCTGAGCTGCCGCCGTCTACACGACCCCGATAATTACTCGCGGCTTCTTCGCATCACTCACGCAATATTTACGCTCCCTTAGGCTGGAATTCAATGTGTCACTTTCAACGTGTATTCTGCGGCAAGTAGTCGAGGTAAGAATTGCTCAACTTTCGGTATCTTTTCCAGAGAACTTTACTCCCCCTATGACGCATTGGCAGGGTTGAGATTACTGAGCAATCAGTCGATGGTGACCAACGTCGGGGAAGCACGAGCAGGGCGACGCCAGCTCACGCCACCGTCGGCACTTGTGAGCATACAAGAATGCTAGCAATGACTAGACGAAAGCTACGAACGTCATGCAGTGCCTGCCAAGAACAATAGATACCACAAGCAAAGGATAGCATACCTATCGAGCACGAGCCGCCGTTATTCTCTACGCGCCGACATGACCATGAACCATAAGCAACACTTCGCAGTACTTATACAACATAGTACATCCACTGTCGAAAGTTCAGTAACACCAAGCACACTAGACTGAAAGTTGGTACCGAGTGTCGGTACTATCGGATACTTATCTCACCTATTTTGCTGAATTCCGCATTTTACGCCCCCGTTTCTCGTTCCTCGTTCACTGCAGATTGCACCACTCTTAGCACAGTAACCTTAGTTATCTTATAGGTACATAAAAATGTGAAAATATGCTCCTTTACTAAAGGTTGAAACTGCTTTAACCTTTAGTAAGCAGCATAATTTTCACTTTTTTTTGTGTACCTATAACATAAACGAAAGGTTACCGTGTTAAGAGGGTACGTTTTCTCCTTGGTCAGTTTGCGTTTTCTCCAACGCACGTTTTCGTTTTATTTTCAACATTCCTCCATGCAATGGTGCTGACTCTACAATTCGTGATCTTGCGAATAGCTAGCTACTCTACCAGTTACAGAGGCGCATGTGCATCGTCACATTGGTCCGTTTCCGCTTTCCTCCAACGCGCGCTTCCGTTTCTTTAGTGGTGCTGATTCTATAATCCGTGGCCCCTGTGAATGGCTGCAGTACTGGCGTACAGACACGCGAGGATTCGAGGCTATGCAATGTATAACGCCCTCTTCTTTTTTTTCTTCCTGAAAAGAGCTACAAAACACACTTCAAGATTAACGGTAACAAAGAACGTTCCTCGCAACAGAAATCAGGTACGGTTAAGAGAGGCCAGAGAAGTTACCTGATCGGTTTCAAAAAAAGACTGAGAGAAATATTTGCATGGATTGACCTAGTCACTATTGAACGGACATAGGCAGAAAGTGAATACAAGTTGCATTGGCACAGCACATGCACAATTACAAACACGGCTCGATGGCGTAATAGTGTTCTGAATGACATTGTGACGTGACTCTCGAGGAAACTACGTGTAGAGGGATGTACTCTTAAAGGCGTCTGGAAGAAGGAAAGTTTAGATAGATAGATAGATAGATAGATAGATAGATAGATAGATAGATAGATAGTATAGATAGATAGATAGATAGATAGATAGATAGATAGATAGATAGATAGATAGATAGATATGAGGGAACCGATGACAGACTGTCATTGTCAGCCCGCCGTGGTCCCTCAGCAGCAAGGCATTGCCTGCGAAGCTTTAGGTCCCGAGATCGAATTAGGGCCTCAGCCGCCGCATTTCGTTGGCGCGAAATGCAAAAAACAAAAGCACCCGTGTGCCTAGAGTTAGTTGCCCGTTAAGGAAACCTAGTGGGTCGGTCAAAATACGCGCAGGGCCCCCCACACGGGGCGGCCATATGATCGTAGCGGGTTTTCGCACTGTAAAAAGTCCTGTAATCACTATCTTTATTGTGGAAATCCAGCCGCAGCGGCCGGATTCGATCCCGCGGCCTTAGGACCAGCAGTCTAGTGCCATAGCCACTAGACCACTGCGTCTGGGCCAGCCATGTATAAATGTATTTTTGATATACTTGTAAATGTTAGGAAGTAATGAAACATGAATCGCCGATAAAATAAACTGTGGAGGTGAGATCTGTTCACCTCAACAACGAAAACGTTTGTCTGTTCGATTCTTCCGGCTGTTTGGTATAAAATGCGCTGTTCTGCTCACTGGTTTGGGACTTATCAAATGTCGGGACGGCACATGCAACAAGGATAACCCTATTTTGTGCACTTGGGTTCTGTTTCCCAAAGAAGAACTAAATTAGGAGGAAATATATTTCCTAAAGAAAATAAGCGTTAATGCTGTAGCTGCATTCCGATGCGCTTTTACGCAAACAAAAAAAACATGATCGAATGGTGGCGCCGATGCTCATTAGTACAAAGTAACGACGCGCCATGCTCCTCCACGAGTTTGATTGCACGCGGAAAATTCTTGGTCGGCTCTAATTGCGCTTTCAGCACACGCGCGTGCATGCAGTAATAGTTACCGCAACTTTCTCTTATGCAAGATCTGCTCTATGTAAAATTCGTGGTTCGTCACTCTTGCGCACTACGCAATCGCTACGCCTCGCCGTTATATCCTCAAGGCCGTCTATGCATGTTTGAATGCACTCCTCCCCCGATAGACTGTGGTGTTGGTTAGTCGAACTAAATTCGGCTGTTCGAATAATGCGCTGGACTTGGACGTTATGGGTGGTTGAGCATCGTGAAAGAGGAAACAGCGTCAGCCCGAGGACGGCGACAAAAACACGAACCACATAACGTGATTCCCGCTCTCAAGTGACGTCTATCATGAAAATAAAATCAGTTTATAGTCGGCGCTACTTCACGTGGTTCGTTTTTCTCGACGTCCTTGTGTTGACGCTGTTTCCTCTTGCATGATATTCAAAAAAGTCCCGCTGTAACTATAAGTGCCAGTGTCTGCATGAGAGAGAGAGAGAGAGAGACATGTTCTGCTAAAGGCAGGGAGGTTAAATGTAAGACAAGTCTGTTTGCAGCCCTGCTCTGCGGGAGGAGTGAGGGGAGATACAAAAGATAGAAAATGATGAGAGAGAGAGAGAGAGAGAGTTAGGAAGTCACTCAACACACACTCAAACACGGCAGTTTCGCAGTCATTCTCTGTGCGTGAATTAGTACAGCAATGTAAGCCAACAAAGAGCAGTAAACACCATTCTTTCATGCTGAACAATCAAAGGCGTTAGAGATGTCTAGTGGCTATGGCACTCGGCTTCTGATCCGAAGGCCTCCAGATCAAATCCCGGCCGTAGCGGCTGCATTTGCGACGGAGGCGAAATGTCCAGGAACGTGCGCTTCGCGGATTTAACGCACGTTAAATAACCCAAGGTAGTCGATGTTTTCGGAGCCCTTCACTACGGCGTCGCTCATAATCATAGCGTGTTTTTGCAACGCAAAACCTTTTCAAATCAATGGGAGGCGCTATGAGAAAACAAGCCGCAAACGCTATCTTCCGTGCATTGAACCATTTGCACGCCTCCTGACCATCACCCTCCGGTGTGTTATTTCGGAGTTACTCCTCGTGCGCCCCAGAAGAGAACACATCAACTTTAATTGTTTCTGTCCTAATACTCTTATAAATCCTGCGTTACTTACGGCCTAATACATGTTGTGACCTGGGCAGCGTAAAGGCATACCGTTTCCTTCTTGCTACGTCCGAGAGCTCAGGTTACGAGGTTGAAGAAGGCGAACAACGTTTAACAGCGCGCCCACTCGGCATGTTTGGTGCAATTAGGCTTGGAGCACATTGGTCTACGGAGATTTCGTCACCCTACGCTAAGGTGTCACAGAAGAGTGAGGATCATCATGATCGTCATCATCAGCCTGTTTAGGTCTACTGCAGGACGAAGGCCCCTCCCAACGATTTCCAATCCACCCTATCTGAGCGAGTTGGTTCCACTTTATGCCCGCAACTTTTTAATTTCAACGCTCCATCTAACCTTTTGCCTACCTCTGTTGCGTTTTCCCTCTTGGTATCCATTCCGTCGCTCTTACTGTCCATCTGTTATCTTTCCTCCTCATGACATGTTCTGCCCAGGTCCACTTCTTTCTTTTAATTGATATAATAATATCAGCTACTCCTGTCTGTTCCCTGATCCATTCCACTCATTTCTTAGCGTTACTCATCTCTTAGCGTTACCCCTATTATTTTTCTTTCCTTTGCACGTTGCGTGCTCTTTAGTTTCATCTCTAGTTTTTTCGTTGTCCTCCACGTTTCTGCACCGTACGTTAGTACTGGGAGAATGCAGTGATTGAATACTTTTCGCATTAGTGATGGCGGTAAGCTTCCAGTCATCATTTCGTAATGCCTTCCGAATGCGCTCCAGCCCAACCTTATTCTACGGAGAGTTACTTTTTCATGGGTGGGAGTTCCTGTTGTTAACTGTCCCAGGTACACGTATTCGCTTACACATTGCAAGGGTTCATTGTTGATTTTAAATTCCTGTTCCTTAGCTAGGCTATTGAGCATAACTTTGGTCTTTTGGTTATTCATTTTTAATCCAATTTTAATACTTTCCCTGTTGAGGTGATCAATCATGTTTTGTAGTTCGTCTCCATCATTGCTAAAGAGCACAATGTCGTCTGCAAATCTTAAATTGCTTAGATATTCTCCGTCTATCCGAATTCCCCTTTCTTCCCAGTCTAGACGTTTAAGGATTTCCTCTATACATGCAGTGAATAGCATCGGGAATATTGTATCTCCCTGTATCACACCTCTCCCAATCGGGATTTCTCTGCTTCTCTCATGTAGGAGTAGTGTGGCTGTGCAATCTTTGTATATGTTGTTGATGGTTTTCACGTATACGCTAGGTACCCCTTGTCGACGTAGAGCTTCTAGAACTGCATGTATTTCTATGGAGTCAAATGCTTTCTCGTAGTCGATAAACGCCATATAAAGAGGTATGGTATATTCAGCGTACTTCTCAATTACTAGGTTGATAGCATGGCTGTGGTCCATTGTCGAGTAACCTTTCCTAAAACCAGCTTGTTCTCTCGGTTGGTTAAAGTCGAGTGTTTCTCTTATCCTCGTAGAAATTACTTTTGTAAATAGCTTCTATATTACTGGGAGCAGGGTAATTGGTCTGTAATTCTTTAACTCCTTTATGTCACCTTTCTTGTGGATAAGGATCATATTAGCATTTTTCCAACTGCGCGGTATACTACATGTCTTGATACATTTCGTGAAGAGCGATGCAAGTTTTTCAAGTACAATATATCCTCCGTCTTTGATCAAGTTGGCTGTTATAGCATCTTCACCAGCTGCTTTACCGCGGGACATGCCTTTGGCAGCTTTTTGGACTATACATGGAATTATACATGGAATGTCAGTGTCCTCCTCTGATTCTATTTCTATTAAGGCTGTATGGTCTGTCTGAGAGCTGTACAGTTCAGAGTAGAAATCTTCTGCTACCTTTACTATTTCGTTGAAACTGTTGATAACGTTACCTTGTTTATCTTTTAGCGCATGCATTTTGTTTTGTGCTAAGTGCAGTTTCCTTTTTACCGATTTAATGCTGGTGTCTTTTTCTACTGCTTTCTCTATTTCTCTCACGTTAAAGTTTCTTACATCTCTTTGCCTGGCTTTACTAATCAATTTTGATAGTTCTGCGAATTCTATCTTATCTTTGGACGAAGTTTCTTTCATTTGTTGGCGTTTTTTTATTAAGTCCTTGGTAGATTGGGACAACTTAGTTGTTGCTTGCTTTGTTGTTTTACCCCCGACTTCTATCGCTGATTCAAGGATTGTTTTCGTTATGGTTTTGTTTATTTCTTCTAAATCGTCACCATTTTCGCCTAAGGCCTCGAACTTGTTGCTTAGGGCGACTTTAAGTTCTTCGTTCTTCGCTCTGATTACCTCTAGATTGCTTTTTTTTTTCTAGCAAATACTTTAGTTCTTGTTTTCTGAAGGCTAAGTACAATCTTTGCCCTTACTAATCTGTGATCGCTGCATTTTACCTTCCGCACTACTTCTGTGTCTTGAATTATACCTGGTCGTTCGCACATTATGAAGTCGATTTCATTCTTTGTTTCCATATTAGGGCTTTTCCACGTCCCCTTCCTATTCTTGTGTTTCTTGAAAAAGGTATTCATTATTCGGAGTTGGTCTCTTTCGGCAGATTGTACTAGCAATTCCCCACGGTTAATTCTACGGCCGACGCCGTAGTTGCCAATCGCCTGCTCTCCACTTTGTTTTGTTCCTACTTTTGCGTTGAAATCCCCTATGACTACTGTGTATTGTGTCCGTACGTTCTTTATTGCTAATTCGATATCCTCGTAGAACTGCTCTACTTGTTCGTCGTCGTAGCTCGTTGTTGGCGCATATCTCTGGATTATCTTAAGTTTATACCGCTTATTTAGTTTTATTACGACGCATGCTACCCTTTAGTTAATGCTGTAGAATTCATCTACGTTGCCCGCTATATCTTTGTGAATTAGGAACCCAACGCCATATTCTTTCTTTTCGGGTAATCCTCTATAGCAGAGGACATGTCCATTGTTTAAGACTATGTAAGCTCCACCTGCTCTCCTAACTTCGCTAAGGCCAATGACGCCCCAACTAACTCCCTCTAGTTCCTCGATTAGTTCCGCTAATCTAGCTTCGCTGGAGAGGGATCTTGAATTGAACGTTGCAATGTTTAGTTTCCAGTGGCGGCCTGTCCGGGTCCAGTGATTATTACTACCCTCTGCTGCTTCACAGAGCTGACCGCCGCCGTGGACAGATGTTCTGCGGCTGCTGGACACTGAGGGCGAGGATTTAATTGTAGACATCGTGTGGGAGGTGGTGGCCAAGTACTTCACCAGGGAGGCCAATTCCTGTTCTGGTGTAGGAGTGAGTCGTAAAAGGCACTTGAACGACTGAAAGCCTTTCAGGTACCCAACCGTCGCCAGGCCACCCTACCGACGTAATCTCGAGCAGTATAACAAACATCCTTAAAAAAAAAAGGGGGCGGGGGGGGGGGGGGCGTCGAACCTGCGACCCTTGGCGGTCCCGGTTGCAGCGGTTCCGCATCGTTAAACGCACATTCTTACAAAGTCTTTCATGCGCGACAATTTCTACCCGCGTTACTATTTCGTACAGTATTTGGTCTCAAAAAGTTCGCGATTATCTAGTTTTGCTAACTGCTGACATCCAGGACGTCACGGTTTTTAAAATTGCTCTGCAAGTAAGGTCGGCGAGCGTGGAAAATCGTGTTTTAGCGAGTCGTTCTAAGTTCTCCGTTCTCGCTCAAGCAGATATGTCTCGGCGCGCTGAGTTCGGCGCGTTTCCCGAAAGTTGTGTGGTAGAAGATATTATTGAAAACCTTCCACGTGGTCCGGCACACAGGTATTTTTTTTTTGCGACGTACGTGAATATGAAAAAAACAAGAGAAATCGTTGGTTGTAACAAACCGCGGTTGCATGATGTGCATTGACTAATGAAATCTATAATTTCCTATGCCGGAATGGACGTGCGAAGACAAAATGGGAAAAAAATGGAATAACTTTTATCAAATTTCTCCTCACCTTCTTATTCCTTCCGTTTTTTTCTTTTTTTCTTTTGTTGCCTAGTTGTTGTCCAAAGTTCGTCTTTCAGTGCGCGTATTACGTGGTGAGTCTCCCACCCACCAACCAGCAGCAGGCGCGATACGGTCATCCCTTACTCTGCTATTAATGGTTAGTGGCTGAAACGCTGTCGAGATAGTATATCGTGACTTGTAAGTGTAGGGGTGCTCAATACGAGCGAAAAGGATGAAGAGCGAAGGGATAATCCTGAGGGCACCCTGTTGTCCTGTGCTCTTGATAACCCCCTTGCTTCCTTGTTTGCTTTTCGCTCGTTTTGGAGCAGCGCTACATGCTTACAACGTTAGTGGCTGCTGAATCGCTTCTCTTCAACGCCTGATGACGTCGACTACTACATGCCTAAAGTATAAGGGAACGCAGAGCGCTGGTCATTCAGTGCAGTAGGCAGACTGTTCGCATATTCGTCAGGAAAAAACAAAAAAAAAAGCAAAAATCCCACTGGGGTTTTTCCATGGAAATGAGCGCATGTATTTAAAAAGCAAGGAAAAATAACAGAAAAGGCAAAAATATACTGGGAACGTCCTGAAAAGCAGCTCAGATGTGTTATTCCCCCTTGTATACACCTCAAATGACAACCACATGAGCCGACTATTTAACCTAGAACGGTTAAATCTAAAGACGCTGCAGCGAGTATCCCGGGTGCGCCGCAACGCCTTCCAAGAAACACAGATACATTCGAGTAAGCATGCTTATGATTCCCGGCAGCCCCCCTCAACCTGTTGCAACCTTTCTCCCGTACTTTTTCTTCTATTCCAGCTTTCTTTTACTTGCTCTCACGTATCCGCCTGCATGCCTGAAGGCCCCATTTGTGCTCCAAGCACGATCGCCTTGGCTCTATCTCGCGCTCGAGCTCATTACTGTGCGACAGTTCTTGTACTTGAGTCCCACTTTAACATACTGCAAAATTCTAGCAACAGAGGCAGGCAAAAGGTTAGATGGAGCGATGAAATTAAAAAGTTTGCGGGCATAAAGTGGAACCAACTAGCTCAGGATAGGGTGGAGTGGAAATCGATGGAAGAGGCCTTCGTCCTGCAGTAGACCTAAACAGGCTGATGATGATGATGATGATGATGATGATGATGATGATGATGATGATGATGATTCTAGCTGCTAAAAAGGGATGCTTAGCTTATTTTGACAGCACTGTCAAATGACAGTACCGCACAAATTATTGTTACATTACTTAATGTAACAATAATTTGTTTATTGTTACATTACTTAATGTAACAATAATTTGTGGGGTCTTACACTCCTTTATCCACGATGCGATTATGAGAGACGTCTTAGTGGTGGGCTCCGGGCCCCCAGCAGTTCGCCTCCATCAAAACGTAACCGCCGCGGCCGGGATTCGATCCCGCGACCTTCGCGCAGTATTGTACGTTTTTGCAAAATATAAATGAAAGCTTGTTCCTCGTTCCTTTCGAAATTTGTAACGAGATCCCATGAAAAGTTAACTTAATGCGAAAGGAAAGCGTTCCATAATTTACACTTCGAGAATTGCAACGTGTCTCTTACATTAACGCTTAATTTGCTTTGTAAAATTGAGCGTAGCGCTGGAAATCTCGGGGCGAAATAAATGGCGCACCTCAAAACTCACATCGAACTACATACAGTGCGCCAATTCAAACATCAGCGGCAGCAAATTATCTGGAGATCAAAAAATATACAAAAAAAAGACGCTGCTAGCAGGGAGCACCGCATATACTCGACACTGCAACTTTGGCGCTAGTGTGCACTCTGTTACAAGTGCAGCGCATATCGCACTTTCCATTCTTTCCACTTCGGTCTTCAAGTACGCTGTCAGCATACTGCGTTTCAGACGTGCAAATAAAAACTTACTCACACAGGCATATATGTAACAAGCGTGCGTTCAACGCTAGAAAGTATCGATAACGACCTTTGCATTTACATTAGGATATAATAGTTGGGCTCGACCCATGCTATTAAAATTTTTCGCTCGAAATTGGTACCCGTTTTAGCATTTTTTTTAAAGAAACCTAATTGACAGTTCCAGGTATTTTGCTAGTTTTCATGAGTTTAAAAGACGTACGATGCTGTTCTTTTCTTGTTATTTATGGCGGCGCCCAATGTATGTGTGTGTGAAGAACTTGAACGACATTGCTGTCTACTAAGTTCGTTGACGAACTCGAAGCGTGCCACGAAAGTGTGTTGCGAGCCAGGGCTGCGCTCCTTATTTCACTTTCCGCGCTTTATGTGGTACAGGCCTGGTACGCCTAAGCATTTGACTACGTTTAAGAAAAATACGAACCCGTTTAGGAGCTTTACGTCCAACATCCAACACCTTGCTATATCTGCCTATATATGCAAAACTTTTTTTTTTTGCCGGTGTGCCCCTCCATCATCTAACTGGGGCAGTGCAAATGTGCGGACCTAGTCGCTGCGATTCCAAAGTTTCATTGCGAACTCTAAGGCGAATTCTAAGCATGTGTACCTCAGGAAAGGTCTTAAAGTGTTTCTGGCATTTGTTCGCTCTTGCTTGTTTTTTTTCTTTGGCTGTTATCAGGGTTCGGGATCTATTCCATTATTTTAATACACGACAGGTCACCAACAATTTATACCTTTTGTTTAACCCCCACTGCTCACCCTCCACTCAGAATTGTCATAGAATGTATAGACATGCGTGCCTTGCTGACAGCGCACAACATTTGAGTAAGTACGGCTTTAAATCAATGTAGGAATTGATAACGACTTTATCGAAATGCTTCCACAAAGAAAGCCCAGCCCAAGTAGCAAAAACGCGCATGCGAGCTACTCTGCCTGGCTCAGTTCTTGGCAAATCAAAACTTCGTAAACACGATATTTAACGCGACAGAAAAAGTAATATGTTGACCGATCAATGCTTGAAACGCGGAACAGCTACTCTCAGAATATGCACTCGACTAACTGAATAAAAAAACAAAAAGACTTACCTGTGCCTGCTTGTACAAGTTAGCCGCCAAGGTCTTGGACGGTCGTATCGTTTGATGGAGAACACGTCAAACATTGGGCCAAACATACATATGTGGTGTTTTCACTTCCCTAGTATTACATCGGAGCTAGTCATGGCCAGAGCCAATCTACTTCGGCACTATTTGCGGCAGAATCCAAGTGCCGCAAGAGGCAAGCTCTCCATCGATGATTTTCGAATGTCAAGTGAGAGTTCTCGTTCGTGTAGGCGCACTTCTGTGCGACCTTTCTTGCTGTTCAGACTGGCTCAGACAAAACGAAAGGAAGTCGGCTATCTCTCCCCACATCGTCAGTCTCGCGCCGAGCGCTTTGCTGCGCCCCCGGCGGGCGCCTTGAAGTAAACGCCAGGGCTGGTTGATCAGGTCATGGCGAATGGGAACCTCGTGAATCCAGTCTGACTGTGCAACCAGCCTGTGAAAGATTTGCTGCGGCTTGCTTACTTTTCCCAGTGGTCTCCCGCGTAATGGATGCGAGTGAGGTCGGGGGTCGTGTGCCTATAAGGATTGTAATGTATTGTGCACCAAAACAAGTGCACATTGCAAACAGGGCTATGTACAGCAGTCGCAATGAAAACGTATGTAACTACCAAGGCTTCACCACCAAGCGATGCTACGCGGTGGTTTCCGTCATTTCCAAAACGAATATTAACACAAATCCAATTAGGATCGCCAGAAATAATGTTCCGTTACATCACTGCTATCAACGGTATTTACAGCTCCACAATCATACAATCACATGCGTTGCGTGTCCTTTTAACGTTTGTAGCCTAATTGAGGCACCTTCGGGCTCCTAAGTGCTCGTTCACAATCACACAACGCCATTGCTAATAACGTGCCAGATAGCACTCCTGCCCATTCGTTTTTTTTTTTTTTTTTCATGAAGAACTTAATCACCCGAAGTTTTCGTTAACACAGGCCTAGGTCAACAGGCACAAACGCTACGTTTATCTTTTACGTGTCCATCTATAGATTCGTACTTCACCCTTCATTCTCCCACATAGCCTTGGCTTACATCGCTTAGGTATTGTTAACGCAGAATTGCCTTGACACGAAAACAATCGGAAAAAAAGACTGCGAAATTATGCAGTGCGGGTACCCTCAGGTTACTCTTTGCTGTCGCTATGAGTAAATAGAAAAAAAGAAAAGCTGATTGAGAGAGAAATCGAGAGGTTGTGAAATAACAAAGAACACATACGCACGAGGACAACTCAACGCGATGTAATCTCATGAGCGACGCACTGTGGGGTGGATGGTTTAAGTATAATTGATACGGTTGTTGTAGCGCTAAATCGATACGCGTACAAAAAGAAAACCGCGGGGACACACATATGCACGCATGCACACACACACACACACACACACTCACACACACACACACACACACACACACACACACACACACGCACGCACGCACGCACGCACGCACGCTCGCACACGCATGCTTTTTACTGCCAGGTATTTAAATCTTTTTGCATGTGGGCAATTCGCGATGTGGCTGCGCTCGCGCTTATCGGTAGACCTATACTTGTGCGCAGTTTTCTCGGTTGCATTAACCATAGAACTGCGTGCAAGGTAACACAATCAATAATCGAAGATAACTTGACTGTCTCCGGCGTCACACTTTGTTGCATGTTTCTTGGCTAATTTTGCTCCCTGCTGTCTTAACATTTATCTCTTGACAAATGACGATGTAAGAGCACCCTCTCTGTGGCTGTCGGCGTACGATTTCCATAATTCGCCATCTATCTAAATTTATCGTGTACGACCTCTAAATTGCGGCTCAAAGTGGCGTTCACACACTGCGCAGGCGTCATCAAGCCTCCTGTCAGTTCTCTGAATAATCTGAGACCAAACCTCCCTGCGTTCGGGTCCTCTTGGCACACGAAAATGAGAATACACTTATTTGCAAGACATGTAGCTGCTCGTACACCACAGCACAAAACAAGTCGAGTCCTTACTCTCGCACTTCCGCTCCTTAATATCCTCCTCGTTACCTTGCACACACGGTGCAAGGTCCCTTCACTGGGTCCCGCACGTATAAAAAACGAGGCTGGTACACGCCCTCAAAAGCAAGACCTTTATGCACCAACGTTTCCGCCGCGGCACGGCCTTCGTCAGAGAGAGGCCTTCGTCGGATGAAGGCCGTTTCACGGCCGAAACGTTGGGCAAGTATTGCTTATTCGTGCGGGTACCCGGGTACCCGCTTCCTTATATATATATATATATATATATATCTGTATCATGGCCATGCGCTAAATGCAAGCAGTCAGAGCACATGATAACAAATTTTGCACTGTGTATTCCAGATAATACGGTTTCGTCGCTAATGTTACCATGTGGGTTAATAATTTTGAATCCATAGCAATAGGCTGTAGTTTGTACTCTTTTTCTTCACATATACAATGATGATATGTGCCGTTCATCAAATTCATTTACGTGTTTCGTTAACTGCCACACTCAGGCACGTGCGGGTGCGTTTAAGAGTTCTTTTTCTTCTTTATTGGTTTCTTGGTGGTTTGTTGTAAAGTGGTATAAAACCGAACAACAAGCAATGCGCTGTAAAATGAGTACTGTTTTCTATTTGAATCAGCGTGACACCCTGCATAACAAAAGTTCAAATTTCGCGCCACTTGCATGCCGGTCGCTCATAGCGCCCCGTGGTGGCATCATCATTGAAGTAACCCCTTTCCTCCCATTGCTTTCCGCCAAGGACGACACACTGACCCATTCTATAGTCCTGTCAGAAGTTCAATAAGATCGCGCTCCCCTGGGTTCGCGATACGGTGGCATACCGTTGAGCACGGTAACGTCGTATGGTTTAAGACCACTTCAGTTGTCATCTTGCCTGCATGGCAGTTCCGAGATGTTGCTGCGAAGGCAAGCGCATGAGCACCATTTTCTCGTATGCGCTGTGGACTTATACCGGCAAAACACCATGAGCGGACTTAAGAGGACGTGTTTTGGGCTAGCTGGTTATGCATACTTGATGCGGACGACTTGGAGGGCTAAAGAGACAGGGACAAAAAAAGAAAAACATCACCGCATCTCCACTAATGTCAATTATGACGAGTGGCGAAGCACTGGGTATCGTACCGCTATGTCACCGTACGTCACCCGCGCGTTGGCACTGCGAATGTGAACTGAGTGACATAAAGTGTATATGCATACAAATGTATTTATTTGGTTCCTCTTTAATGCTGCTGCATTTTAATCCTCTTGTTATAATTCGTATATCATCTTGAGTTCGGGATTCACATACAAACATATGTTTCGACTATAGCAACGGTTTTCTGTATGCCGTTAGAGCGAGAGTCGAAGACAAAGCTAGGTGCTAAGGTGCTACGCCCCTAAAATCATGACAGCTCACTAACGTGAAAACTGGGAAGGCGCGAAACATGCGGTGTTTCCCACACGAAAGGTCAGCCACTGCTAATGGGCTTGCTTTGCCATAGCCACGATGACAGCGTTAGACGCCGACAGCCCGGGCGCATTAGCAGAAACTCGTTATAATTTATTATGACCCGACAACACTACATTTACACTGTCTGGGTTCGCTGCCTCGAGGATCTGCCCACACAAGCACACACACACTGTCCGACTGCACTGCCTCCACGGTGGGCCCACACCCACACACTATACCAGCGGTCTTCTATAATATACCGTGACAGAGAGAGTTGACGACAAGGCTAAGTCCCAAGATGTTTCGCCACTAAATCTCCTGTGTCCTGTCCAGTGTGTCTTTTTCTCGTCCCCGTCTTTTTAATGCTCCAAGTTGTCCACATCAATCGTGAGCGGAACCGGGTGCAAGTTCAACAATGGCCTCGCATTTATTTGCATACTACGCGCTCCCCGCAGTGGTGCTCCTGACGGCGGCGTAGTTGCCCTCACGATATGTGTCGCAGATTTCAAAACTGACGCGCTAACCCCTTATGTAGTTGGGCAGGCACCTTGTTGCCCGCCGCGGTGCTGTAATCGGTGCAGGCGGGGTGATCACCCCGAACCACCCGATTACGTTAGCCCTGCACCATACCGCAGGTGCAATAATCGACAAAATTGAATTCCTCAGAGCAGAACTCGTCAGACAGATTGTGAACTTCACTAAGTCCTACACTCATGATCAAAAGGACAGAAAGTTGAGCGAGTTGGTAAGGGTCCATAGAAGAAGAGGCGGTCAAAACACGGACAAAAGAAGTGCACAGTACGAACGCGTTCATGTTGTTCACTTCTTCCCCTTGTGTCCGTGTCTTGCCAGCCCCTTCTTCTGACTATGGTACACTCATGATATCTTTCACTGTCATTTGAATTTGCGACTAAACAAAATTTTGTTACGAGAGAACTCATATGCTTGAACGCACGAAGAAACAATTGTAATACGAGGAAAGTCAAATACATGACCCATTTCCAGCCTTTCTACCATGAAAACAGTGACACGCCTGGTTAGCGCTACGACAGAGCGCAGGTCAC
Organism: Hyalomma asiaticum; assembly: GCA_013339685.2. Taxonomy (NCBI): domain Eukaryota; kingdom Metazoa; phylum Arthropoda; class Arachnida; order Ixodida; family Ixodidae; genus Hyalomma; species Hyalomma asiaticum. Next base: position 77,304,509 of record CM023484.1, read on the forward strand.
TCGCGTAAACACTCTCGATATGATGATCAAGCTATCGCGTTTCACTCTTAAAGGCGAAGCTTGAGCGCCCTGCAATATTTCTGTTCTCCCTTGCTCCTTGTGTATGCCATATAGCATATGGTCACTCGGTTGGCGGCATTTTCTCGACCACGTTTGCTCACGCCGAAGCACGCAGGACAGTGCCTACGTTTCCCTCCTGTCCAGCCGTGCTCTTGTAGCGTGTTCTTGCACACGTGCAGTTCTTTCAGACACACAAAGGACACGCTTTCTTCTGAGCTTTTGGAGAGGCGGAAGAGGACAAAAAAAAAATGTCGTTGGCACTAATGTTCCGGGAACGTCAGCGTGTTGTGCCACCTCGCAACAATTAATGCTAATTTTAAAAAAATACGAGTGGCATCGCCATGCCAGCGGGAACGAACGACCTTTCCCGCACACCGCTTTACTTCACTGACCTAGCCGTTGGCGCTTGGTGCCAAAAAACTCTCTCGTTTATTTTCTCGCTTGCTTTGTCGCTTGAAACCGAGTATATGGCGTCGTCGTAAATATTGCGGCAGAAGCTGTCTGACGAACATTGCTAATGTCAACGAGTAAAACGTTGCCATTAATGAATTGATGTATGCGATGAAAGATGGTTTATTAAAGCAAACAGCTCAGAGGGAACAATTAGGATAACTACTCAACGGCTTCAGAGACCATTGATACCTCGTGGGCTTGTTAGTGAAGTGCTTGCCGCAGTTGTCGGGTATCCGTCAGTAGTTTATATTATTTTAGGTACCACCAGCCTCATGTCGAGACGATAGCTTGTGGGCGTGTTATTACATATAAAATTCGTGTTTATGTAACGCACTTGAAACATCCCCATTTTTCACTATTGAAATTTTAAAAAAAACAAGAAAAAATTTAGTGAAGCTTGCACTAATGGCGTAAAGCCAGCGAAGCAGCGAATCTTATGGCCACTTGGCTGGTGCGGGTTTGTCTCCGGCACACCCGTGTTATGTGGTGGTCCGAGGCTTCGGGAAACGGCTCGCATAGCACTACGAGGCCCAGCGAACGCTTCTCAAGGTTTCGCGTCGAATCATAGACGGTGGTAGACGTACCATTCTGTCACCACAGTACTGTCGACGTTGCTCGTTACCACTCATGCACTTGATACCACTCGTAACACTTGATACTACTCGTAACAAAATAATGTTTATTGCCTGCCTGCCTGCCTTCCTGCCTGCATGCCTGCCCGCCTGTTTGCCCTTTCGCCCGCCTGCCTGCCTGCCTGCCTGCCAACTGGCTGAATGAAGCAGTTTTTACTCCACCAATGGTATATGAAGGGGTTTAATCACTGCAGCGGCTTGATATGTCGTCCATGCGAGCAGGGATTAACGCATTTTGTTTACATGACATTTTCGTTTCACTTCACATTTTACTTATGCGTATTCGGTGGTAAATTCACGAGCTTTTATTTGCAGCGCACACTGACACAGCACAAACCGCACAGCGCAGTTTATTATTCAGCAGCAATTCTCGGCTGCATCCATAACAAAGTACTCTTTCAATAAAGCTTTCAAATTTTCTGGGGTAGGTTCTCTGTATCAATTTCATTGTTGTCTCAAACCAGAGAGATCTGGGCTGACTAGTATGGACCAGACCGTCAGCAGCACTGTTTTGAGGGCTACCTCGAAGGCTAACTCGATGCACGTCTCAGCCAATGACGGCGGGCGCAAAAGCGACTGTCCTTATGTCATATACGCAAGGAATCGCCTTGTTTTCTTCGTTCCCACTTGGCTTAGTGTCGTTTCCGCTAGGCTCCGTTTGATGCGGCGGACTATTGTTGTTTCGTTTACCGATGAGCGCGCCAAGGGCGCGCTTGCTTAGCGTGTTCGTCGGCGCTTCGCACAGAATAAATGCGGCGTAAGATAGCAGGAAACTCCACACGAGCACGCCGAACAGCAGCGTCACCTGCGAGAGTACACGAATACATAAATCACTAACGAAAGGGGAGTGGATCAGGTTCTGTTTTCTTTTTTACTAAACGAAATTATGCAAAAACAGGGGCCGAATTTACAAAACTTCTCTTTCGTAAGTGATTTTTGCCGGTGGCCAGCGGGCTTCGCTAACGATATGTCCAGCAGCAGAGTTGGATTAAATTTTCACTTACGAACATTTTTGTCGTAAGTTGTTTTTGTGAATACGGGCACAGATCACGAAACATACATGAGGCCCGGCACTAGAGACGTGAGCTTACTTTCGCGGTATATTTATTTATTTATTTATTTATTTATTTATTTATTTATTTGTTTATTTACATTACCCTGAAGGCGCATAAAGGCGTTTAAAAACTGAAGCGCAGATTTATTAGCACCACATTGACCGTCACACCGTCCATCGAAGAACAAAATATTACGAAGCGTAGCTCGAGCAACACGAGGAATTTCGAGGCACGCATTAGGTGCGTGTCACAATACTAATCGTACTAGGAGCAACGCTTAGTAGCCTAGGAGGTTCTACATAGTGCTCGGCCGGCTGTTTCCTCGGCGACAGCTTCACGGAGTACTCCAACCTTACGAAGCAGGGGTGCGGCTCTAATCTGAACCTTTATTGCACGTCACCAAGGTTCAAACTCACCGAAGCTCTGGTACGCCACCTTTATCAACGAATGCTTCGGTAAAAGAAGGCGCGGAGATATTGATGCACACCTGTAGGTCCTACACGTTTCGCCATGTGTCGTTAGGCGAACATATAGCTGAGCCCGTGTTCCCAAGAACAATTACAATAAAAATGTTCCTGAAGGATTAGTTCAGCCAATTACGCTACCAGACATATAAATAGTGAAGCAGGCCAGCCAACGGCAAAACCCACTCACGAACAACACGTTTCGTGAATTGCACCCCGGGCTCCTATAACACACCATGACATACAATACTGTTCCGCGTTCCCTGATCCCTGATCCCTGGTGATTCCTGATTGATTTCTGCATTGACAAGCAGTATTGACCAATCCCTGACCAATCAGGAAGGACCAACCCGGAATATTAACCCGCATACCGCGGTAGGCTACCTGTTCATACGAAGCCATTGTTCCACGCATGTGTAACAAGTACATCGAGTATGCGCTGGTATCACCTAAAATGAAGGCGATCATTTTGACCGTAGCTTGTGCTCGGCCGTATCGGTCTTCTCATTATGTGTTCCCCATCTTTGGCCCTAGTCTGCTTAAGCGCTTCTCATTGTCAACCTGATAATTATGATGACGTCAATCTTATACGTGTACATGAGGCGCGTTCCATCAGTTACCGCGGCGCTGCCCTCTCAACGGTAAGTACGAGCAGTGCGCACGTCATGTTCGTTACGTGGTCTACGGGAGATGCGAGCCGCAGAAAGATAAGAAGGAGATAGAAAGGGTATCTTGCACATTTGTGGTTCTGGGAAGAAGAGACAAGGGACACGGTGTACGACATTCAGAAATTCCACAAGGTTCCCATCGAAAAGCTGTGGGAGCAGTCGATTACAAGGAGACATCTACTCTCTGCAAAAAAAAAGAAAGAAAAATAAAGAATCCTTGCCGGCAACGATTATGTCCGTCGTTTATATAATTCATTACATTTGCGAGTCGCGGCCTAATGACTGCGACTGATGAATTATGAAAAAGAGGAACTGCTTTCTCTTTACCTTTCTTCTGTTATGTGCCGAGTATTTCCATGCCTACACATACTAATAAAATTGATTATGACCGCATATTTTGGCACATAGCAAAAGCTAACGCTTAAAAAAAGCTTCAATTTTTCGCCTTGTATAAGGGCATGACGCTAGGTGCACTTATTCCTCAAAGAGCACCCGCTGCAAGAGAAACTAGCTTTAGGTAGTCGGACATTCGAAAAGAATAAAGAAAAAAACAAAAAGAAGAAAGAAGAAAGCTCAAACAGGATACCAGCGAACGCTGTACAAAAAAATACAAGAAAAATAAGGGGACCAAGGACATCACTTGGCCTTGTCTCCCTTCTTTTCTGTCGTGCACTGTTGCTTTGTTGTCTTTTGCTTGTTTGTTTTCTTTTGTTTCCAACTCGGATTTACCTCTGTCCCAGTCTGACACCTTCCTTCATTCAACCGTACAATGGTGTATGTGCCGATGTTTCGTGCAATTATGGCAAAAAGTCTAAATTCTTCTCCTGCACTACTTTTTTCTTTTTCTGGTGTCCTTCACCGTGGCACAGACAGTTTCTCGAGTACGATAGCGCAAGAAGACGCCCACAGATGTCATTGAAGAACTCGCGATAGAAGCAGACTTCGAACTAAACTGGTTGCGCCACTGAAATGGTTTATATAATAGTGCCTACTCATCTCCTACGTCCTTGTCTTCACGCTGCACACTCTTATACTGAAGCAATGGGTTGTCAACATTTCCAGGAGGCTGGCCTCAAACTCGTTTTGATTCGGAAGCAATCGTAGTTGCCGTTGACATGAATGGGAGCTTCTAGACTCGGTGTTATTACCACATTAAACGAAGACCACTGTATGCGTTCCCTGGACGAACACAGCAACAGCTGGATGAACGGCAAGTGAATAAGGTAGACCCCAAAGGTCAGCCTGCTAAGCGGTGCGAAGCCGTTCCAGGACAAGAACTCTCGCACGCATCCTGCGAAGACAGTGAAAAGAGAAACGCGGTTTGTTGAGACACGCGCTAAACGAAAACATCATTAAGGAGTGCGTCAACCGAATAGAGGCGCGGCCCTATGCGAGGTTTGTTTCCTCGCATCATGTAACTAAATTCACAACGCGCGAGACCACAAGGCTGACCATGGCCATAATTTCGGCATCACGTACACTATATGGCGTAACAGTGCATGGAACACACAGGGCAATGTACTACGTTAAAATAGCTCATGCATCATCGAGTTCAGCATTCCAGGAGAGAACGTGGCGGTTGTTGCGAGAGAAAAGCGTAACAGTGAAATTGCGGTGCCGCCTTCTGTGCCACTCGGAGCGTGCCTTTTTGAAATGACATCGGCTCGTCTTTTTTTATTATTGTTATCGGTTACTGCTCCAGGTTATAAATGAAAAAGGAATCATATAGGCTTTCACAACAAATAAATATGTTGTGGCACACAGTTGTTGCTACATATTACGGACGTGGAGCTCACTGCGCGTGCTGCCGAGTGTCGAGGTCGTGAGGTCAGGTCCTTTTTTCGGCGCGTGTGGTTCAAATCGAGCGACGACCCCGGGGAATTTCGGCGGCAGTTTTCTTTACGCAAGAAATTTTAGTTTAGTGGTGAGCAGAAAAGTGTGCTAGACTCCAATAGAGGTAAACAATCGATCTGGCAAGACATAATATTTTCCATTAGTGTCCCTTCGAGCTATGGTACTTCGCGCGGAGAAACAACGGAGAGTGAGTAAGAGTTTCTATCATGCAGGCCTCACCGCCACGGCCGGAGGAGCATGTGAGCGCCATCCAAACCAAAAACACCGACCAAAGGATGCGCTCGAAAAACGCAGCAGTGAGGGTCACCGCTTCTGAAGTAGGGTTCGGTCTCCTGTACCAAGCGAGCTTCATGAACACACAAAGCAGCAGGCAGCTGATCGACACAAACCACCCAGCTACTTGTACGCCCTGGAAAAAGCATAAAAAGCACACAAAAAATCATGCTTGACATACAGGTTTCGTGTCTTCCTGTCGTAACATTATGAGTAAGACATTTAGAAAGTTCTGTGAATCATTCGTTATGAAAGACTTCATGCTTCTTTATACGGTTGGTACTTCTAGCGAGTGAGAAAGAGCGAGAGTTAACATTCATTTACTGAAAAGTCCCGCAGCTTCTTGTCCTCAAAGCTGCCATATATTTTAAGTATATCTGTATCATCAAATATGAACTCGCAGGTAAGATGCGCATGTTCAGTGTTGTCGCACGAATTTCGCTATGTTCCCTTCTTGTATTATTTATTTACTCGTTTAAGATCTGCATGAACAAATTTTATCGCACGCTCCTGCAATTTGTGGGTGATGGTGTCCTTGCCTACACTATTTATCTCACATTAACAGCACTGCTTAACGCTGTTAAGTTCACCTAGTGAGGGTAATTGCTTGTTAATGTTCGTTAATATTAACTGCTTACGGCTGAATTGTCGCTATTGCTGTCGTGTGTTGGCTATGTGTTTCAAACCACCCGCTAGCGGGGGCTTGACAATGGAAAGTGTTTGCTAAATGGGCTAATGTTGCCAATGTTGGTTAATATTGGCTAACACCAATCTTTTTTTTTTCCTTCAATCACATCATTTGGTTGATTCTGCTTGGCTTGGTTAGGCTGCTTAAAGGACAACTCCTGCCATTTTTTCACCATGTTCTGATATCAATGTTTTTCAATGGTACTGATAGTCCCAGCTGTAACCGCCAGGGTGGTTCCGTTTGGTCAGAAACGCACCAATAATTTTAAATAAGCAACTGAATGTCTTCTTCAAAACGAAACCGAAACGGGTAGGTGCTTCGTGTAGTGTGTGCGGTGACGTCACAACCTTCCCATCACCAAAAATATGGAACTGGTGCTAAAGAAATGCCAGTGGCGAGGTCATCCGACAACAGGTGGAGTTATGCCAGCTTTTCTGATCTTGGAAGCGACGATCTGAGCGCTGAAGTGTCGCCGTTTTGCTTGTGAAGACCCGCTGGCTCGGGTAGGGAGCGCAGAGGTGATGACGCTGAGCGGTGTGGTCGGAGCTCTTAAGCGCCTTCTCCCGCTCTCCTTCCGTGGTGAAGTTATCGTAGCCCCGTAACGAAGGACATCGCCACAGAAAGCGCTCTATAGTGCAGAAGAGATCTCCGCAATCCGTACCATCGTGATTAAATAAGTCCGCGTACCGGCTAAGCCCAGCTAGAATAGAACCCGGTCTGAAGGGTGCGAAATGTGGAAGACTGAGGTCTGGAGAGCGTGGCATGGCGCGGGGGGATAGACCCTTCTGCCGCGATGATAGTGCTTTGTGATCTCGTTGAACGTGTGGAGCAAGTCCTTGTGGAGTCCCGCGTCAGCGCCCTTGAGCGGCATTTCCCGGCGCGGTGGGAAAGTTCGCGCGTGCGGGCCGGCCCCTTGGCGTTCGGGACGACAGAGGACACCCGAGTTCCCACGTGGGCATGGAACCAAGTGATGACGTGGGGGCGACGCTCGATTATAAATGGTCGACCTCTATAATCGAAAGGCTTTAGACGTGGTTAGCCACATGAAAAGTCAAGCAAAAGCTCCAAACATGGCGGGTCAAGATAACGGATTCCTAATCTGGCAGTAAAACTGCGCCGGTTTCCTGCAGAAAAAGGTGGTCCTGCAGCAGTTCGCTCGCTAGTGCGATCATCAGCTGGACTCCATTTTACCATAGCAAACTCTCAATGAGGCAGTTTCACTGAACGGTTACAGGTCTCACTCCGTCTTTTGTGAAGGCAGGAGGGCATTAGCTTTCTTACGTCTAAGTGTTGTTCTTTTGCCGCCGTACAATCCATGCGCATGGACCCCAGCAAGGTTGAGCATTCGCTAATTGAGATCATTCCCAACGCCTGGCTAAAAATTCGCACTTTATCCTCAATATGTACAGTTCATCCAGCGACCAGAGACGCTTCAACGCGCCGCACCGCGAGTGTGGATACCCCTCATTGACCACGAAGGGGAGCGACCTCAGGCAAGCAGCCCCCGACGACGCTCTCATACTCTCGACGGACCCGTCCTTGCCCACCACAACGGGCACTTTTATCAGCGCGCCCGATGACAGGGGGTTGGATTCCCCGAGGCCGACCCAAGTTTCGAGGGCGTTGACTCTGCTCGTGAGAGCAGCCACCACTTCTACTAAGGTCGTGACTCCACCATGGAGGCTGTGTACCGACTTCCTAACCTCCTTTATGGAATTCCTAGACTCTCTGAATTCCTTGAGGTACCCGTCTCCCTGAACGGGTGCCGCGAAGGCCCACTTTTGGCGTCGATGTGTGGGCCGGTCGGCGTGGATACTTCTTCGGGGAGCTGCCAGGGAGGCGGCGTGGGCGGCGCGTACCAACTCGACCTGCGAAGGGAGTGGAATTCGGCCTTGAGCTGCTCCAACACCGCTCTGAGCAGCGCGTTCTCCTGCTCTAAGTGCGCGATTCTGGGGTTGCTGTGCTCAGGTGGTGAACCCTGCATTACCTTTGAAGGCTGCTTGAGTCGATCGGCTCAGGCAACCTCCTCGATCCTGACTCTCCTGAGGGCCCTCTGGAGCGGGAGCGCCTTTTGAACCGGCTGCGGCGGCTGGCTGGCTGGCTGGCATGGCGGAGCGCCCCTGTGCGCATCCTGGGGACACGCGGATCAATTTCTTCGGAGCTGGTGGCATCTTGTGGCGCAGGTGTTTTTCCTGGCGCGCTTTCACTGCCTCCTTCTGCGACGGAAGATGTAGGGCACTTCGGAGCTTTGCCTGCAGGCCTTGTCTACCGTGAGATCAGGCCCCCTGCTGCGAGCGCACGTGCTCGAGCACTCGTAGTCTTCCGCGGTGGACGCGATTCCGCATCCCCTGCAAATCGTTTTTTTCCGCGGCCAGCCACACACGTCGACGTGGTGACCCAGCCTCCCGCAGGCGCCTCCGATGTCCGTCTGGCGTCTGAAGAGCGTACAGCGAAGCAGACTGGCCGACTGGCGCTGCACAGGGCGCCTTTCAGCACTTTGAGTCTGTTAAAAGGTCGTGGTAGTGTTCTTGATGCGCTTCACTTTAAGGGCCCTGGGGTTCTTTGGCTAGATGATCGCGTCACACAGCCGACTAGTCACACGATTCCCCGCACGATTGCCCTGCACGTGTGATCCGGCTCAGCCAGGTGCAGGTTGACTTCGCATCGGGCGGACCCACGAGAAGAGCTTCTACACTCCGGTAAGCGCAGGTGTTATACTCTCCGTCTACGTACTCGCGACAAAAAAAAAACACACAGCTTGCACTAGGTCACGCAGGGCCAGGCCACAGCGAATATAGACGCAGGGGTAGAACTGGACTATACTTAGGGTTATTTCTGTTCGACCGAGGCTACGCCTGCGCACACCCTTTGTAGAACTCGGTATAACTTAGTGAAGTTGTTGCTTTGTGGGGTTTAACGTCCCAAAACCAGCTCTGATTATGAGAGACGCCGTAGGGGAGGGCTCCGGAAATTTCGATCACCTGGGGTTCTTTAACGTGCACTGACATCGCAAGTACACGGGCCTCAACATTTCGCCTCCATCGAAATGCAGCCGCCGCGGCCGGGTTTTGATCCCGCGCCCCTCGGGTCGGCAACCGAGTAGCATAGCCACTAGACCACCGTGGAGGGGCAACTTATTAAAGTTCACTGCACTTGGTATTAGCTCTATTCGATGTGGCGATACGCCTAGATAGATCGTTTTGTAGCACATGGTGGAATTCGGTAAATCTTGATTATACTTGGTATTTTTTATACCGCTTCGACCAGGGCTACCACCAATCAGATCTTTGTTTTTGCTGAACTAGCTAGAACTTGGTAGAACATTTGGTAATATGTCAGTTAGAACTAGGCTATATCAAAGTACACCAAAGTGTTACCAAGGTAGCACTCCAGTAGTAAGCAGGTGCGCTCAGGCGGTAGCAGACAATGAGGTCAAGCGAAATGAGCAGACAGTGAGCAGAAATATCCCAGGCGACCAGCTTCGCTTTGATCTCGCCTTGTGCACCCGCGTCCTAGTGCAATTTCCATGCTTTTTTCTTTCCTTCTGCTGCAACATGTGCGCCCCTTAAACTGCAGTTTTGACAATGCAGTAGTGGGCTGATGTCACGTGTGGAAGAGAAAGGAGCGTGGGTGCAAACGCCGCACATTGGGCATTGCGTAGAAGTGCATGCTCACTTTCGGGGACCTCAACTAATGATAGTGATAATTTCACGGTAGAGGCAAACGAGTTATGAAAGCCTGAAGGGCTTCGCATTTAAGGTGTTGCGGACCACGTTAGGGCAGACGACGTCCTCTTCCGTCTCACTCTGGGCGGGTATAGCTGCCATGGCTAGAGCTTGTGTGACCTTGACCAGGCTTATCTTCCTGACTTCCAGCCCTTCTTTGGACAGACCTCGGCAGGCGCCCTCGGCAGGCGGCGGAGCCTCAAGGCAGCGGCAAGGCGTTTGTTCACGCCCCCGGCAGCAGGGTTGCGGAGCTGCCGCGGCCGCTGCCACGTTGTGTCGAACTTGCCTGGGCACTTGCTCAGGGCGGGCTTTGCGACTTGCGCTTTGGTAATGGTTGTGGCCCATCTGCACCGCAGGCACTCTTCGGGGGTCATGTCCTCGGGTGCAGTGCCGCGTGCGAGAGCCGGGCCTTGCCACGCCTTCTGCCGGAAAGAAGGCCCAGCACCCGTGCGACCGGATCGGGGGAAAATCTGATATCGGCGTGGTTCTCTAACGAATTGTGTCGAATGGTTCCAAAATTCGATGAAGATGAGACGTTTTTTCGACCGTAAACATCTTCCGAGGTGAGAGCCGATGTTTGCACGTCCGCACTAGTCGCGCCTCCTGTTGGGTCCTGCCATATAAGCAATGAACAACGAAAATTTTCTAGTCACTCTCTCTCTTCCCTAAACCAAGAGCACTGTGAATGTCCAAGGGACAGGAAAAAAAATTTATGTACTCTGCTACTCCGCACTAGTTTAACATTAATCGGGAGAGTCGAACTGGCTAGTACCTTAGAAATCGTTCTCTTCCTGAAGTCTTCCAGCACGAGACATGTCACGCAGCCGCTGAAGTAATAGATGGCGTGGTAGTAAGGCCGGACGTAGTATTCGCTGACAGTTTTCAACATTATCCTGAAACACGTGAATAGGCATGTTTAATTAATTGTGTGCTAAGCTTGTTCCTACTTAACTACGGCGGCATGGCATGTGCATGCAGTGTTGTGTACGACAATGTTCAGTCTCCCACGCAGCGCTAGCAACAGGAAACAGTTGAGCAACAACTGAAACTTGGCTGTGCCTAAGCTCGGGAAGTACTCTATGTAATATACTTGTTACATGGCGCATGTAAACGTCATTCGCAGCAAATGACATTTAAAACTAATGTCATTGTGGTGTCGCGTTCCTCGTCTACATGGTTATACAAAATGACATCCGCCAGTGATGTCGATGCTTACCCGCCGTATACTAGGATAAAAAGAATGTTACAGATTATGCCTTTTATTTATACGTTCTTTTCTCTCTATTGTCAGAAACACAGTAGTAAGCATTGGCAAGCTATGTGAAAATGTATGGCAATACGATACGGCAGCATTAATAGGGAAGGAATACGCGAAAGTACCCATAGCAAGACTTGCCCAAAACCTTTTCGATTTCCTCCCTAGTCGGGCGTTTATTCGGCAGTATCATGGAGCGTGCCTGGTTTCGCTTCACCGTGATGGACGATGGTCAATGCTAGGGAACGTTAATTGCTCTCGAAGTGTTCGCAACAAAGCGCCGAAATCGGCTGAAGCGGTTCCAGTAACGCGGAATGATCAACTTAGCGCGAAAACACACGGACACGAGAAGAAACGAAACAGACAGGACGGGCGCTACTGCCAACTGTTTATTGTGAAAACACCCACCGACGTATATATGCGTCTTAACGCATGCGCAAAGAAACACTTCAAGGAAGGATCGAGGAACCAAAAGTTTAACAAGGATAAATCAGGCAACAGTCTGCATGAGACGATATTCTGATGAATGCAAACTTATCGAAGCGGCGCTGATACAGATCTGCTCATTTTTCTTAATATGAAAGGCTTCTAACGCCAGCCGAGCTGTGCAGCTCCTGCTTTTGCCTAGGATTCTTGTCTCCTTGAATCTAGGCTCACAATCGCATGCAGTTATATGCGCAACTAAATGTGCGTGCTTGTCTTCCTTCTTCGTTACCTTTAGAGCATGCTCCCTAAGACGGTCGTTCAGGCATCTTTCTGTTTGGCCGATGTAAATCCTCCCGCAGGACAAAGGAATCGAATACACGACTCCTATTGAGCACTTTGAGAGGGGAGACTCGTGCTGTGTCGTGCACCCTTGGGGTCCTCTAGCACAAATGCGAGGACAAAGCTTCTGTAACTTATTAGGCGCGGAAAAAACCAGAGGGACGTTGTGTCTGCCAGCCACCTTCTTGAGATTATGCGAAAGTGCATGTATATAAGGCATTACCTCTGGCCTGGCTTTCACGCGCTCGGTTTGAGTGCAATCCCTTCGTGCTCCAGACTTCAGTCTTCTTTCACAATAAACAGTTGGTAGTAGCGCCCGTCCTGTCTGTTTCGTTTCTTCTCGTGTCCGTGTGTTTTCGCGCTAAGTTGATCATTCCGCGATGCATAACCAACTAGCCCAGCAGTCTGTCCTACTAAAGGTTCCAGTAACAAACGCGCGTTTGTAAACATGGCCGGCAAGAAGTGTTGGAGTGAACTCGGAGTCTGGGAACAAGAATATATTTGCACAGATTGCATCAACTACAGTGCTTTACGTCGGAAAGTTATCAAATGGCCACAAGAGCACCGTAACGTAACCTAAGAACTGTAACGTTGCGTTCATTTTGCTTTTCTTACCAATTTTTAATTTCATTGCGAAGCCCATGTCGTCGAGAATACGCATGTCGCGACTGCATGAGTTCGGCGAACGCATTGAGAGGGCGAATGCCATTATGTGGTAATGTAATTCGCTATGCCCGTGTAGCAGCCACAAAAATGACATTAACACATAATCACATTCGCTGTGAATGTCATTACACGTGCCGTGGGAAAGGGTATAAGTGTCTCTCTACGTCATGTGTTGCCGAATCTATAGGGAGTAATATATCGATATTGTTTGCCATAAAGGAAGGTACAACACAATCCGATGTTCACCGACAACACTACCTATGAGACAAGCCGTGCCATGGGGCAAGCAGTGCGGTACTCTCGGCGACAAAAGCGAACTGTCGCGTGAGGTTCGCGCCTACTATAGCGCATGCTGTGCAAGTTAACGCACCTTGCGCGTTCATTACTCAAGTGCGAAACCGCACGAGTGCCTCAGCACTTCGACCCAGACGTGTCCCCGACTGCAAAAGCCCTCTACGGAAAACAAAGAGAAAACCCTCCAGGTCAGACGCATTACGGGAATTGGTGTCAAGAAAATTGTCTATGAGGCATTCTTTGGCATTCAGTTAAGCGTTGAGGGTGGGATGAACGTCATTGTGCAAAGCGCGTGTGCACCGACTCAAGACTTAACGTGGGGTAAGCTGGAACGTCGACAGTGCCTTGGCGACGGAATGGTAGGTCATGGTACGACGCAACTTTGGCACTCACGTTAATCCAAAGCACAGACGTGTGTATCGTCGAAAAAAAAATGCACTACACGGTGCGTTGATGTCCTATCGTAAACTATATTCGTTTAAGTATTCCTAGAGGATGGAGCAAAGTTGCACCACAACATGCCGAATGGTAGCAGTATGTACAGCTTTGATAGTGCTCATCACACATTAGAAGCACAATTCCCGTCATACAAGCAGCATCATTGCAACTGCTAGTGCAACAGGTTAATTTACTGTACATGACTGCGTGGGAGGAGCTGCCGTAGCCTAGTGGTAACGTACTTGCTTGGCACCTCGAGGGCCCGTGTTCGGTAACCCTCTGGCACTCGGTAAGGCCCACGTGTGTCGGTGTGCTTATTATGCTTTCAATCGCAAGCCGGGACAAACTAGCCGGCCGCCGTGTGTCTGGGCCGATCCTGGAGGAAGGGCATCGTGTGAAGTGGACAAGACTGCGCGCGACTGCGATATCGTCAATCGTGACGTAGACGACGAGTATACCATGTTAGTGATGTTAATGTCAGTCGATTCATGTCCGTCATACCTATATACCCTACCTCCCAAGTGTATGGGTATACCAGGTGAACGAGGCGACCAGGAGAGCACCTTGACGTAACTAGATAGATAGATAGATAGATAGATAGATAGATAGATAGATAGATAGATAGATAGATAGATAGATAGATAGATAGATAGATAGATAGATAGATAGATAGATAGATAGATAGATAGATAGATAGATAGATAGATAGAAACTGACTCACGGTCGCCGAGAAATGCCTCGCGCTTGGAGCATTCTGCTTGCACATACCTACGCATTGGACGCCACTGCCGGAATTACTCGTCGCATACGTAGGCTAAAGACGTGTAATCGCCAAAAATCATTCATGTATTCTCATCATCTGATAAGTTACAAACTATAAAGTCGGAAGGATGCTCTTTTTTTCGAGAATGTTTCACAGCCTCGCGAACTTACACCGAACCGATTTGCCATATCTCTTGCAACAGTTGGCAAACGTGTGCACGAAATCCCGCTGCAGGATTTCGGTTAGGAGCTTCTAGGCTGGTTGGACGCCACACAAGTGGCTAAGTTAAACTCTACTATAGAGTGTAGATATTAATGTCACTAATTTTTGATCATCTTCGGCGAAGTACAGGAAAAGAAGGAGCAAGTGCCTAATCCCCCCTGAGCCCCTTGCGTGACTGCGTGGTTCCTCTGTGGTTACCAGAGAGGAATACTCTGCATATTTCCGTGTTCAAGGTAATGCAGACCTCTTGTGTTCGAGCGTAGGACATTCGACGAAGTGGACTAGCTTACCATCGCAGACATTTGGAGCTTTTACGAAAAGTAAAATATTTAATGCTTCTTGCATTACATAATTCGAATCCATGACCTCGTACATCACCTGATACAAACGCTAGTAGTTGTGCAACTCTACTCGAGTGTGAACAAAGGGATCTAAATTATTCCAAAACTAAACGAGTGTACCTAGGCGAAAACGAAAGATGGCAGTCGTAGCCAACTCTAAATGGTTTGTCATAAAAAGGAACCACGACAGCAGCAAGTGGGTAAGTTGAAAGGCAAACAAGCAATAATAACTAATATTCCACTGATGCACAGTTCTTCGAGTAGCTGAACTGCAACTATATTTGCCCTTTCGCAGATACCTAAGCACGCGGTTATTCCCAATGCCAGCTAGCTATGGAGTACGGCATCAGCGGTTGCGATTCTAGAGATGCCTAACATGTGGACCTGGGAGCCGATGAATGCAGCCTGTAGCAGTTTCGAAGTTGATTGTGAAATTAGCCCTGCAGAACCGCCAATTACTGAGCTAGTTCATGCAAAATTTGTACAGGCTTCACAACCTAAGCGACATGTCAAGAAATAAATAGCAGTCAGCAGAAAGACGGGCGAGCTTTAAGAGACCATCCATATTATCAGGCTTGAAGAATCCCGTATTAATGTGTCATCTGTACGTCTGAGAGAAACGTAATTGATTCCCAGGGACAAAAAATGATACGTTGTATGAGAGCCTCGTTAAATTTTTCCTTTTCTCTCTGTTTCTTTAGCGTTTCATTTTTTTCTTTTACCCCTGAGTTGCATAGAGATATGCGTACCACATCTGTTCAGTAAAATTCAGAAGGATTCCAAGACTGTGTTTCTCATGAAACCGTTGCGATTTCACTAAAAGAAAAACGAACTATAGTGCACACATGCCAATAAGAACGCTCATGATATTCTGTTTCGATAAATGTCAGTGTTCATGAGCACCTTTCCTTTCCGTGTCTTTTCGTCTTTCCATACCACACGAACATTCGCCTTTGCCCGAATTTATCGGGACATATTTGCTCTAAACACTACGTCAATATAAACCATACCGGCTCTACACCTCAGCGCCCCAAAATTTTTATGCGCTACCCCCATCCGAGTCGCACAGTAGGTTTTCTGAAGTACTTACTCCAAAGAATCTGCAGGATAAATCATGAACGGCAGCACACCAGAGCTGGCCACGATCCACGTTCCGATAGCGCAGCTGAGTAGGGACAATGCAGAGAACACTCCCACGGCAAGCATCCTCTGGCTTCGCGAGACGGAGCAAGACACATTTCATATATAGTACGGGAACCATAGAACGAGATACATTAGCAAAATAAAACTATTTAATTAGTGTAATTTCCATGGCATTTAAATGCTATATTACTGAAGACGAGATTTTAAGGGTAGCCCGTCTGGTCGGCAAATATCGTGATGAAGAGTAAAACAAAGACCGACCAACAAAGAAAAATAAAGCGAGACTTTGGGTTGCCCTGACAGGAGCCTTGTTCACAGTGAATCCAAAATGTTATGTTACCAAGCGTCACAAATCGGCATAGCGCCGAAACACGCACACACAGCGAAAGTACTACAGATGACACATTTCCCTCGTCTGGTAACACATTGTGAAATTCTGGGATATCTAGTAACAAGTGCAAACAGCAGCATTTGTTAAACCTGCAATGCCCTTTTACCGAACAAGTGCTGTTTCGCTGGTGGCTCAAACATTTATCAGCGAAGAATCGTGTATGAACTTTCGAACTGTGTATGAAGATGTGGACACTTACCCTTTTAGTGTCAGTAGAGTCAGAAGAGACACAACGAAGAGTTGGAAATCCGCTGATAAGTACCAAAAGTGTAGCAACACGTCCTAGGAAATAAGCAACATTAGTGAAAGTAATTGGGCTTCCTAAAGCGAAAGCGTTGTTGCATCGATTTTTTAGCAAGGCAGCAGAACGACGGATGGGGGTGCGCAAAGCACTGATTGATTTCTAGGGTATTACGCTCCAAAACAGCGATGTGATTATGAGAGACGCCGTAATCGAAGCCTCAGAAAGTTTCAACCACCTGGGGTTCTTTAACGTTCAGTGACATCGCGCAGTACACAAACCTCAACGTTTGGCCTCCTTACAAAGACAGAGGCCGCCAGGGGTGCACACAGGAGGCCATGTTCACCAATGTAATGTTTTAAATTGGCGATACCTTTCTCGTCCCTCCTTTTCACTAAGCATCGGTTCTCATCTGTTTCTTTAAGAGTGTAACGTAACGTAATGCCCCGGAGTCAAGACAGTTGTAGTGCAGTCTATACAAGTGCTAAGCCGCGACTACCAGACACAACTCCGGGCCGTCCAGAGGGCTCACGAAAGGGCTGAGGCTCACGGGCTTCCCGTCCCAACGTGGGTGCGGTCCCCTGCCGACCACTAAACCAAGAGTCAGTGGAGAAGGGTCCCTCCGGACTCAATAAAGTTATTTCCTCCTTCTCATCCTCCTCTCACACTCTGATCAAACTGTATTCCCGAAAACTTGTCGCCAGAGAACACTACACAAAAGCTTTTTCTTCAGTTTCGTTCCTTATCGGGAAAGTTAGAAGAGAGAGAGAGAGAGAAATAAACTTTACTAATGTACGACGCTTTGTGAGACCAAAGGTGTGGCCTCCTCAGTCCAGATAGCCATGGCTCGTCGCTGCTGCGCGAGCCCTGTTGACCAACCATAGTTGGTTTCCAAAGTCTTGCGTCAGCAGTAATGCCGCCCACTGGTCTTCTGTGCCCTCCTCGTTTGGGTTAGCTTGTTCATTGAATCTGGTAGCACCTGCAATGTCGCTTCCGTAGACGAGAGCACAGCCTCCTATTCCTCCGAACTTGAGATAGCTAACTATTCCGGTGTGGGAGTATCCCCGCCGCTATGATGGTCTAGGTCCCTTACCAACCGGCACACTCATTGCAGGCCCTGGAGAGCATAGGTAAGCGGTGTTGATCGCCCGCATTCTCGTGTAAATAGCGCACATTGACTCAAAGGCAACAAGGTAAGACACGCACTTTAGTTTTCACTGTCCGCGGTCGGAGCATCACCCTTTAGCGGGGCTGTTGCCGATCAAAGACCAGCTCTACCGTGCATCGGCGTAATATTAGGTAGCCCGCTAACAACAGGCATATATCATCCTGACTGGCCTGGGTCGTGGCGACGTGACGATTTCATCCCGAGCATTTGCGTATGCGAATGCGTACATGTGGCATTTCGTTCTGTGAGCACTGTACAAATAAAACAATCATTAAAGGAAATGTTCGTCCCGCCTCATTAGCACCCTTGTACTGTAGAACAAATATCCGATGTTTTAGCCAGAGCAGCGTGAAGCGCATGCCTTATCACGCTGTATGGAACGCATGCAAGAATGCCGCGAGTGCAAGCAGGTTCGGATGCTCAGCACTTTTTCATAACGCTGATAAAGTGCCGTCCAGTTGCAGTGCAATCGAATTTCGGTGCAAGTATAAGCACACTTACAATGAAGCGTGAAAATGAGTGTCACATGCAAGCGCTTGTCTGTGCTCATTTCCGCCGTTGGGCTCCCAGTTCTCGATGGATTGGCCCTCGTGCTGTCAATCGCTAGCCTCCTTGTTAGCTCAATTAGTAGAGTGAGCGCCCCGGACAGGCGTTGGTCCGCCGTTCGAACCCCAGACCAGGACAAAGCTTTTGCCAGCTAAGAAGCTTGCATTTCTGAGAAACGGGTGGACGCTCATTTTGCATTTCAGAAACGTTACTCCACCTTGCGGGTGTCCGTAGAACTCATTTGCATTTTTTCTTCTATGTGTAGAATACTAACTAGCCTAGGCACCACCCTTCCACGTCAATGGTACTTGCGGCTTGCCCCTGCCATGCTAGGACTCGAACCCCAAAAAACCCAGAGCAATGTCTCGTTTTAGGCAAGAGAACGTCCGATCCGAGCTTGTAGCTACTGGCCCGAGCGACCGCTGCCCGGAAGAAGGACCACTCAACGTACTTTCTGCTTTAAACAAGCAGGCTGCAAAGGTATCGGCCATGGCGCTTGCATGAAATGCGCTAATGCCTTTCTCAAACACACGCCTCGTAATGTAGGTCTTCAGTAAGGTGTAATGAGGTCGCCATTGCGGCTGCCGGCGCACTTATGCCAGTTACCTCCCCGCAACCCGTTGACTAGGAAGGAGGAAGCCTCCTACGTTTAGAGAAATCGTAGGCCCTCCTTAATTGATTTCTCAGACCTTCAAGCCCAGAAGGCCCAGAACGCCTTGGTCCAGAGAGCCACGCTGGTCGCCTAACCAGTGAGGCCTCCGACAAGGGACGCGACTTAGGAGGCAGAACCTCGTTGTGGCGCTCACGCACCTCTCGTTACTCTGTGAAGAGCTCCCACCACCACCATGGTGCGTTCTTGGCTGACGCCATGGCCAAGAAGGCAAGCTGCCACAGCCGCTCGACCGCAAATTGTGTGGACCACCGTCGAGCCACGAGCTTCCAGGTGAGAGCAGTGTGGCCGCCTGAGAGAGCTGACTGACAGAGTGGTTCTCTTGATGAACCAGACGAATGTTTTACATTTTGACCAGCAGAATGTGACCCGCGCAGCCCGAGCTCTCTGGAGCGGTGATGCAAAAACAGCATTCCCTTGAAAAGCAGTCCCTGATATTGCTACGAAGCCATACGGTGTAGCGAACGTTGGAGCCAGCACCGACGAAGACGACGTTCACTGATGGTCGCTCGGACGGTGGCTCCATCTTGTATGTGTGCTTCCTGCCCTTTGTAGAAAGCATGCGAATAGATAATAACAAGAGTCGCTGCAGTTAACTTGGAATTACTTATGAGAGACACCGTAGTGGAGGGCTCCAAAAATTTTGACCACATTGGTTCAATAACGTGCAAGAACATTCAACATTTCCCCTCGATTGAAATGCAGCCGCCGCTGTCGGGATTCGGTACCGCAACCTCCGGATCAGCAGAGGAGTGCCATAACCCGTATAATACTGGGGCCGGCCAATCAGTGTAAACACGCTCTTCACACTCGAGTAAAAATCTAGCCATCTCTTCTTTACCCCACTTTCTTAACCGCACTGGTGTCGGCGAAATAGTTATTGCTTGCGGAACGCTCTAGCGCATCTTCTTTATGTTGTTTCTGTGTATCGCATTGGGGATATCGTTTGATTCTTCATCGTATTGGTGATTCTCATAAGAATTACTCAACTAATTGTAGTCATTCATCAAGTCCAGAAGGAATAATTTCCGCATCATCATACTCATCTGGATCAGCGCTCTGCTGGAAACAACCGCCCAGTGTACAGCAATTTACCCCTCCGTGCCTGTCGTCCATCTTTCTCGCTCTCTGTTAACGTGCAAAATAATCAGATGATTTTAATTTTGTCCGCACACTACTTTACGTTTACGGACACCCGCTTACTGGCGGCGTTTAGGGCAACCACCATGGCAGAATCAGAACTGTTAGCGACACCGCCGCATTTGCTTAACTGCTATGCTTTCAATCTTCTTTTTATTCGCTCGAGTGTTCCCGTCCAAAAAAAAATATGATTGACGGCCAGCGCTATGCATTAGCAGTCAAGGAAAACGTGCAAGCTGTAGTATTATCATCCTTGTGCGTCTCTGGTTAGGCTGTGCATCATCAGCTGTCACTACCAGCGCTGCCGATCACGTCCATAAACCTAAAGAAGTCTACGGACAAACTAAACTTTTCTATTGCGCAGGTGGCCACCGTATACTTACAGAAATTTTCATCTCGCAGAAATTCCTTATCTGCAGAAGAAGCTGCCACCAGTGATGGTCCACATCACTGTAGAAACTACGGAAGTACGATTTCGTGTCTGGACCGTCCACGATGCGGGGCAACAAGTACAGGCACATTATGACAAAGAAGAGTGGAACGCACGTCCTGCAGAAAAAAACAATGTACAGGCACTTTTCAGGCGATCTAGAAGAAATACATGTCATAGCTTTCTCGCTGTACGCTTGTAACAGCGTGCTCCTTCGTGTCGAAGATTTTGATTTATTATATTGTTATTTGATTCATTATTTGATTTATTATCAGAAATGCATGGTACATTGCATGCAAAAAATACGCAGATACAGAAGGAGCTCTCAAAGTCGCGAGACTGTGAGTGAGACCTCCTATAAAATCATGCGTCAGAGCAACAACACTATGGTATACAGTGATGAAGATAGAAATAACTTATACAAAATTTGCATATATGCACGAAACACGAAACATAAGTTGTGCAAAATGTACAGATCAGCACAAAAAAGCCATATACACTAAAATGCGACAACCATAACTATGAACAACATAAAGCTTTATGAATATAATAGGTGAAGACGCACGGCTTTTTTAAACATATCGAGGGATCCATTCTTCATATCCCTAGGCAAGGAATTCCACAAGGATACAGAGGAAAATTTTGTGGTAAGCTTGCCATAATTAGTTCTGGGTTTGGAAGTTGTTAGCCTTTGCAAAACGAGTCGATGACATCTGAGGAAACTGAATTGAGTTTAGTAAAGGAATGGGAAGCTTTCCATTTACGTATTTATAAATAAGAATGCCAACAAAATATTTCTTCAGGCTCTGAACAGATAAAATTCCATGTGAACAAAGTAAAGATGATGTATTTGATATGGAGCTACTCAATGTTATTATTTTCATCGCTAGGTTCTGAAGATGTTGGATGGCTGATAAGTGAGTGGCATACGTATTTCCCCATGATGAAATGCAATAGATAGAACTTTCACTATCTTATCTGTTTCCTCTCTCACTCTACACTCTGCACATATGACCTCGTTATGTCTCTTTTCTGCTCGCGTTGCTCGGAGCATACAGAGCCCATTCTAGCCCAAAACAAATCCCCAACTTATGCCTTCTTTCCTCATATTCCTTTCTGTCATATATCACGTTCCTGTGTGCATCATGACAGGCAACCAACAAGGTCCGTTCCGCGCAGTCTACGTGCAACAATATATACTGCTTTTCAGTAAGAAGCTGTCATGTTGCTCTCAACATCTATTTCAACACCCAATGGCGACACAACGATGGGGGGTGGGGAATGAGCAGTCGCACTGTGAGATGATAATTGAAGCATTCGATTAATGGTG
Organism: Hyalomma asiaticum; assembly: GCA_013339685.2. Taxonomy (NCBI): domain Eukaryota; kingdom Metazoa; phylum Arthropoda; class Arachnida; order Ixodida; family Ixodidae; genus Hyalomma; species Hyalomma asiaticum. Next base: position 77,326,184 of record CM023484.1, read on the forward strand.
GCGCGTCTCAGGTCTGCGCACAACTTAGAGCTTGCGGTGGGCACAGCAAATAATAATAATAATAATAATAATAATAATAATAATAATAAACTTTATTGCACACATCCAGAAGTAGTACACAGAAACGGGCCTGTCAAAGTCTCCGAAGACTTGAGTGACTAGGCCCGGCAACGTCGGTTACAGCGATGTGATTACATAATATTTAAAAAAAAACATTTTTGAACGCACAGACAATTTAAAGGGAATTCTAGTTCACATGTAATAACAAACAAAAGGAGAAGAGACGAAGAATGATTATACATTACAAATAAACCATAACAAACATTTTTATAAGTCTGACATTAACTTCTTCAACTCTTTTTTTTTTTTTGAAGTGACCGAAAGGAACTCTTCAGATAATCCATTAAAAATTTTGGGAATATATACACATCTTCTAGCTTCACCATATCTAGTGGACGAGCAGGGTACATAAAAACGCTTTTTTTCTCGCAATGATCGACGAGTAACATAAGGTACTTTGAAGTCATCGTTCCAAGTATGTCGCAAAATAACAGTTCTATTAAACAAGTCCCGGAACATGCAAAAACCTAATTCACAAGAAATGTTATGGGAATGTAGCCTAATACCATAAGCAACGCTTTTTAGTATGTTTCTGAGTAATAATAATAATAATAATAATAATAATAATAATAATAATAATAATAATAATAATAATAATATAAACTGAACACGCAGAAAAGTGCTGTTTCTTTCTCTTGCGTTTCTTTCTTTCTTTGCGCGGATTCATTTAGTGCGAACTGCAGCCCAACTGCCTTTGCCTTGCTGAAGGATAAAATTATGGTTAACTGCATAGTGTTTTGCGCAGACGTGGCATGACGAAAACCAAGTAGCACATGCAAACATAAGCACAACGTCTGTGTGCTTGTGTACGTGCACGGTTATGGAGCGCAATACGCCCTATCCTGCGACCTTCTTTGCAGCAAAGTTTGACACTCACTAGGAACATGGAATATAAAAGATTGTAACTGCATTATAGCCTTACCTTATCAATCGTCGAATTATTCCGATGCAGAATACAAGAGGTCCGTTTCCTTCTTGCCTGGCAACGGTGAGACTCAGCAGAAATCCACTGAAAGGTAAGCCTGAAGGTTACCTTATACAGTGCTTACACACAGAAACGAGTCTCCTCGGGAAAAGTTGAATGTCCCGTGAATGCTTTCCTAGCAAAAAACACATCCTCGGCATAGCGAGCAGATCGGTCTCGTGTCATACCATCGCAAATTTAGTGAATGCGCAGCTTCTTTTTTCTTACTGTCCCCCCCCCCCCCCCCCCAAAAAAAAAAAAACAGTAATCCGAGCTAACACGGGAAAATAATATCTGCACCTCGGTGACTGTTACTTCAGAGGGGAGCTTGGAATTTCTAATACATGTATAACGAGAGCAGATTAGCGCATAACTAGTTGACAGTGCATAACTTCAGTGGAATAGCGCACTTTGTATCAGCCCACCGTCGGTTGATTTACGTGAAAAAGAATTCGTCATTTGTCAGGCCAGTTTGCAATACCTTAGGGGTCATGCTTGTGTCGATAACCTCTCAGTATAATCCATGGGTGATATGCCTCTGTTGCTTCAAACAGAGGTTCTTTGAAAGTTTTTGGCGCAGTGTTCTTAGAGACAGTTCTCAGAGAGGGGTCCTCTCTGGGGATCCCGCGGCTGGCCCATCAGGATCCTCGTTAGAGATCAATCTGCTTGTCTGTATGTATGTATGTATGTATGTATGTATGTATGTATGTATGTATGTATGTATGTATGTATGTATGTATGTATGTATGTATGTATGTATGTATGTATGTATTAAGGCATGCGCTGCGCTTTCATTGTGCCCCTCACTCACACTTATGAGATAGCCCGGCCGTGGCGGCTGCATTACGATGGAGGCGAGATGTTGAGGCCCGTGTACTGTGCGATGTCAGCGCACGTTAAAGAGCCCTACGCGGTTGAAATTTTCGGAGCCCTCCACTACGGCGTCTCTCATAATCAGTGGTGGTTTTGGGGCGAACAACCCCAGAAATCAAATCAACACTTATGAGACTATTACTCTTCTACGCTTTGAAAATGTGTGATAAAGCAACACTAGACAACTTTCACATATTTCCCGAAGTAGAGTTGAAAGTTGAGACAGCTTTGCAAAGCACTGCTAAGCATCGGTTCAAGAAGCGTAACGTGCGGTTCATAAATCGTAGCTCTACTTAGAGCCACTTTGTTAACGCGGTTCGCGTTTCGGCGAACAATGTTTTATATTTAACGCCAATTTTATTACGACGTAATTAACATAGTACACAGAACGACGTCATCTAACTGCACTCATCGGTAACAAATGTTTATGTCTTTTCAGGAAGATGACATCACGATTTACCTCAGGAAGAAGAACGTGCCCACGCTGTTGAATCCAGCCGCTGTTATCATGTTCGGCCACTCGGCGGAAGCGATGAAATAGTTCAACGGACGAGCTGATGAAAAGAGGCACATTTTGCTTGACCGCATGCACAAGAAAAATTTGTAAAAATGAAGGGATTTCAACTTGTCCAATTCTGCTCAGTGCGCTACTCTTAGACAGCCTTCTTTCTCCCTTTTCCATCTCGCTTATGTGGGGCAGCAGCGCAAAATGCTTATACTCGTACATTGAAAAAAAAAGAAAAAGGTAAATAACGGATCTACACCAAGCAATGTGCTTGGCTTACAAATAACATTGTTAAATGAAATTGGATGCGTATTTCAATATTTCTATACATTAAAAACAAACGACATAGCTAAATGAAACGGGTTGCCTAACAATAGTTCATGTTGCGCAACAATGAATTTTAGAAATTGCTTTTAATTTACGTTTTTCTCATTCATGAGTAATTTGATGTTGGCCACTGTATCAAATGACCTCAGTACACTGCCTCTTGCTCTCTTTCTTCTGACCCCGTTGTTTGAACACTACAAAGTGATGAACATATATAAGCACAAGGAATAACACAAAAGCGAGGGACAGAAGACACATCTGTTGCTTGTGTATTATTCTTTACGCTGATAAGTTATCACGGCGCCATTCGTGCAATGCCAATGAACACAAGAAATAAGTAGCCCTGATTACTATGACCTGCAATTATAATATACTAGATGAGCTGTCGCGCTCGCAAGCGTGTATTTATTGCTCCCTGTTCACATTAATCCCTGCCTTCTCTTTTGTAAAATATCATTCTGTATTAGCACATTGCTCAACCACTCTTCTATTTTCTCCACGCGTTCGTTCGTCTTCATTGAATCTCTCTACCGGCCCATGTAGAGTTTTGCGTAAATAAGAACGTAAACTCACCCCATGTGTCCGAGATTGCCGTGTGGAAGTGGCCCAGTGTGATGTGAACGATGCAGAAGAATCGGATGCCGTGCAAGAACTGCAGTTCGCACCCGTCGTCGCGGCGTTCTGTGGCCGCCTTCAACAACTCGCGCGTGTTCGACGTCATAGAAAAGGCCGCAGCTAGCTCTAAAATGGCACCTGCGCGTTTAACACAGTGGTTATTATAGTGTTGCTAGGTTAAATATCTGCGATATTAGAAGCATAAGAATTTTGTATTGCCTATGAGACGTTGCTTTTCTTTTAATGCTAAAGCATTCCAACAACTCAAAGAGAGAAAATAGAAACACCAGGATCCTCCCTAGTTCTAACGCCATATTTTGCGCGCATTCTCAGTGCAATAACCTGCGCACAAACTTTCGCGCTAAGTACGTCTCTTCCATTATACTCCATCTTATACTTATGCCGCAAAGAAGTTTCCTCTGAAATTTTGCAAACAAAAATGGTTAAACACTGTCTTCTATGTCTTGGCTTTCGTGCATAGCATGGAGTGTTGGAATGTATTTGTAGTTGTTGTTGTTTATCACACATCCGCTATTTGCGGCACGAACTCCCGTAATTTGTCCTTGTGTTTTATTAGTTTCTTGCCCCTCCATTGTACAACGAGCAAGTAAGCGTACGTAGAGGTTGTCCCCGCTATGTCCAACACCAAACTAACAACCTGACGTGGTGGCTGACGTGTTGGGAATGGAGGGCAGATGACGGGTGATGCTGTTGGCCTTACTGGATGTACAGTTCGTTCAGCTTTGCCTGTCCGGTCCTCCCATGCGCCTGTGTATAGCTGACTGCAGTTAATGGAGATGGAAAGAGCGCAGAAAACAAAACAAAAGCACGGGGTTGGCATCTTGTGAGAACCAAAAAATACGTCTTTCGTGTTCAAATGTTGCTATGAACTGCTCAAGGTTTCCATCCTCCTCGTTAAGGGTAGTGAAGTGGAAGCAGCCGAATGCATTCGAGTGCGAGACGGGTTGAGCGGAATTTTGCCTGTGCATTCACTGGTGGACGCAACATAAATCCACCACGCCTTCACCATGCCCACGAAAAAAGCCGTCATAATGAGGATGACCTTCGTGGGTTGTCGTCTAAGTGAAAACCGCCGAAAGTAAAAACAACTTAGATGAAAGGCGGGGGAAACCCGTACCACCCGTAGGTATAACGGGTTGTGGTATAATGGGCGTTGGTGGCATTTTCAACAGGATATAAAAACGTATTTTACTCTACAGAAATACCATCAGTTCAAAAGGCCTTACGACGGCAAGGAGTACCTGAGACATACGTGCAAGATATAACAAACATCTACGATGATCGGCCAGCTAATATTCACCTTCACGAGAACACCAGAATAATTCCGACTAAGAAAGGGGACAGGCAAGGAGATGCAGTCAGCTCCAACGCTATTCACTGCATGTTAGGAAAGAGTGTTTTAGCAGCTAGATTGAGAAAACAATGGAATTAAAATTGACGGAGAATGTCTCAGCGATTCGACGTTTGCTGACTATATTGTGGTCTGTAGCAATGATGGCGATGACGTGCTACAAACGAGTGATTACTTAAATCGAGAGAATATGACACTAGGACTACAGGTGAATTGTCAACAAGAGAAAAAAATAATGTTCAGCGCCGTCGAAATGATGGGAAGAATAGAAGAGAGTTTTCCGTTAGTATTCGTCAGCGCAAGCTCATGCCAAGAAATAAACTGATACATATTCCCAAACAATAATCGAAAAACAAAGCAACGTAGGATGTATTGCGTTGCGCCGTCAAATACACAAGTTTCAATCTATCTTCTAGTCAAGAATCCATATACTTTGTGCTACATTAGGTTAATCACTCCAAAATGATAAATTATCTGCTTCCTAATGAATTTTGAGCATATTTCCCACATCTCGTGATAACGTAAATCATCATTTTTTATGTCGCCCGCATATACAAGTTCATAGCAAGTGAGAAGTATGCAAGAAATTTATTTCCGAAATTCCCAAAGCCGGTATACCCTTGAATGTAGCGGTATTGATAGAAAATGAAGCACACACCATATCAGTGGGAAGTTTAGCAATAGCAAAAGTGATATATAAACTTACCGCGTTTATTTCCGTCTTGCACCTTTACTAAGATGAAGCGATCCACCAGTGTTCCAGTCACAACGGCGACTAGAAGAACACCAAGCACTGCCCTGCGCGCAAAATCCCCCAAGAAATCAGTGCACCCTGTTCTTCATCTGTGCAGCGATATCAAATGAAGCACTTTGCCATTTCAAACCACCGCGTTGCATGTTTTTAGACACAACTTTAAATAGTGTTATTTCCACCCACTTCATTACAAACATTTAGAGATCAATAATTCTGTAAATGAACATATTGATCAAGATGGCGAGGCAAATATTGTGCAGAAACGAAAGAAAGTTCGTGAAAGGAACTTCACTGAAGGCAAGTAATTCGGTTGGCTACTGCGCATGACCAAGGAGGAATCAGAAAAGCAAAGACAAACACATCCAAAGTTACCGTATACATGACACAGCGGTGGTATGCGGCCGTAGCTGTTGTTTCTCAACACAGCTCGTAGTTACGCCTCAGAAACGTGTGTATTCAGAAAATCACCTTACGCTGAAAACGTTGGTAAGACAAAATTTCAGGCAGTCGTGTTGCTAGACATAGAGTACGTGAAGCCGAGTGGCTAATGGCAAGCAGCTAATACTACGGAGAAGCTTTGAAATTCGACCCCTGAGTATACCTCCAAGAACGAGTTAAAGAAACAGTTGCTCTGAGGCTCTGCCTTAGCGCTTTTTGCTTTGGCGACGGGCGCTCTTCCAGCCAGTGCAGCACTTTGCAAGTCCTTACGCTGTTGGAATTGTAAGGTGGGCAAGTGCAGATAGTGTGCGTGGCACATCGCGGCAGCTTGCTTCGCATGTGCGGCTGCTACTCATCTTAATAAAGGTAGCGTAAGTGTTGATGCTATGCGACGGACGTTAAGATGCAGTATAGCACATTCTAGTCGCACCGTGTTACTCAACTGAGACTGGAAAAGGCCTATCGATCAATCACTCAATCAGCAGAATTGTTGGCTTGCGTATCTCAAAAATGCCCATGAAAACGTATAAGGAGGCCCAATTGAGCCTCATAACATCAACTTAAGTTGATGTAGTTTAGCAGCTGCTTATTTTTCATACGCGTCGACGTAACCGACAGCGACATCAAGTGCGAAGGAGAATCTATTACGCTGTTCAGAATTCTCCTCATGTGATTTCAAAAAGAAAACAGCAGTTATTAACCACGCCGCAAACAGACGACAAAGATGGAGGCTCCGCCCGTGGCGCACTCCTGTGAGACACGTGTGAAGTTCCATTGAGGCGGGCGCATTACGGCTAATGGAAGCGCGTTCAGATTGCATTCTAATAGATTGTAGTAAGGTGCATCTAAATGAAGCAAGAATGACCTGCTTGTAATAGAGTGAGCGATTGGTACTCGTTGGAAGTAGAACGGTTCACACACAGCGATACATGCAATAAACGACCACGGAAGTCTGCCGCCAAAAGGACTTGAAAGAGGAATGCGTCTACTAAGAGTTCCCACAGTAATTACCGTGCAAAAGCTTGATATTTCAATGCAAGACGTTAAAAAAAACGCTTCAGCACACACATACACATTTTTACGTAATTGGAAGGTTTTCCACTTGAAGGCAACATGTTGGAGATATGTAAAAAAAAAATATGTTGTTGGTTGTTTTTGCACTGTTTCGACTGGCGGAAGTAAGAACATGACTGCCACGACTAAGTGAAAGGTTGCTTATCGAGCTTTCTTGATAAGACCACTTTTAAAATTTCATTTGGCCAGAAAAAACAAATGCCTCAGTAAAAAAATTTCGAACCTGCACTTGGACTTGTGGCTGCACTTGTGGCAACTGATTTTTGTCTTACAAAATTAACATAACATAACAAGACGTCCCGCATAAATAAACACGAATAAAGCAAGAAAGTACAACTTACGCAACGCCTATTTCAGTTTTTGTCCAGGGCTCAGGGTCTGCACTGACGCAGTCTGACACTTGGAGGCGCAATTCACTTGGTTTCACTGAGTATAACAAAAAAAGCGTCTTTGCAATTGGGCGCTTTTTACCTATAGCGCTGTGAGTGTATCTGCGACAAATTATATGAATAAATATATGGCGTATACAGAATTCTCGGGAACTGTTTGTCCCGTTGAAGTTTTCGCTTGTTATCTATAACGATTTTTCTCCTGGAGTTACGACAAATTATATAACTAAAACATATCATATACAGGAGTCTCGGGAATTTTTCGTCTTAGTGAAAAAGCCAACTGATAGGTTCACTGAAAAGAAAGACTGAGTTTTTGAAGCGGAGTTTTCTGTCGTGCTATTGTGACGTGTTATTGTGATGCACAGTTAAGTAGTGCTAAAACTATGGTGTTCGAAGCCACAGGTTATTTGCAACGTATCTCACGTTAGCTGCCAATGACCTGTGGCCCCACACGAGTCCTGCAGGCCGGACTGATTCTTCTCACCACGGTCCATTTCTTCAAGGACTATAGGTAAATTTGCGAAGTAATGCGATGGGCAAGGTTCAAGTTCCCGTGATCAGCAAAAGTCTGCGAATACAAAACTCCATAATGGTAAAACATTAACTGTCGCACTCCTTGAAGTCGCGAGTTCGTTAAATCACGCAGTGCGGGCTTTACACGACGGCGTAAGTGTCTAACCTATTAAAAGTAGCGGATCGGTGGATGTCTTACCTGAGTCGAATAGAGATTGAAGATCTGCTTGTGTGCATTCTTCAATGAAACATATTCCGATCCGAATAATGGGAACCTCTTCTACCGAGAAATAATTTTTGAAGTACTGAAGCTGAAGTAAGAGAGAGGACGAACGTCAACTCGAGCATACTTGGCGCACTTTCATACAAAGCAAAAAAAAATATATTGAAATAATCAAACAAACGAAGCACCGGTAGGCTACACACCTATATGACACTTAGCAAACGGCTTCATGAAAGAAGACACGTCGATTAATTTCACTTGCGTTAGACTAATGATGCATTAATACAAGCAATCTGATAGAAATATCCGGACTTAAAGCATTTCTGAGAGATTTCTGCTCTCTGGGCCGGTCTCAGTATATATATGCTGATTTTGCCTTGGCATCACCCAAGTATATAATTCTTATTCTGAAAGATGTCGTGGTAATGGCCTTACGTATTATGCTTTCAAACCAATCCACGTACTTTATTATTAACTGTAAAAGTGGTAGCCCATTTCATTACAAGGCAATTTATGCTGTCGTTTCGTGCGAATATTCTACGGACGCCTCGCCCATAGCATAGGTGCTCGTGGTAGAGCCGCCGAATTTCTTAACCTGAACGCACGAGCTTTTACCTCTGAGCTGATAAACGCCTAAATACAGACCCCAGCAACGAAATGAACGAGAATACGTGCGTGAGCGCGTCTGATCAGTCCGGTGCAGCTTTCGTCTGACAACCTCTTATGCGACACGGACCCAACCCCACTTGCTTTCTTGTCCCTTATCGCGTCTTTTCTGTTCTCTGAACGCCGATGAGAAAGGATTTGTGGGGTCGTGTCGTGGGGGGGTCGTGGTGGGCCCCGGCCTAAAACACTTTCGTGTTAAAAAAAAAGACAACGAATGAAGATAATGGTGCTCAAAAGAAGGGGCTGTGGTGACCGGTTCCCGGAACAGCCCAGCAGAAGACAGTTCACCCTAGACTGCCCATAGCGCGCACTCGCGCATTCTCGCTCGTTTTCTTGCTGCGCTCCACCTCTCAGAGCTACGGTCGACGCTTGCGCATTCGGGTCAAAAAGATAGGCCATTGTACGTCGTGCACATATGGCGTTTCCTCAAATCTAGGTTAGCAACCTAGTTTCTCATGGAGCTATTCACCAAGGATGTGTCCCCTTTGTCCTAATAAGTGTGTTTAAAAAAAAAGAAGAAACAAAACAGGCTAACCACATCTATATATCCATGTTAATAAAGCCTCTTTTTCGAACAGTTTCGCAGGTCTTGCAAGAACTCCATATCCTATCACGGTAATCAGCTTAGCAGTAAGAACGGTGAGGCCTGCCAGATTTCTCAACCGTAGCATGACCGCATAAGCGTACAATATGCAGGCTTATGCAGCCACCTAAACATCATACCCTTATAATGCTAATGTTTGAGTGGCTCATCGGACGACGACATTCACAAAATGAAGCTTTCGCCTTCAAATGTTACAGGACTGCAAAACAAGTATAATTCTGATGTGTTTCAACTGTCCTGTTTCTTCACGTCCGTTACGTTCACTCTCTGCCAAATGCTATTTGTCAGAGCCATATTAACCGTGTTTCTTTTTTCGGTGAACAGTACCTTTACTAACCTTTATTAATAATGCTGTCCCCTCAATAAGTTATTAGCCTGTACTTCTACGACACAACACGACCGCAACTAATGGTAGTTTGACACTTAACCAGCAACGCAGTGAAACTTAAAAAGGCGCCACCGAAACAGCACAATGTGGAATGCCCATTAGTAACTAAGGAAATTTGCACGATGCTGTGCCCTTACTGCAGGAGCTAGGAGATTCGAGGAAGTACTACAGCTCACTTTTTTTTTTCTCTGTCGCACGAACAAATGTACTTTCTCGCTTCGTATGTTAGTGCAGACGGTGCTAGCCTTCTGACCTTTGGAGTGACGTTTGTCTGACAGCGCATCGTAAATGCTTATGAGCTAACTGCGGCACAGCTGCCTAGAAAATAATTGGAATTGTTTTTCCCCGGGCAAAAACTAAAACACGGCGACAGTGAGCTGCCTTAAACAAGTGGAATGCCTAACAATGCCCGAACCCAGCACCTCTCACATTCGCCAAAGCACCGGCGCTGCAGCCGAGATTATTTTATGATAAAGTCTCAGTATTTCGCACGCTACCTTTTGAGTTTGAGCCCCTGAGACTCAAACACAAGAGGAAGCAGGCAGAACAAGAGGAGATAGACGACGAGGAAGGAGGGGAAGAACATAAACCCAAGGGAGGAGGAGGAAGCAGGAGAGGAGATGCAGGAACTGAAAAGTACCGAAAGAGAAGAATCTGGGAGACCTAAATCGTGATGTAAAGAGTGTTTAACGACGTTCTACATGGGCCTCCAGCCACATATGTAAATATACGCAGGAGCGACGGAGTTCATGAAAAATCTTTGACGGAAAAATCAGCCAACGACGATTAAAAGGTCTATTTCATTTTTTAAAGGATAATCGCTTATTCAAAGAGTCATTGATGCTTTCCTTGACTTGCCCTTCGTCTGCGCGCAGACGCCAGGGACACGCCAAGCAGACGACGACGACATGGATGAGTATATATTGAGTATTTTTCGCTATCCCTAGTGTCTTAGCAGGCCTGCTACCCTCATCATGTTGAAAATAACCACCAAGATGATCCGGCCGCGGCGGCAACATTTTCGATAGAGGCGAAAATGTCATAGGTCCATCCACTTTGCGTTGTCCGTGCACGTTAAAAACACTAAATGGTCCAATTTTCCGGGGCCCTCCACTACGACATTCCTTTCCCACGGACTAGCCAATTTATGGAAGAGCTAGAGAGGGGGAGGGTTGCAGTATACGCGTTATAGGATGCATTGTTACAAGCATCAAAACACAATTATTCTCTAGGTTGCTTTAATGACATCCACATTAACATAGGCCCTGTCATTATGACCTAATGTTTGCTGCAATTCATTTATTGCCTTTCTTTCTGTTAGTGTGTATATCTTCCGAGCCACTATTCTTCATTGTAATCTTTGCGAGCTTTCCTTAGGCATAGGCTAAGATTGCTATCTCCCTAGTTGTGTTGTGAGGGAAACAAAAGTAACTGAGTGTGGCCCGACTCCTGCAGGACCTCATTCTATCTATCTATCTATCTATCTATCTATCTATCTATCTATCTATCTATCTATCTATCTATCTATCTATCTATCTATCTATCTATCTATCTATCTATCTATCTAATTTTGCAGAAGTACCACAGTATAAGGTCACATGAGAACGTGAACTAACGTCTGGGCTGTGCGGAACCTAATGGCATGTGGTATCATATTGTCAGAACAATGTAATAATGTGGGCCTCGAAACAACAATGCACAAATCATGATCTTCAAAACTCGAATGTCACTGCCCTTCTACACGTCGAAAAAAAGCTCGATTGTCACTCACCCTTGGATGCAGGACACTCGAGAGGGATTCGAATGTTCCTGCTACGGCTGTTCCATTCTCGATGTATGCGAGTAAGTTGCAGTACTGCCCACGCGTGACCTTGTTTCCGTGGTCATCGCGAACAATCGTCTCCAAGCATTCGTCGTAAGCACCCAGATCAGCTCGAGAACCTTGGAAGAGTCCCGTAGGATACTTCCCAGAGGCGTCGAACACTGTGTATAAGAAACTGGGGCCGGATTCACAAAGCTTTCTCTTACGGGCGATATTCTTAGCTACGAAATCTCTTAGCGACAAGGCATGCGATAGGAAGGGTGCGCATTTAACATATTCGACACTATTGAGGGCAAGGAGGAAACGTGAAAGCAGACGGAACGACAACAAAAGAAAGATGTGTGGTCACATGATAGCCTCGCAGCACTCAAAGCGTCTGGTGTCGAGTTTATGTTATAATCGCGAATCGATCCTCGCTGCACCTCATCTTCCTGTTCCGGGCGCCTGCTACAGTGCCTATGCACATCGCGCTGCAGCAGACGCCCGCGTGGTCAGCGTGAACCCGTGCGCTAGCGCTTTATCAACGACGATAGCTCGAAGAAGAAAAAAAAAAAAAAATGACGCCCTTGGTGACACCGGCAGGTGCCGCCGAACAACACGACCGCAATCATGAAGCCGCAATTAAGGTAAAATATTAAAGGTGGGCAGATGTCACTCAAGGTTTGCTCCTTTCACTGCCATTTCAGATGCATTTTGATGAATATGCACTGCCTCGCAATTGATTCGGGTCGTTCGTACGCAGTACTCTTATTGACATTATAATGTCTTGTAGCTCGACGTAAATTGTTGTTTCGCTAAAAAATCTTAGAACAAACATCGATGCAGCTTTTGAGGCCATATAAAAGCTGTTCGGCTTGACAAACAAGTTCCAAAAATGCATCCTCCACGTGATGTGTGAAATTGAAGCCATGGATGGATTTCAATAAATCCGACATACCGAAAGATACATATGCTTATAAATAGGCCCACTGTGAATAAATTAGTTATCAGATTTTTGAATACTACAGCTATTTCATGACTCACTGAGAAAACTCGGTAATTTAGGTAGTGTTTGTATCTTTAATACGTTAGTAAGTGCTGCTTTTGTAAATGACGGCGTATGCAGTTAAGAAGTAACAAAAATGAGTCCAAGGCCCCGCCACGGTGGTCAAGTGGATATGGTATTCGGCTGCTGATCCGAGGGTCGCGGGATCGAATCCCGCCCGCGGCTGCTGCATTTCGATGGAGGCGAAATGCTGAGGCCCGTGTGCGGTGCGATGTCAGAGCACGTTAAAGAACCCCAGGTGGTCAAAATTTCTGGAGACCTCCACTACGGCGCCTATCATAATCCTTGAGTGGTTTTCGGAGGTTAAGCCCCAGAAATCATGAAAAGCGAGACGTCACCTCCCCCCCCTTTTTTTTTTGTGCGCACGCGCAGAAAGAGCCTTCAATAGCTTCCTTTCGTTGCACAAGTTAATTTACTTCTTTTTTATTACGTTATGCCGGACATTGAGTGCTAAGAGCCTTAAGAGGGAGAGAGCGTTTATCGCCAGCGACGTGAGAGCATTGGCCAACTGCTATTGTAAGCTCCTCAATAGCCGAAACGAAATTTTCCGTGTGTGCGCGAACTTCAGACGCCTCTGACATACCCGATTGCTGTTTAGCCATCGCCATGCCGAAAGCGCTGAAGCCGAATTTTTCCGCCACCGAAATCTTTGCGCTTTTGACAGTGTCACAAAATAAACCGTGGATGCTTCGTCGTACCTAAGTCATGCGACAACTGAGGTAAACCTTGTAGCATATAAGACTAGAATATTGCCATTGCTGGAATACGCATGTCCGATATGGAAACAACACACACGCAGAAACATTGCTAAATGTGAACGCGTTCAAAATAGGGCTTTACAATTTGTTTTTAACTCATTCAAACGAACGCAGTCGGTAACGGCGTTGAAAGAGCTGCGCAAGCATCGATTCCTAATGTGCAGGAAAGAATGCGCTTCAACAGCCTGAATGTTTCCTTTCCAGATATTGTATGGGAAATATGAAACCGAAATAGCCAAAACATTAATTATTGACACATCACTTTCACGCAGTGGCCCCAGACATTACGTACAGCCTTTGAGACACAACACACATTCTTTTAAAAACTTCTTTATTGTGTAGGCTATCGATGCGTGCAGCAGGTTACCGCACGATGTTGCAACGTTCAATGAGGTTAAAATCCTTGAAAGGGCTTTGCTGAGCGATTTTACCGATTGTACTTAATGTCGTTTAATAGTGTCGGAATAGCAATTTATATATTCGAAAGCATTGTCTTGTTGAGTGTTCTGCTGAACAAGTTGATATGTGTGTCGTTAAATAGCACCTCGTGCACTTATTTCATTACGTTTCTTTCTGAATTTTTATGCTTTTTTTAAGTTCCGTGAAAGAAACTACAATCTCTTTGCATTTTTTATTAACAACTGCATTTGTGCCTAATATTGAAACTCCTGTTTTGGCCTGTACGCCATAGTGTGTCAATAAACAGAATAAATAAAATGAAAAATGCACAGCAGAACGTATCCGCGTGTTATTTCAGGTTCCGCACATTAGCCGCTAACGCAAGCAAAGTGACGGTGTGGAAGGGCACAAAGGCAAAGCGTAGCGCAGTCGACAATTATGTTACCTGTTGCACTGTTTCCACATGGTCTCTGCCTCTTCAAAAGACTTCGAAGTGTCAACACAGCACCTACGCACACGCCTAGGTCGTATCTTTCTAAACACGGAGTTATCCTTGAAGTAACGCGCCCAAACACAGTCGATGCGAAACGGCGAACGCCACAAAAACAAACGACCACAAAGCAAGGCAAACGAACTGACCGGTCTTCAAACACACAATGCAGGCTTCCTAAATGTGAGTCCACGGCGGCACACTGACCGCGGTTCCCTGTTCACGAGCACAAAGGCAGAGGCTTCAACAGTGTTCACCGCTCAAATAGAGACACTGGCGATGGTTTTCACAAAACTTTCACGCACCGGAAAAGCGACGGCATTAACAACACATCCCATGGAATCGTAGAGGAGCTCAAGCAAGAAACGTTACCACGAAACAACACCCACATACTGTGTTTACGTCGCCATGATGCTCTTTTCACCTTAAGAGAGCTCTTAAAAAATACTTCCGTGTTCTTTGCGGTGATATGAAAAATTCTCTTATGTGCGAGGGGGATAATGTGACGACCACCACAGAAGTGCGCGGTGAAAGAAGTGAGTGACATCATTTTAGTGACGTCATAAAATGACCTGCTGTAGAGAGTTGCCTCGTTCTAACCAATCACATGCTTGGCCTCTCGCTCAAACCGTCGTCTGCTGTCGTCGTCTGCTACGATATTTATGATGCCTGGCGTAGGCTTGGGTGTGATGCACGGCATATCACTACGCGATAACTTCGGTTAGGTTAACATTCCAGCCACAATACGCACCTCAAGGGACGAAGCGGCCTTTTGCTGAGACTCTGACGTCCAATTAAAAAGAAACTAATTGTCAAATGCGCAAGTGCAGTCGAGGTGACATTGCACTGCATTAGCACAAGCTTTCGCGTGCATTTTAGGCGCTTGCATTCCGTCCTAAGTATTTGCCATAGCGAAACCTTTTCATTTTCTTTTACGGACAGTGAATGTCTATTAAACTCAATTTATTTCTCAGTTTATGCGCAAAATCACACATATCTTGTATGTGCGGATATGTTGAAGCAATACTGTTTTCAGTAAATCAGCCTATAATGTACAGCGGAAGCTGCATTTGGGTGAGCGTTCCTATTGGGAAATAATAAAGACCACTGCAGCTAGAGAAGCTGTAAACGACATAAGGAGTTCGTGAATGGCTGACTGGAGCCTACTGTTCAACTTCCATTCCAATAGTGTGCGACAGAATTTTGTCCGTTCCCTTATGGTGGTACATGTGCGACCAATGCTGCAACGACAACACAACTTGTACGCCTTATTGGGAGACGCAACAAAAACAAGCTAAAAAATATTGACCATACACCACACCGATTTTGGCATCAAGCACCATTCACGCAACTCTTCATTCTTCATCCAATCGCAAGCATTTGCATGCATAAGTTATTTTGCTGCAAATACCCAATAGGCACCTCTAATAACTCCAACAACAAGCTTACTGGACAAGTGCTAGTGGCAAGATTGTCCAATGCGTAAAAGAGAATTGCAACAGCAACCTCAAGGCTGTGAGCCTTGTACATACGCGAAAATCATCAGCCAGCTTACATGGCCATAATTTCTCTTTTTAGTATCACCTACGGCACCCAAATACCCGCCGCGGTTGCCCGTTCCAACGCCACCATGTTGCTCGTAAGAGTGCTCCGGACCACTCTTAGGATTTCCGCTTAGCTACGCTGTTTTGGCGACCATTTTTGCTTCGTGAATCCACTTACGAGCCTTTTTCGCCTACGTCGCAAATGCATCACTATCGCTGATATATTAATCGGCAACCCCAGCGCTCGCTATAGCAGCGGCCGATGTGGGAACCACGTCCTCTTACGACGTTTTCTTCGCTTCGTGAATCCACTTACGCAGAAAAATTTCTCTTACGCGAAGATTTTCTCGTAAGCGAGTTTTGTGAATCCGGCCCCTGACCATTATCTGCAACACTGAACACATCGACTTCAGGAAAAGCGGTAATTACACTTGGAATGGTGCATACACTCCCTCCTTGCACCGCTCGTGCTGATGTTTCATTCAATATTCTGCTTGGCGGTTTGTGAACAAATGACAAGGGAGCAAAACCGCAGTAAAGAAACAGCATACCGACCACCATCCTGTAGCCCAGGCCTGTAAAACTTAGGCCCACTAACCGCATGTATGGGGAAATGTTTTGGCGAATAGATTTAAGAGTTCTCCCTGAACGTCCTACAGACGTCGAATGGCAGTGCAGAGAAGAAAACTTTTCAAATTTTCTCTTAATCTTCGTTATAACCGTATGGTTCGTGTACAGGAACCCTACCGAGCCCTGGAGTGAGCCCGTATTTCTTTTATGTTCGACTATCGTCTTCGTTCCTTTCTCAAGACCAGCCATCTACTACTTACCTGGACGCCTTATAACGCCTGGCCAGAACTCGGCAGTCTTAGCCAGCTTCGCCACTTTTAATCTACAATGCAAAACCTATAAATACTTTCGACCTGTGCAACTTTCGAAGTCTCAAACAGCAGAAGTGCACAAAACAGAAATGGAAATGAACTTGGTGACGCAAACTTTAGCTTAGCGCAAACTATTTGCCACGAATCATGCGTGCCCTTGTTATACTCACACCTCAGCGCCCATGGCTCAAGGTTGTAAAAGGCTACCAATGTCGTCAGGAGGCCAGCTCTACACTCGGAACCTACGGTTGCGCTTGAGAGCTTGTTCATCAGGAAGTATGGTATGCCAGAGACGGAACGTTGTACCGTGTCTCGTATCACCTTCAAGTAATCACTGAAGTCCAGGTCCTCCGAGGTCAATGGAGTCGCCGATTGTTTCGGCAAGTAGACGTTGAGACACGAGCTGTCTGCCAAATTTAGTGCGTCCAACGTCCCAGCCAACAGAAAAGTAATAGCTGTAACCACACCCAAAGTCATCCTCATGCCTTCTATCTAGTCCTTGCGGTATAAGCTGTTGAAGGCTTGCGCTGTCTAATGTAGTAAGATATAAAAGTAGACTTGGATGCCTCCTCCAGACTCCGTTTAGGCAAAGTAGGCGGTAACCGACTGCGGTCATCGAAAGTGAACGGGAATTATTCCTTCAGTGAATGCTTCCAACAAGCAACGGGCGCATGGCATTACACTTTCCTCGAAGCTCAACAAAGTAACTGTATAACGAACGCGCCGTCCGATCACCATACCGTCGCCCTCAACAATGTGCGTTATATTTTTTTAGTCTTAAATCAACGCACAGAGACAAAAGTGGGCTAGTTTGTTAATGACTAGAAAGTAATGTACGTTATTTTTCAAACCGGAAAAAGCACAGGTGCATACGAAGAGGGAAAAAAACGACGCTAAGCAGCAACGGGGTCACCGCAAAAGGAGTGCAATGGGCTTGTAGTATGACGCCTAACCTAGTTATGCGCGCACTTTCGGAATGGCTACGCCTGTCAGACAAGGTGACAGCTTTACCCGGACCCCAACCGTACTTCTGAAGGTTTCAGGCACAGCTGTCACAAAGCACTCGACGGCCAAGTCACACCTTTGACATTGGTCAGCTGACAGCTGTAGTGTGACAGCGTCGCCATCGCGGGCGTCGCAGATACCGCGGCATTGACTTAGGGCAAAAGCTTTTGCGACGTCTGTTATATTATAAGAACTGTAAACATTTTATGACTGGCCGCTCATTATAATCTTGTGAAATCTCTTCGCAAGGGTGCACTGATATGTTATGTATCTATTTATTAGCTGCCTCGCTTATTAATTTCAAAATGCACATGGCATTTCATTAGAGTAAATACGAATGAACCTCGCATGAAGCACAAAACCCGTAAGAGCTCATATGCTACGCAATTTAGGAAGAACGTAGGCCAATAGAAATTTTTTGAGTAAACCTCCTCAATCCATAGAAGACGCCGATACTCACTGAGTGAGGCGAAACGTCACGATATAATCTTCGGTGGCCCCTCATGCCTAATACCCTGCCCCGCCACGGTGGTCTAGTGGTTATGGCACTCGGCTGCAGATCCGAAGGTCGCGGGATCGAATCCCGGCCGCGGCGGCTGCATTTCGATGGAGGCGAAATGTTGAGGCCCGTGTGCTGTGCGATGTCAGTGCACGTTAAAGAACCCCAGGTGGTCGAAATTTCCGGAGCCCTCCACTACGGCGTCTCTCATAATCAGAACTGGTTTTGGGACGTTAAACCCCACAAATCAATCAATCATGCCTAATACCCTTCCCCCCCCCTCCCGCCCCTTATTCCACCCCAACCCTCTCACTCCTCCCATGATCGATGGAATGGATGTTTTGCTTAATTCAACTCAAATATGCCATATTCGCCCAGGCCTCGCGCGCTCGGTTGGGACCTTTTATTACTGTAGGCTTTACGTGCAGTGCCTCTTCGACACGATTTTTAACGCGTTGATCTTACATTTACTAACGTAAAAACCAGTGAAACGTGCATTCTCAATTAAATGAGCTCGGCGGACCATGGTTATGTACATATATTTTGCCTCAAACAGGTCTGAGGTTTCTTTTGCCCTATAACGTTGACGTGTATTGCCATGTGCCACCAGTGCCAGTATACCTCGGTTGGTTTCGGTCGAGCGGTTGAATCAAATTACAGACAGACAGAGATAACGAAAGGGAAGGGGTCAAGGGCTCGTTCTTTATTTGTTAGGAACAACTTGATGAGCAAACAGACAATGAAGCCTAGGAAAGCATAGGGGAAGTTACTTGTGGTATTGTAATTGTGGAGAAAGTAGAAAGAAATTAAAGTGGACGAAAAGACAAACCTTGCCTTCGGTGGGAACCGAACCCACGGTGGGTTCGGTCCACTTTAATTTCTTTCTACTTTCTCCACAATTACAATACCACAAGTAACTTCCCCTATGCTTTCCTAGGCTTCATTGTGTGTTTGCTCATCAAGTTGTTTCAGACAGACAGAGAGACAGACTAAGCTTTTCGTGTTTAGTTAGCCCGAGAAAGACTATCGTCTTTAAGGCCTGTATTCATAAACCTACCTTATCCTTATGGCTTGTCTTCCTTACTCCCCTGTGACACTACGGAGGGTTAAAGGGACTAGAATGGTAATCAGTGCTGAAGATTATTGTAAGGCTAGTTTGTAGATACTGGACCAATTTGTTCAAGAAGCATGATAAGGGCACAGAGAAGCTAAGGAAAACAAGCGGTAAGTATAAGGTTGGTTCATGAATACGCGCCTAAGAAAAAATTGAGGACCCTTAAGCATCGCCTTTAAGAGTTACCACTCCAGCGTTATTGGGTGACGTTCGCATCGCTAACATAATTGTGTTTTCTCGAGCGCTAAAATTACAGTTCGAGTTATCGTGTGCGCAGGCATTAGTTAAGTCGTAGCTTACGAATTTTTGAACGGAATTTTCTTTGAGAAATTGAATTTTGTTCACTAACACACTTGTACCATATCGGAGGGCTTGTGTGGTCGGTTGTTCTAGCAAATACGGGCGTATAGTTCGAGATGCCCATTTCCGTCGCGGACGTCTACACTTGCACTGACACCAGCTTTCCTGCGACACAAGCCCAGTGAACGGGTGTTTTTGCTGTTACGGATGTTCTCAACGGTGTTCCGGGTGTTACGGGTGCTCTTTAACGGGTGTCCTCGCTGCTAACGCTATCGCGGTAACAACGAGTCAGCGAAGCCCCCCCCCCCCCCCCTTTTCATCGGTAGTCTGTTGGCTATGGCACTCGGTTGTTGATCCGAAGGTCGCGGGATTGAATCCCGGCCGATGCGGCTACATTTTCATGGAGACATGTTGAGGCCCGTGTACTGTTCGTTTCAAGGTGGTTGAAATTTCCCCATCCATCCATTATGGCGTCCAAGGAGATTTAAAACTAAAAAAAAATTTAAACCTCCTTGGGCGTCTATCATTATCATATCGTGGTTCTATAGGACGTAAAACGTCAGAAATCAATCTGAAATCAATCAACGAAGTATCGAAAGATTTTTTTTTCGCCGCAATCTTCGCGAACCGGTTCTTTCGCTGTCCTGCTGTTCAAGCTCTTTATATCCGCATAGATTGTAAAGTTACGCTTGTGTGGGCGCTATGCAATAAACACGCCGCTGTGGTTTCCTGAACAAGCTCGTAAATATCCATGCAGCGCTGGCAGCACGCCAGGCATGTCGCCTCTCGTCCACCTTGCGAGCCGTGGAAAGGGCAGTTCATGACGCGCTGTCCGTCGCGGTCAAGAAAACGCCGTAAAGGGTCGCGAAGCTCCTTGAAAATGGGAGGAAATATCAACTCGAAAAATATCGCGACAGCCAATTGACGCATGCCGTGCATGCGTCGCCTGCTCACAACAACACGTCGCTTTTCTCAAGGACGTTAGTTGACGGCTCATACCAACAACGGCGCACCCTTCCCGCAAACGGCGTGTAGACCATCAAATCAGTAAAGGTGGTCTTTGTTCGCAAGAGACGCTAGTTTGTACATATTATTACAAAGCACTACGGTAACCTATCCGCGTTGCAAACAGCGGCATCCTCACAGCCTTCTCGGCACTCACTCAGCACGGAAAACTATAAATGCGTCGACTGCGTCTTCTTGCGCCGTGGCAAATTTGCTATCTCGTGCAGCACATCAAAGGTTGACAGACGCTGTTCCTCACATGCGATTACACGAGAGAAATGCATCCTTTTGCGTCCAGCCTAAAGCGGCGTAATACGTAATAAAGTCCATAAAAGAACAAACTGCTTCGTATATTTCCATGCCTGTCGCTTTCACTGTCCCACCTCACCGCTTTCCGATTACTTTCCTCATACCTGTCGCGTACCTTGCTTGCGCCGCTTCTGTTTCTCTCCTCGTAAATCGCGTTTTTTTATTTGCATTTTCTTTTCGCTGACTTGGCAGGTCGCAAAGCATTCGCGGGGATTCCCCTCGTCTTGTATAAAGACGGTATCGCTAGGCGCCTTCGGGCAGGATCGACAAACCGGCTCCAGTGTTTTTGTTCGTTTCATGTATAGCTCACGTCGTGTTACGCCGGCGCAAGCAAAACAAACATTAGCTCGCAGAGGGAAAGGCAAATAGTTCCCAAGATCAAACCGGCTCCGTATAAGCTCCTTTTGAGGCGTTTCATTTATAGCGCGCGCAAGCTTACGAATATGAATTGTTTTGGACCTGTTCCAATGGCCGCGATTCTTCGAAACGTGAACTAATTTGAACGCGGACGTATAGTCTCCTCGTTCGAAATAAGCATCGATGTTTGAGGGTCGTCTTTATTCCCATCGATAGTTTCTGCAAGCCATGGTTGCAACATTTGTAGCGATTGTATGTAACCAACGCGATGACGTTATCAACCGAACTACACTTGCTAATATTTGCGTTACGACAAGGTTAAGCAGCGCTTTCTATTGGGTGCGCACATGCGACAATTCCAAAACGCCGAAATAACATCTCTGAGCATAATTTTCGCATTTGATGGTTTATGGTGCGTTCGCAGCCCCAGCGATGCTTTATATGTAGGACTTTTTTTCGGCTTAATGGAAAATGTGTCCGGTTATAATTACATAGTCCATACTTGAATTGATTGCAATAATAATTGCCTAGTTTTTATGTGTCACAGCCGCAATATTTATTATTTATTTATTTCAACCTACTACAGCCCCAAGGGCTATTGCAGGAGTGGGCAAATACAACATATTGTAAAACTTAGCGAAGTGCAGTAAACATTAATGGTTAAAAACTCATTGAGTGGTAAAGATCTAACATAACCAGGCAGCGAAGTCCACAATTCTATAGAATTGACAAAGAAGAACTATATTTAAACGCCACTGCACGATGATAAAATGTAGAGAAATTCAACTCATGGTAACTTCTGGTGGTTGTTGGTCTAGCGGGCGCGATATAGTTGCTAAGTAAGGGGAATCGTGGGGAGTAATTAAAGGGTAAAGAAACTTCAAAGAGTCAACATGACGACGAGAAGCTAGACTGGTAAGCTGAAGAAATGAAAGATGGGAACTGGGTGTAAAATACCTGTCAAAACGACGATAAATGAAGTGCACAGGTTTCTTCTGGACTGATTCAATTTTGTTGATGTCGGATATTTTATGTAGGTTCCACACAACAAAGCCATATTCCAGTATTGGACGAAACAGCGTTTTATAAGTGAGAGAGAGAGAGAGAGAGATGATGGGCGGAAGGCAGGGAGGTTAACCGGAAGGAAGATATCCAGTTTGCTACCCTGCACTGGGGAAGGGGTGAAGGGAGACAGGAAAGGAATAGAAGAAAAGAAGAAAGCGAGAAAGAGAGAGGTCAACTCGCGCACACACACAAGCACGGCATGTGTCAGAGACGGTTCATGAGGCCCGTTGAGCGCAAAAACTTGAGCACAGCCTTCGTGGCTTTCCGCTGCGAGACACTATCGTTCCGGCATTCCAATATGGTTTGCTCGGACAGCGGTTGACCATCAAGGCGTGATAAGTCTGCGGCGAGAGTCTGTCGCTGGGAGCAGTACCCAGGGCAATCGCAGAGGACGTGTGCAATCGTTTCCTCGCTGCCGCAGTGAACACAGGCAGCACTGTCTTCCAGTCCAATGCGATAGCCGAAACTTCTCGTGAATGACGTGCCTAGCCACAGGCGGCAAAGTACGGTCATTTCACAGCGGGTAAGCCCATGCGGAACTCGAAGTTGCAGTGATGGGTCGAGGCGGTGTAGACGGGTATGTAGAAGGCCAGGAGTGTTCCACTGCGCTGTCGTCATATCACGCGCAAGCGAGCGTAGTTTTCTTGCTGCATCCGTTCTTGACAGTGGGATGGCTTGCAGCACTCCAATTTCGTGGGCACGTTTCGCAGCATGATCTGCGTGCTCGTTCCCGATTATTCCAGAGTGGCCTGGTAGCCACTGAAACGTGATGTCATGGCCTTTGTCGGTTAATTGGTGATAGAGCTGTCGTGTTTGAAGCACTAATTGGTCTTGCGGCCCGCTACGTAAGACCGATAAGAGGCACTGAAGGGCTGACATGGAATCTGTAAAGATGGCCCATTTCTGTGGTGGCTCCCCATCGATCACGCAAAGTGCGGTGCGTAGTGCCTCAAGCTCCACGGCAGTCGATGTTGTGCCATGAGACGTCTTGAACAGTACATCTACTGCTTTGGCAGGGAAGGTCACAGCTCCTGCAGATCTGCCTGCTGTTGTTGAGCCATCAGTGTAAACCTGAAGATGATTCCTGTAGTCCTTATGTAGCATTAGCAAAGACAGCTGCTTTAAGGCCGGCGGTGAGAGTTCCGCTTTCGTCCGAATCCCTGGCACTGTCAGCCGGACCTTTGGACGGGCCAAACACCAAGGAGGCGTCGGAAGTCTCTCAGCAGGAGTATAATTTTTTGGGAGGCACTCGCGGTATGCCGATAGCCTCTTACAAAAAGAGGCACCGGGTCGGTCTTCTGGAAGCGAGGCGAGGTGGTGGGCAGGAGCACGAGCAAGGTGTCGAATGTGTGTCCGAAGCACCTCCAAAGTGATGTGAGTGGTGGCAGGAAGGTCTTTGGCAATCGCTATAGTTTCCGCTGTTGAGGTGCAGCGTGGCAATCCGAGGCAGATTTTGAGTGCCTGGCCCTGCGCGCTCTCGAGTGTGCGTAGGTTACCTTTACAGGTATCAGTCAGCACCGGTAAGCTGTATCTCAAGTACCCGAGAAAGAGCGTCCGGTATAGGTGTAACATGGCGTTCACTGACGTACCCCACGTTTTCCCTCCGAGGAAGTGGAAAACTTGTGAGGTGGCCGTTAGGCGCTTCTTGAGACCGGCCACATGGGGACTCCAGCAGAGGTCCCGATCGATGGTTACTCCCAGGAACCTGTGCGTCCTAGCATAACAAATATTTTCTCCCTTAATAGATATGGCATATGCTGTCATTGGCTTTCGCGTGAAAGCGAAAGTGAGGAATCGTATGCTGGGATGCTGAACGTTATGCGTGTTGTAGGTAGACTAACTTCATAAGCGTACGGTTCCACATGAGTTCGATGTGGTGACACCAAGATAAATCCTGAGGGAAAAGGAGACCTAAATAATTATAGTGAAAAATTACCTAGAGGCTAACCATAGGTAAACGGAGAGGGAGAAAAACGTTTGATAAATGACAGGGATACAGTTTTCCGGAAGTTGATTTTTATTTTCGAAGTGTTGCACCATGAATCATCATCATCATCGTCATCCCATCTTATGTCCACTGCACGACGAAGGCCTCTCGCGATGCTCTCCATCCTTTCCTGTCCTGTGCGAGCTGATGCCATTTGATGCCTGCGCATTTCTTAATTTCGTCCCTCCATCTTTCTCTCTGTCCGCGCCTGCGCTTACCCTGTCTTGGTATCCACTCCGTCGTTTTAACCGTCCATACGTTGTCTAGACTTCTCATCGCGCGGCCAGCCCATGTCCATTTTTTCTTCTTAACTTTGACTATCATGTCGGCTACCACTTTCTGTGCCCTGACCCACTCGGCCGTCTTCCTACCTCGTAGTGCAACGCCTATCATTTTTCGTTCCACGCCCGCTGTGTGGTTCTTAACTTCCTTTCTAGCTTCCTGCGGAAGCTTCTTCGTAATTCTATAGAAGGAAGCTTCTTCGTAATTCTCCAAGTTTCTGCCCGTATGTCAGTACTGGCGAAATGCAGTAGTTATATAATTTCCGCTTGAGTGATAATGATAAGTTTCAGTTCATGAGCTGGGAATGTTTCCCGTATGCGCGCCATCCCATGCCTATTTTTCGGTGCATATCTTCCACATGAGTGAGTTTCCTTGTCAGTAGCTGTCCTATGTGTGTTCTTGCATGAAGTAAGTTCTTGTATGTTCTGTCGTGAATACATGTTTTTTTTTTTCCTCGTGCCACCTAGCATTACCTTTGTTTTCCGCGTGTTCACCTTTAATCCTACCTTAGCGCTTTCTCGGCTCAAGTCTACAAACGTCTTCTGTAGTTTGTCGCCATCATTGCCGAAGAATACTATGTCGTCGGCGAAGCGTAAGTTACTCAAATATTCGCCATTAAGCCCTAGGCCCGTTTCGTCCCAGTCTAGTCTTTTGAGGATTTTTTCCAAACATGCAGTAAATAGCATTGGATAGATTGTATCTCCTTGTCTGACACCTTTCTGTATTGGGATTCTCCTGCTTTGCTGACGAAGCAGTAGGGTGACTGTAGAGTCTTTATAGATGTTGGCTATTCTATTTACATAACTATCGCATATTCTTTGACAGCACAATGCCTCCAGGATTGCTGTTATCACTGCCGAGTCAAAAGCCTTTCCGTAGTCTATGAAAGCCATATAGTGGGGTTTGTTGCATTCAGCGTATTTCTCGATTATTTTATTTAAATGATGCAAAGGAATCATCAGGAATGATCTGATCATGAGGAGTTTTAATCATGTGATACAAAACACAATCACCAGTGTACATCCGGATTTTAACAGGAACATTGCTTGGCAGATTATTTGTGAAAATCAGAAAGACAAGTGGGCCTAATACCGAACCTTGAGGGACGCCAGACGTTACACTGCAAGTGGAGGATTGAGAAGACCTAAAGAGTACGTACTGAGACCTATTGGATAGGAAAGAAATCCAGTTTACTGGCGCTTGGTTATTAAGAATAAAAGAGAACTTTTTTAGCTGCTTGTGATGTGACACAGTATTAAAAAAATCTATAAATATTGCATCAATTTGATCACCTGCATCGAGGACCTGGGTGATGTCATGAATGAATTCACTGAGCTCTGTTACGGTACCAATTGCGTGTCGAAAACCACGTTGGGCATCAAGTAAAACATTATTGCATTCTAAAACTTCTATGATACATTTCAAAATTACATCTTCGACGATTTTACAAGAATGCGATGTGATAGAGATGGGCCTGTAGTTCAATAAGGACTCCTTATTTCTGGATTTGAATAACTGAAGGATTTCAGTCGATTTCCATGCTAGAGGGACAACAGACGTCGAGATAGATTTCTGAAAAATAATAGGTATATATCGACCAGTCCACAGAGAGTATCTAATGAAGACTGCATTGTCTATATTATCAGGACTACTTTTCTTCTTCGGATCGAGTTTTAAAACTACTTATGATTAATTATGATTATGAGGCATATCGTAGTGGAGGTCTCCGAGAATTTGGGCACCTGGGGTTCTTTAACTTGCATCTATAACGCAGAGTACGCGGTGCCTCCAGCGTTTCGCCTCCATCGAAATACAATTTCCGTGGTCGGAATGGAACTCTCGTCGTTCAGGTCAACATCTGAGCACCGTAACCACGTTATCACTTTGGCGGACGTGATTAGTACTTTGGCGGACGTAATTACCTGCAATCATCAGTTATAGCCGTGAGGAAGTAAGCGCGGAATTTGAAAATACGCCTATTCTTATGTAAGCCTTGTTACAATTTGATTTGTAAAGGGTTTTACTAAAGCTTAAGCTGGGCCTAGTTTGCATACAATCCTTTAAGGTGAAACCACAGCGCAAATAGCCACGACGAGCAACAAAAACTGTCCTTTCTCTTATTTTTTCTTTTGTCCGCCCTTGCTGTTTACTGCGGATTTCCCCTTTAAACCACTCATTTGCATGCTTAAACCGGAATGTTCGTTTTCGCCATGATTCAGCCACCTAGGCACGGCTCACGCTATTTTAAAAACCCGCAGCTTGGCAGTCCCGTGCACCACGCCCGGGATGGCGCCCAGGAGCAGAACGTGCTAATCATTAAAGGGACCCTGAAACGGTTTTGACGATTTTGTGCAAACATGGTGATCCGGTAGAGCGGGTCCTTAGGACCATTAGAGGACATATTTCAGTGCTGTGCGTAAAGTGTGTAATTTGCAATAAGGTATTGAACACGCGTGTCGCAAAAGGTCGCAGCGGCTCGTCAAAATGCGTTTTCAAACGCCCCCGCCAATCGAACTACGAATGGGAGGTCGCTGATTAGCCCTGAACCATCGCGTGCACGTAATTTTCAAAACCTAGCTGCGAACAACGTGCTTCTACAACGTACTCCTTCGTTTCAGCCAACGGTATCGTCGCGGCATCTGCCGGCGTACACACGAGTCGCCGGCGCTCTATTACAGAGGCTAGCACTGCCGAGGCGGGCGACCTCAGTGAGGATATCGGGGTGCTATGTCGCTACGGAAGGCTCGGTTAAGCGGCTGACTCCGGAGGCGCTGTCATCGCTAGCGCGCACTCCGCAGCAGATCGAGTTGAGGAGGAATATCAGTGGTAAGGAGGAAGGCGACAGAAATAAGCCCATAGCTGCCTTAGCGCATGGTGCTTCGCTTTATTTATGGTGTGAATGATTTCACAATTGTGTTGCCTAATCAGTGACGCAATGTCAAAAAAACGTTTCAGGGACCCTTTAAGGCGGAATCCTCAGCCGGCTCGTAATAGGCTGAATGCTACCAAGGACCCCATAAAACTCGCTGACATTAAAACCTCTAACTCGATTCTCGTTCACATTCTATAAACCAAAATTTGGTCGAAAGTACACGAGTGTAAGGCTAACATGGCTGATAGGCCGCCGCATACGAAACTTGACATGCTTCCCGTTTACGACACGATTAGTAAAATTAAAATCAAATGTGGCGCATAACAGCATTCAATTGCCAGGAATATGCGAGTATGACGCGTGTTTGAATGTTAACATTTACAGCCGATGTGAATCAAGGAACAGCCAAAACAGATGTTGCAATTGCAATGTCGCAACAAATTGCTGAGCAATAGTTAAAAAGAATGTTTATGGCATTGTGTAATGGTATTCGCCGTCGAGTCGCCTCAGAATGTGGCAAGGGACTGATTGATGTTTACGATATGTGCGCTGGCGTATAAGATGTGAATGAACGTAAACCATATGCCCATGGTGCTCCCCAAAAACCGAACAAACTGCCTGTTCTGTTCTGCGCCAGTGCAAGACGCATACTTACATTATCTGCTGCGGACATGCCCCGCGCTACAGACTGCTCGTCGACGTGACATGCGGCGTACAGGACTACATCACACCAGTCCAAGATAAGTCCCTCCTGGTCTGGAAGGGATTTACACAACTATGCTTGACGCATTTTGATGCCGATGCACAAACTTACGCAATTAAGAAAAGTTACGTAAAACCTCGTGGCAGCTACTCGTAAAATTTTCAGGCGCGCATATGCATGGCCTCGGGAGGGACATGTATGTAGAGGCTTTGAGTTTTGCAGTGCCATGGATAACTGAGCTAATTGGTATCTGTTCGATTTGAAGCGATGGAGCGCACGCGTACACACAGACACTAGCAAAAGAAGGAAACCACACTGGCTCCGACTCCGAGAGTGCGTGAGTGTGTAAGCGGCGGAATACCACTGTCACATTTGTGTTACCCCGTGTGCGCTACCCTAGTATCGTCTCGTTGTCAGTAAGGTTTCTTTATGTCCGTTGTGCGGTACTCGCGTGTCTTAGACCTGGGTCCAGATAACATCATCCCAGCGCACATTTGTCACAAAGCGCAGAGAAATCTCCCACTCTCAAACAGAACCACGCTGATAGGGACGCTACAGTGAAGAACGACGCTTCTCGTATTAGCAAATTACCTTTGCACTTTACCAAAGGCACCATTCTGACGCGACAAAAAGAATTAATAAGCCAGAAAATTTGCAAAAGCAAAGTGCAAGTGACGACGCCGCTGGGAGGCTCCCCCACCAAAAAGCGTGATGTCTTGCGTTTTTGACGGCGTCTACTAAGGAATAAATAATTAAGTGTGGGTCGCAATATATATGTATATTTTCTCACTATCCCCTTCCTTTCAAACACTCGCTTCTTCGATCCCAGAGGGTGGTCGCTAAGCGGAAACAGCACCACTGAGCTTTTTGGCTGTCCACTACAGTCGGGTGTCAGCGACAGCGACTGGAACGTTCTCGTATTTTCTCAAGTATAGTACTCTTGCCGCTGAGGTTTTTTCACGCATGTTCAGTATGTACAATAGACAACGTTAAGAACGCGGCCACAAAAAGGACACATAAAGGGGGACGCGCTCGTTCTATTTGTTTCTTCGTTTTTGTTTTTTTTTTTTCATCAGTACACTCTGCCCCCAGTTCCGGTCAGTGCACCGGCAAGTTCGCATCAGGTCTCATCATCAGGTTGCGTCACCTCTCCACTTCAACGTTCCTTTCTCCATACAGGTAATCTTGTATGTGCCCGTACGATGTGCACAATCGTCCAATGTTAAATGGAACATTTGAATTTGCGCCTTTCCCACATATGACACCTAAACTGCAAGTGGCTGCGGAAATAATGTCGGCTGATGGTACTGATGTGCCGAAGGCAGTCACAACTGCGAACCGTAACTTTTGTGCCACAGATTTTTATGCAGCGGAGGTTTACCAAGAAAGCAAAACGCAGAAAAGACCTTCTCGCGAGCGTTCCCTTTAGGACCCCTATGCACATATGCATTCCGTATATTTGTCCCATTTGCCACCCTTGCCGATGTGACAATATTTGCCACATTTTCCGGTATGACAAAGATAGGACAAATAAAAATTTTCCGACATCACTCCTATACGGGAACATATGGAATAACTAAAATGGCCGTAGCGAGCGTTTCAGTAAGCCTCCCTGTCTTTTTTCTGTTCGCTCTCACTCTCTCTTCCCTCCACCGTTTCTTTGAACGCGTGAGTAAACACACTGGAGCGAAATATGGCAATCTCTCGCAAA
Source organism: Hyalomma asiaticum (assembly GCA_013339685.2). Classification (NCBI taxonomy): domain Eukaryota; kingdom Metazoa; phylum Arthropoda; class Arachnida; order Ixodida; family Ixodidae; genus Hyalomma; species Hyalomma asiaticum. The sequence goes on from CM023484.1 coordinate 77,356,160, forward strand.
TTCCTGCTGCAAAACGGCAGTCAATTTCGTTCCTGTCACTGTGCTGTGTTGTTTTCGTGCATCTCTCTTACCCTTGCGCGAGACGCAAGGTGAAAATGAAGTGAGCTCTGCTTTGTGCTATTATCATACCAGCGTCATTTGAACATGTCCTCCGTCATCAGCGCTCTCTCTCTTCTTCGCGAGGAACCCTCTCTTGTTTACTCTTCATTTCTGAAGGGAATTCCGAATGTGACACACGGCGTTTATTACTTCTTTACTATTTTCTCTTTGTTCGCTTTCTCCCGTGCGCAACTTAATCATCATTTAATTAGCAGGAGCCTTGCCCTTACCTCCTTCCTTGTGTGTCGTTCTTTTAGCGCAATGAATTTCGTTTGAAGCATGAACCAACTCGCCCAACGACAAATTCTACTAAGCCACATTTCTCCTACATTGGGCTCTTTTTTGTGAGCTAGGTCCAAGCACATCATTACAAAAAAAAAAAAAAAAAATGAGCGCCAGTCCTGTGTGTAGCCTCCTTCTTTGCGTGTCGTCTTTTTTACGCTCCATTTTCTTTTCGTTTGAAGCACCCTACTTTGAGCAATTACAGTTTGATGATAGGGTGACCGATAAAACATGCGAGAAGGGTAGGGTGAGAGCAACCAATGGACTAGCGCCGTACATGCCAAAAAGGGACGAGGACATTTTGGCGTCTTCTTTTAGACGACGTAATACAAAACTAAATGTTTTTCGACTTCAAATGAGTGAGCCTGTCTTATGAACAGGATGATTCTTTTTTTTTTTTTCGTGAGCGTAAATGCGTGACGTCCAGAAAAAACGTGGTCATGTAAAAACGTGACCGCGCCCCGCTGCTTACGAGGTAAGCATGACCACGGCCAGTGACATGCAGTGAAACGCGAACAGAACGGCCCGCGTTCGTAAATAACGATCTCCGATCTCGCCCCAAGACTATAGTATTGGGTTTTTTGTGAAATTTTGACTCGATCAGAAGTCGCACAAAATGCGTTTTCCCGCATCGTAGAGCATTACTCTACTTATTGCGCGCCTTCCTGAATAAAAATACGGTCTCTCAAAATTTTGCCCAAAATGCCAAAAAAGGTAAGACTATAGTATTGGGTTTTTTGTGAAATTTTGACTCGATCAGAAGTCGCACAAACTGCGCTTTACCGCATCGTAGAGCATTCCTCTACTTATTGCGCGCCTTCCTGAATAAAAATACGGTCTCTCAAAATCTTGCCCAAAATTCCAAAAAAGGTAAGACTATAGTCTTGGGTTTTTTGTGAAATTTTGACTCGATCAGAAGTCGCACAAAATGCGTTTTCCCGCATCGTAGAGCATTCCTTTACTTATTGCACGCCTTCCTGAATAAAAATGCGGTCTCTCAAAATTTTGCCCAATATGCCAAAAAAGGTAAGACTATAGTATTGGGTTTTTTGTGAAATTTTGACTCGATCAGAAGTCGCACAAAATGCATTTTCCCGCATCGTGGAGCATTCCTTTACTTATTGCACGCCTTCCTGAATAAAAATGCGGTCTCTCAAAATTTTGCCCAAAATGCCGACAAAGGTAAGACTATATATATTATTGGGTTTTTTGTGAAATTTTGACTGATCTCGCCCCTATGCGCTCAGTTTCCGTGGGCTCACTCGAAAAAAAAAACCATAACGCCTATTGTTCAATAATTGAATTTGTATCGGTTCATTGGCATTTTCTCGAGGGTGCAGTGCGTTCGCACGCTTTAAAATAGTTCATTGCTGTTTAGAAACAAAATAAATCATCGCAGGAAGCTCAAATTTGTATTTCCATTATTAAATAATCTAATAAAAAGAGCTTCAACGAAAGACGAAATCGCAATGTTCAAGGTCGCAGAATATTGCTGTACTACTTACTCTTGCTTTTCTAGAGAAGTAATTCTGGTTCAGCGCTTCTCCGAAGCTGACAGCGGTCCACGTTCCGACATTATTTTAGGATTTTTCTTTCTTTCCCGCATTCCCGACCATTAACAATAAATCTTTAATGATCGGGAATCCCGCTTGATTTATGCGCTTTTCATCAGAATTAGTTAAAGATGACGTGGAAAGTTAACGCGGCTAACCTTCAACCTGGTTTGAATCGAGGAGTCCATGCATGCCAGACCACGGTATTTACAATGAAAGTGTGGTGTTCGCTACCTTGGCGCTGTGCCCAGAGGTAGTCAATGCATCAGCAACAAAAGGGCACAAGAAAACAGCACTCAGGAATAGAAGTCCGAAAGGAGCATAGATAATAAACAGCTTCCGCCTTGGAGACAGGCGAATGTGTATATGTTTGGGGCAAGGGTTTTACGTTCAAATGCGAAAACATACTGCCCTCCTCATTTACCATCGCTTGCTCATTTGTTTTGCTCACTCGATATGTGCACTTAGTCGTCATTGAAGGTGCTTGCCTCTCGTTGCGTGGCGCATGACTTAGAGTGGTCCGTCATGTTTCTCCTGCGCCATACAACCACGCAAACAGCCTAGCATCTCAACGCCTTAGAAAAGGTACCTCGTTAATTTTTCTGCATTACAATCCCCTGTTATTCCCGGTATAACCTTGCCCATTCGAATACCACCGTGTCGTGTCTCTCGACATTTGAAGTCAGTAACCAGCCCCTGTCGTTTCAGACTTTGTTTCTCATTTTTATTACAGCGGGTCTTTCCTTAAAAAATCATTCCGCACTTAACTGAATGCTAGCGCTGTCTCGCGTAATGGCTTGATTGATTTATTTCTGGAGCTTTACGTCCCAAAACCAGCGGCGATTATGACAGGCGCCGTAGTCTAGGGCTGTGGAAACCTCGACCACAAGCGGGGATTGTTTGACGCGCATTGACATTACACAGTGCGCGGGCCTCAAGATTTCGCCTCCATCGAAATGCAGCCGCTGCGGCCGGGATTCGATCCCGCGTTCAGCGGCCGAGTGCCGTAGCAACCAGACCTCCGCGGCGGGGCTTGCGTTATAGGTTACACGAAGCATAGTAATTACAAGAAGAAGAAGATAGCATTTAATGAGAGGAAAGTAGGAGATGTCGGCCTGGAGAGTGATCACAAATATGTAGTAGCCCAAGTGAAGCTGAGCAGTTTTGAATATACGGCTGTGGTAAGGTGGGATGATTTATTAGACGCTGCAAATTGCGCTAGCGTTGGCCACTTGGGAAAGATCGCCCATGTACTGTCGCGAGGACCCGTTACCGCTATGCTGCAAGAGACTTCTTGGACTAAGAACAGCCATGTGCCACCAAGCTGACACGAAATTTCGCTTCACAAAGGTTCCAATATGCGCATTGAGTATGCGTAGCATTGTTTTGTCATTTGGTTTTACGACAATTTGTTTACTGCGACTGTGAATTGTTATATGTGTGCCCTGAACGTTTCGGGACATCCGGCGTTTACACTTAGGCACGGATGTACCAAGTCTTCGCGTCTTCGTTCGTGCGCCATCAGTCCACGTTGTTATTGCAAAGATATATGAATACCGCAAGTTCTAACTAAATTTAATTCATTTTCTTCAGGTCTATCTCGATGTCTTCTCAAAAGCTTCGAATTATATAGCCGCGGCCAGCTTCATCCAATATATTCAATGTTACCATAGTCGCAAATACTGCATGTGTCACCTCCTACTCTAGCAAAATAGCTTTAAAGTACAATCGAATTCACACGCTTTATTTTTGCCTGTTCTTTAAAGTTCTTTTACATGCATAGGGCCACTCGTAAGAGTGTTGACTCAAGATGGAATTGCAATCTGCAACATAACTGTCCTAAATCTTCACTTTTCCTGCCACGTTCGGCGTTACGTGCATAAGGATACGTAACAACAAAGAATATCTCTTGAAAAGTTAGGGGAAAGGTTGAGTTGCCCCTACAATTAATTGAATAGTACGTTCAGGGGAACATGGAGGCACGAAGTTGTAGTAAATCGCCGTAGCAAAAAATGTCGATAAAAAAGACTTCCCTTCCTGAGGACAGAAAGTGGATTCTTTATCGATAACTAGTTCCCGAGTGGAAGCGCTGGCTCCCGAGACATTTTTATTGCAGTGATTCCTCGTCCAGTTAACAGTGCCCTGTGTAACATTGCCCACCTTATTAACTATGAAAAATGCAATATCGAACCACTGCTATTTAATATAATGACAGTCGTGATGGCTTCATTTTCAGCAAATCTAAATAACATCTGTTTGTTTTCTTCTTTAAGCTGATTGCTCGCCATGCCCTCAGCGACGCTGCCGAGACGTGGACGCGGTTGGTCGACCGGGAATGGGCGGGCAATCGCCACAGCGATGTTCGTATCATTGTCGCTGCTATGTCAACGATCAATGGCAGACCACGGTCCAAACGCTTCTAGCAGTAACCCTTCAGACGCAACTGTGCTGACAACTGCGAGGACTTCTAGTTCGGAGCAGGACGACGGGTCTGATTTCTTGCAAGAAATTAAAGATATGATGGTCGGCGCCTTTGCCAACATGCCGATGTCTATGAAGAGGAAGATGCTGGAGGCCGACGTACGACCGGAGTGCAGTGTTGCTCTTATGAGAACAATGCGAGCCTTCTTCAACTTCGAGCCATGGGCACTGAGACGTGAGTATACCAGAGCTAATCAATTTTCGATTCCTTTTCTTGAGCTCGCACTGGCAGTAATATATTACTGGGTCCACGTTGAAATATATATGGCAAATGAGTTCGGCGGAATCTCTCAAGGTGGAGGAAAGCTTATGAAAAAGAAATATTGACGCCCACCCATTTCTAGCGCAAAGCTACGAGAAAATCCACACAGAATTTCATAGAAAAAGAGGTATTAATTGACTAACTATTTGGCCAGGTGCCGGATTGGACCAGGACGGATAGCAATTTTTGCTTTCCCAAGGACACATCATTAAAAAACTCGCTATGGCGTAGAGATGAACGAAGCGGTAACAAGTGGACCTCTTAGGGGGAGTGATAATGGCGATGCTTAATTATGTGCCTTCTATTCTGCTTTCGCCTGAATATCCCATGTGTAGTATATAGCGTAAGGAAGAAAGATCACTGAGAAATTGTGGTTGATGAACACAGGAGACAAATCGTAATTTACCAGTGACTATGGGCATTGCCGGGCCAGATGGAGGCGCTCGCATCCTGAGACATTGACGGAGCCTGAAATGACATATGATCACTGCGACCAACTTTCTATATACGCCTCGTTCTAACGGTGCTTAGTTGCCCTGTGCAGTTACAGTCACACGGATAGTTCGTGTATATAAACCTTCCTGCCCACGGCATTTCGCTAGTGCTCCGTAGAGTTCACCGAGTGTTGAATATGCCAGGAGCATTCTCCTCAGTTACTTTACAGCCTGCCTGCAGGGCTGTTTGATCTCACTGTCCGCTCTGCCGTCGGGACGCTGATTATCAAGACACGTACAGTCGCGAGCAAAAGTTTGGAGACCAATAGGTGCCACAAACAGCTATTTTTCTTTGCAGTCCGAGTAAATTGGCTTAAATCAAGTGGTTCAGCCTAGGTGCACTTGTTCGACCAATGTAATGTAGTGGTGCGATTCCATATTGTAGAGCTGTGCTACTCGGAATTTAAAGTTTCTTTTGGTGCCATGGTATCCAAACTTTTGCTCGTGACATGCGATCGGCGCTCGACAAAAGTAAAGCAGCGTACATGTGCACAGCGGGAACGTCTCGAAGCTGCAGTTGTCCCTGCACATATTCTTGCCGCTGCTCACATGGTAGAAGAAGCGATATGCACGCTCTAAATCATTCACGATTGACAATTCATTTTTGAGGCTTTACGTCCCAAAGCTCTACACCATTCACACTAGTACGCATGTAAGCAGTCGACAAGCTTAATATGTTACACGGTGCCATGGAAAGCTTACCGCCCACCTGTAGATGAGCAGCCCATGGCTCTCTAAACCGCTTCCGTTTCAGAGCGCATCACTTAAGCGACCGTCCGTTCCCTTTCGCGTCTTCTTCGTTGCCAAGGGAACGCCTAGTTCATGGGTTGATTAAAGATAGAGGAGAGAACACAGACGACGCAAGAAGAGGAGAAAGTGAAGAGATTCCTGTATTAAGAGAAAAAGAAAGTCGCAGGATAGTATAGTTGTCTCTCGTCGAGGAGGACACCTCTACAGACCTGTGCTTGGGAGGGTAAATAAGTTCGCGTACGTAGCGGCTGCGGCGCTCTTAATGATTGATATGACTGCAGCCTGAGCGAAATAGTTGCGTTTTTGCGCTTTCGCTTGGGCTTCTTGCGGAAAATCGGCACGTTATTCGCGTAGTCTGAACGTCCCTTAAGGTGGATTAAAGCATTGAAAGAAAGGAAACGCGTGAATGGGAAAGCGAGGGAGGAGAGTATGGGGTACGGTAGGGGGCATGGCGAAAAAGTACGGAAATGCTGGCGTGGTGTTCGTACGTAGCGGGCACGCTCTATTTTACCCTGTTCCACTGCCGCTAGAGAAAACGCTCCACGCCAGCGATGCACTGCCGCATTTGCGTTTTCTTCCCTGTGAGTGAGCACCAAAACGGGTGGGACTGCTTCGGCTGTCGCTATGCTCGAATTCTGCGTTAGGTAGCACGTTTGTTTCTTCACTGAATACAAACGCGACGCTTGCCAGCTCTTTTGCGTGTGACTGCTTTTGTGTTTATTCAATTTGTCCTTCTTTTGTCGAACGATCCGTTGTCTGCGTTAGTGACCAAGTGCATTAGGCCAGATGATACTTCCTCTTTGTACATGTCTTCTGCACGATATAGCACGCGGCCCGGTGAAGTTAAGATTGTCTGGGTCAGTATTACCTGTAGCGAATGAGCTTCTCTGTTCATCCAAAAACAGTAGGCATATTACGAAGGCATGAAAATTCTGCGTGCAGTGTTCGATGCTTCCGGGAAGTACCCGACGGGCCTGTTCCAAGGATCTCACGCTGACCTGGGTGCTTTCGACGAGTGCCTGGAGACGGTAATTCGTGACAGTTTCGGAAACGTGATCGCGCGGGGCCAGTACTGCAATCTACTTGTCTTCTCCAAGAATGGAACCGCTATGGAGTCTGCAATTCTCTCTGCCCCCGAAGTCCTTCACCCAAGGGTGAGTAAAGGCGTTGTGGCGGCATCTGTAACTGTGTGTAGACTTTCAGGTCTGCTCCTTCCATATACCGCTCTGTACAAGGCGGCGTCCGCTCCGACAACGATTGAGAGAAAGAGAGCGAGACAAGTACCGCTTGTGGCCGTTCTGAGAGAGATGGGGTATGAGCTGGACGAACAATTGCGGATCGTAAGGCTAGTTGTCTACACATGTTCCGAGACGGGAAAACTGTGCCAAAACCGACGATTCCTAAGCGGAGAAACACAGGCTGCAAACACTTCCGTATGTGTTTCTTCGCTTCTCGATCATCTCGGCGCTTTTCCCCCGTTCTCGAAAATAGGTGCAGGTATCTCTCTCAGTCCCAGGTGAAGCCGGAGCTGCTAGGGAACTCCAGCGTGTATTGACCCGATGCCTGTTTTGCAGGGTGCGATTTAGGTGCGATTTTCGTCGCAACGGAAACTAGAAAAAAAAAATCTTACAATTGCACGCGTCTAACCGTTTCCAACTGTGCACCTAACAGCGTTGCTCGAACGTCACTGTGGCCGCAGTCTTTGCCAAGATCTTTTATCTGCCCTCGTGGATATTGCGCCGAATTTAATGCTATAATCAAAGCTGATGTTTACCTGCCAAAGCAACTATATGGTCGTGAGGCACGCTGTAGTTGGGCGCTCAGGGTGGACTTTAAGCATCTGCGGTTGTTTAACGTGCATCAAAATCAAAGTAGACCAGCCCTTTTTCTTTTTCTTTGCACATTGCCGCCGTCAGTATCCGGTCACCGCGACCGTGGTCCATAATCGCGTTACTTGAGCTTGGCAATTACACTTCGTCTTCTAAGCTGCTGCTACGCGTAGCGGCAACAAAGATACTTTTCATCAGTTTCTTTTCTTCATTCTTGTGGAAAAAGTTTTCATGCGCGAAACCGAAGGCACCTCTTTATTGCAACCAGTATGACCCTAAATCATATTCGGTTTTATGTTGCACCTTTGCTTGATACTTTTTTGTGCGCCTGGCAAGAAGTCAAGAATACGATGTAGTTGCTGCAGTGTGAAATGACTATCGAATGTCGCTGCGGTGTTATGATTTGTTACGCGCATGCTACACGCGGACTCTTTTTCTCCCTCATGTTAGCTTTGGGGGTTGACAAAAGGTACTTTTTCCGTGCACTCGCGCGCCGTGTGAGTTCTGAGCAATATAAGGGAACGAGCTGTAATTCACGAAAAGAGATGAATTTGGGACGTACAATTGGTGCGTGCTTGCTATTATTGACTGAAAACCTCATTTGCTTTCAAAGACACAACCGTCTCATGTGCTGCTTCGCAGCCCTGGTGTTTTTTGCCCCGATAATCACTGCGACGTTCGGTTAAAGAAGATGGCTAAGAGCAGGCACTGTTAACGACAAATACCAGCATGTAGAAATCACCTCGGAAGCCGAGGACATACACAGGGACGAGCACCACTACATAGCAGAACGCGCGAGCATCGCGCCATGTGTGTCCCCACCTTAACTATCTGCAGAGCCCCTGTTGCGCGCTTCCAAACTTCCGTACAGCACTTTATCAGATCCCGGGTAAAGCGTAGCCAAAGCCAGTAAAGTAACGAAAAATGTCCTGCTGCCAAGTGTTATGTAGCATGTTACGCAGGACACGATTTATAGAGTATATATCAGAATATTGATGTGTTAGCATACTAAGGCTGCGTGTAATGCATAAACGTGCGTTATAGTGTCTGCAGCCCTGATGGGTTGATCGCTGAGATAAGAGAGAGATAAACATTTGTGAATGATATGCCGGAGACGTTAGCCTGGCTGTTCGCCTGACATGCTACTCCGGGCGCTGGTTGGTTATGATATATACACTGATAAGAAATTGACAACACGCCGCCCGTACAGGACCGCTGTTACGCTATCAGCTATTGTGACTTTTGGTCTGAGTGTGACCATGTAAAACAGCGCAATGACCAGTACTCAGACATACAGGACTTTAACGTAGTAGGACTTGTAAAAAAAGGACACAGAAGCGCTGTTCTTTGCGTTGCTCTATTGTCAGTGCGCTGTGCTGCATGGTCATGTACAATCAACTAGACCGAATCGTTGCCCCTGTCTGTATATAAAGTGCACATGCCCAATAGGCACTGGTGGAAGCCATCGCCTTGTGCGTGTGTACTTGTATCTCTGTCCCTGTAGTGTGAGCTGTACTGATTTCTACGTAGCTGTCCGGTGTAACGGCCGCAACAGGCGAAAATCAAGCAAAGCTGGACGAGCGAGAGTCCGTGTTTTTCTCGATTCAAGCTACTGTGATGCGCTTCCTCGAAGATGCTTCACAAACTAGCCCAAACAAAGTGGAAGAATGGCTCATTTCTGCATTACTTGTTGCACCACATGGACCGCCAGTCTTGCCGGTTTCGTTCTCGTAAACAGAAAGTACAAAGCAAGTTTACGTGCGCGCCATTATGGGGCAAGATACCAGCTCGCTCAACTATTACTGTGGTATTTTACTGAAATCTTATTTCGGCGTAGGCGTCGGTGTCCACGGCAGAAATAACTGTCTCGAGCTTAAGTGTTTCCCGAAGCACGCGAACACGCAACCCCTCCTCCATGGCACGTGCAGCTGCGTTAGTGAACAAAAATTCAATTTCTCAAAAGAAAATCCGTCAGAGAAACTGTAAACTGCGACTGAACACCTACACGCATGATAGCTCGGGCCGTGATCTGCATGTACGAGAAAACGTGTAGTTCTGTTATAAGGAGGCGACGTGAAAGGGCTTCAATGACGCTGCAGCGTTCACCACTGAAGCCGAAGCCTAAGCATCCTCCAACTTTGTTCCCCTATATGTTTCCCCCAGACGTGCACATGCTCGCTCAGCAGTGCTGCACTGAGGGATACATTGCCACAAATACAGATGCCACTGATTTTTCTTTTCTTTTTCAGATGAAATATTTCAGCAATTACGTCACTGCCAAGGACTACCCTCTTATTCGCCTGGCGATCTGCTTTACAGAGGAATGCAACCAACAAGACTTGCAAGCATTGGTGAACGTGGGTATGTGCAGTGCGGGAACTTCGTTGGTGTCATACACACACGCTCATGACTAAAGAAATGTTATTATAATTCCGCATTATGATTTCTTATACAACCGCATATTCTGCATACGACCACACATTACCCGAATCACATTGCTGCAGTGGTGCTCAGCGTAATGAAGCTGCGCAGAAAATGAAAAATAATTAAGCCAGTTTTGACGCTTGTCAAATCTGATGAAACAGCGGAACTGAGCAAGCGTCAGGGTATAGCGTAGTGGGTACGACGCTTGCCTTCGGAAAGTGAGCGGTCGGGTTGAAATGCCGCCTTGCCGAGAAAGTTCATTTTGCTTTTCTTTTTTTGTCTCTCGTTCCTTTTTATTCTCCGTATCCTCATTTTTCTCGTTCTCTAAGCCATTGCAAGTTGCCTTGCAATAGTCGACCCAATGCACTCATATCGTTCGCATAAGTGCATGTCGTGGGTAGTGGCTATGTGCCCTAGTAAAACGACGCTCGCTTTTGGACCGTGCGTACCCGGGTTCGAATGCCGCCGTCCTCATCGAGAAGGTTACTCTGTTTTATCTATTTCTGTCTCCCTCCTTTTCCCTGACCCGTCTCGCTAATTTCGCGGATGCTCCCACGGCTACAACTCCGACAGCTCTGCCGTTAAAAAGTCATCGCCATTCCACTGCCGCGAAGACGGACGGCCAAACTGCGTCTCTGTTGACCACCAGTAAACACAAGCACGCACGCTATATGAGGCCACTTTATTTTAGAAAATTTATGTCATTCGTCTTAAGCGTCGTAAAAATATACTCTGCTGGTATTTTCCGCTAATGTTCGAAAAAACCTACACTGGGAGTGCCTCAGTAATCTTTTTTAGCGCCGAGGTCCAAAATGTAGCGTGATTTTTCCAAAGTTAAGTATTGAATGCTGCGCACAGCATAGAATTATCGACATTTCTTTTCTTTTCTCCTCGTCCCACACGGGATCATCTCAGATGAAGAGCTTGAGACTGCGCTTCAGGAGTAAATTTTGTCAGCGCTGTACGTACGATGGACCCTTTACTGAACCGTAGGACCCTTACGGAGAGATACGACAAATTTGGAAAAAGAATGTATGGAATCAATATGTTCTTCGTAAGCTAACGTCTGGTATTACTGGAATGGCATACGATGATTCGGGACGACCTGCTCCAAAATAAATCGTAACGCTGAACGTCTATCCGCATAAGTGTTTAAGGTGCCGCCATTTTGAATCTAATTGCACTGATTATTCTCTACCATCACGTTTCGTTTACAGTGAAGACGCCCCTCGTACGTATGGAAGTATCGAACTGCGTAACTGCTGACCCCGAGCCTTGGACCTACGCTCAGATTGGCATCAGGTACGCGGACACAGACGCAAGAGACTGCAGTGTTACTTCATTATTACTTGTGTGCCGTTAGCAGCTTTGTCAAACTGCTTGGTGCGTGCTCTTCGGAGTACGTGTGTCTACAGCCCGATGTCTAGTCTTTGCGATGTCGTTCTCATCTTCAGCTAAGAAACGGTTCCAGAGAATAGACACACACTCACCCTCCATGTCATGCAACAATAGCAGTCATGATCCATCTTTGAGGTGCTGATCTTGTTGAAGTACATCCTTTCTTATTTTTAGTATTGTTGTGTTGTGTGTACGTGTCGGGTCTGTCACTAACTGCATGCACTGTCGTGCCACATGCTATTAGGTGGGCCTCCCCACAAGATGCTTGAAGGTCCACACGTTCACAGCGCAACCGCTATACTCAGACCACAGCAGCAACCGCGGTTATTGTTTAAACGGAACGCTACTTTATAACAGAATTGACGATGCGCCTCTTAGAGAACGACGGTTTATTAAGTCAACGTTTCGGTCGGAGTCCGACCGAAACGTTGACTTAATAAACCGTGGTTCTCTAAGAGGCGCATCGTCAATTCTGTTATATATATATATATATATATATATATATATATATATATATATATATATATATATATATATATATATATATATATATATATCGAGAGAGAGAGAGAGAGATGGAGACTTCGTTCTCTTAACTAAAAATAAGGAACACTCTATACCATTCTTGTGCATATAAGAAAACGTCAAGCCGCAATCTAAAACGCGCTTGCATTACACATACGGCGCTAAGCAGAAATGAAGCACTTGCAATTGCGCTCATTCATGTAATAAGATCTCAAAGCTGTCAGTTGAGACGGTGCCAGAAATACAGTACAATGGACATGTAGGCTAAAGCTTCCTTCCTGTGGTGTTTATATTTGCAGCATCTTCCTAGCCCTCCTCTTAGTCGTCGTGGCAGCCGCCACATTGGTGGACTACATCGTGGATAACACGTCAAAGGATAAGCAACGATACTGTACGTGTGTCCATTTACAATGTTTTTTTTTTTTCCAATAAGAAATTACCGCTCGGCTATGGTAAGACCCCGATATAGGACATCCTGTCGCTGTCTTTTCATTTTCACATCTCTTGCAAGCACGGAACTCATATAAGGCAGATTAAGGCGCTATAATGGACACGCGGTATCCCTATACTAGTTATCATTTCGCACATTTGGAATAGTATAGCTCATTTGGTAGTTAATACTTATATCGCCATATATGCTCTGTCTTGCAAAGGCTCCTCTTTTGTTCCTTTTTCTTTTTTTTTTGTCTTCGCATAACAATCAAAAGCTTCTTTCACGAGATCAAACAAGACAAATGCTATAGCTGCGATAGTAGGGCACTGGCCGCGCTGTAAGCGCTTCACTGCGCCACCGTAATGAATAACGAATCACGAAGGAGGGAAACTAGTGCCTTTTAACGTTTAGGCCCACCCGAATAAAGCCCCTTGGCAGCTTGAAGTTTGCAGTTTGAAGTTTATAATTAGCAAAGTAACGATACATAAAATGAAGGAGACGTTTTACAGACTAGGGTCCCATAGTTCGAAGACTGTAGGGGGACCCACGATGAAGGAAGCATAAAAAAATGCAAAGGCAATGGCAATACAATGCAGTACCAATAGAACAATATTATACAACAGCTATAGCAAAACAACGAAACGATAAAACAGAGTAGTAAATACAGTCGCTACATACAATACAGTCGCTACATCACAATTAGAAAAGGACAACATAGAATGATTTATGACGGTAGAAGGTATAATTTCAAATTTTTTTCAACATGTACAGGTTAGCTAAAGATTTTATATTGGTTGGAGCAGAGTTCCATAATGAAATGGCTGTGAATGACAGCAATTATGCTGTAATTAGTGCAAACTCGGGATAGTAATAAACTTCCTTCTAATGCGGAGAGTGCAGTTAGTGTTGGCTGCTAACCTGTTGCGCTGCCAGCTCGAAGATGCCAGTTGAACTCCGGGGTCGGTGGGCTAAGTTGAACCGCGGCGAAATGAAAAAGCGACTGTGTAATTTAATTTAGGCGCATGTCAATGTATCTTACTTGGTCAAAGTTAAACAGTAGGTACACCTATCTCATGATGATGCATTGATTTCAAATGATACCTAGAGTGAAAATCTCATAATTTAATTCGCTCCCGTATATGCCCCAGGTGGAGTATTGAAAGTGATCAAGGCTTTCTCTGTGACTTCCAACACACGGGCACTCCTTAGGGTGGCGGATAAGAGCAATCCAGACCACTACGCCCTCCAGTTTCTTCACGGCATGCGGTTCTTCAGCATCGGCCACATTGTGTCGTGTCATTGCGGCCAGACGTTGTCGGATAATTGGTGTGAGTAGTTGAAACCTCGATTGAATTTATCGAAATCGCAAACTGAGAATCGCGAGATGAATACCGAAAATGTGCGCCGAACTCACGGTGACCTGGCAACAGCAGGTTTTTACGTCTAGAAACACCTAAAAAGTGTTCAAATGTTCACTAATTCAAATCTTGTTTTTTTTTTCAGCCCGTTTCTTAAACTTGCTGATTGCTTCGGAGGACTGGCCGTACATGCTTCTCTCTGCGGCGTTCAGCAGCGTTGACACCTTCTTTTTTCAGAGGTAAGTTAGGGTTAATGTAAGTATTCATTTAGGTTTTGATATCTTTTATTTAGTATTCGCATAATTGAGGCGTAAAAAAACGCGTAGAATATGCCCTACGCGACAAAAAAAAATAAATAAAATATCAGGCATGTTGACACACTTTCAATGTCTAAAGGCGCCCCTTCAGTGTTTTTGTTCAGTGTTAAATATTTCATTACTGTAGCAACATGTGACCATGCTAATATGTTTATGAGATCAAGGGAAGCCTTCGAACTTGAGCTGTCGCACGTTGAATAAATTCCCCCAATTAAAATGTGATGTTTCACACGTGCTACATATTCCGCAATGTGTTAAGTCCAAACTAGAAGAGAAGCTCAGGGGAAGATGGATGCTTGAATCGATGAACAAATCGCAAAGTACGATTTAAAACAGGGAATGTCGCGGGAGCCAACGTTTCGACAAGCGGACTTGTCTTCGTTAAGCAATGTGTTAAGGACACACCAAGTGTCCAAACGACATTAGCACATGTGTTGTCCTACGTTTGTGAAAGAGTACCGAGGATCATGCGCGTCGTGTGTCTCATATGAGCTTTTCTTCGTGGGACATGTATTAAGCATAAGCCAGTCATGTGATCCCAACTTGGCAAACTCTCTTCCAGTGGCTTCTTCTTGTGCTTGTCGGTCAGCAGGCAGAAAAACGGTGGACCCTCGGCATTTGTCGTTGGCATGGTGAGACGCTACATCAGGTAGGTGACGTCTTGCTTTGGTTTGTCTCTTTGTGACTCTTAATTATATAGCAAACTGGATATTTACCTTTCCGGTTAACCTTCCTGCCTTCCGCCCATTATCTCTCTCTCTCTCTCTCTTAATTATACGCAACAAAGCAGCATAGAAAGAAAATAAAGAAAAATTTTTTTGCCCAGCTTTCTTCGTTTTTTGTTGTTGTTGTAATCACCAAGGGATGTGTATAGCGAGCACGTAATTAACGAATGACGTATTAACGTCACTATTCGGATTAAACCAGAACTTATGTCCACAGTACGGCTGCAAAAACAACAAAAAACCCGCTAATAATAGAAAATAAGATGTTGCTTTATTTAGTACAGTTAAACCATGATTAAAATAGGTTCTTCATTCTCGATTAGTGCATATAACACAGGCAGTAATCAAAATGAGAGACCAATTGTACACTGAGAATGGTCCACCTAATGGCGATTACTAACCAATGTAATGTTATACCGGGAAAACATTTTCCTCTATCCTTTTCGGTTGGCCCCGCCACGGTGTTCTAGTGGCTATGGTACTCGGCTGCTGATCCGAGGGTCGCGGGGTTGAACCCTGCCTGCGGCGGCTGCATTTCGATGAAGGCGAAATGTTGAGGCCCATGTGCTGTGCGATGTCGGTTAGGGAACCCCAGGTGGTCAAAATTTCTGGAGCCCTCTGCTACGGCGTCTCTCATAATCAGAGCTGGTTTTGGGACGTTAAACCCCCCATAACAACAACAACCTTTTCGGTTGGCTGTGGAAAACGCCGACAATATACAGGGCGTTTTTTTTTAGTTACAACACATTTTTTAAATTAGAAAAACATAAATCGCGGGGATGTCTTGTGTACCATTCGAGTATACGGATTGGCGGCCTCTAGATGCAGAAGAATTTCCGCACTTATGCGCATAATTAGCGAAATTACGCTGATTAACTTTCTAATTATCAATAATTGGTGGCTACAGCAAAGGAGTACTTCGGAGCCCGTCCTCGACACTACCTATCCCAGTCATGAAATTTTGAATAGCGGAGTGCATGTCGGAGCTACGCGAACAATTATTTCCCCGCGGCAGGCTCCTTGAAACCGAAATTGCCGCAAAATGACGTCGATGTCGCCGCCTCCCCGGATTTCGTCACTCGCCCGCGGGGCCCAACGCCGCAGATAACAAGGAGATAACGCAAGCTGCTTGCGCGGCCGGAGCGGCGGTGACAACGGGCAGAGTCCTTCAGAAGGACTCTGCCACGGCCGAGTGGCGAGTGACGAAAGCCGAGGGGGCGCCGACATCGACGTCACAGACGCTCTTTTTCCGTCTGTTTTCGGTTTCAAGGAGCCTGCCACGGGGAACTAATTGTTCGAGTAGCTCCGACATGCGCTCCGCTATTCAAAATTTGATCATTGGGATAGATAGTGTCGAGGACAGGCTCCAAAGTACTCATTTGCTGTAGCCACCAGTTACTGATAATTAAAAAGTTAATTAGCGTAATATCGCTAATTATGCGCACAAGTGCGGAACTTATTCTGTATCTAGAGGCCGCCAATCCGTACACTCGAATGGTGCATATGACATTCCCGCGATTTATGCTTTTCTAATTTAAAAAATGTGTTGCAACTAAAAAAAAAAACACCCTGTATATACACGCACACACAAATGGTTTTGGAAACAACAAGACGTTTCTCCTCCCGTAGGGGGGCCTCGTTTAAAATTTCCTTTACTTTTGGCAATGAACACACCCGACCAGAGGAGTCTTCGTCGTACTCTTGATTTTAGGGAAATATTACAGTTTAAATACCAAGAGGATTACAGCAACCAATTATAGGGCCAATTGATAAAGGAAAACGCTCGTGGTTTACAGGAATATGCATTTAGACTGGCACAAGGAAAATGAAATTGTTCCATTTAAAATCAGGAAATAAGACATTCCCTGTGGCATAAGTCTGGCACACGTCGAATTCTAGATCTAACATTACCTTGAGCAGCTTTCCGGCATTTCAAAAGAAAATCCCAGTCGAAAATGGTGCGGCGAAAATCCTAGTTCAGTGCTGGATCTGCATTCGTATATCTCTTCCCAACTTCTTGTTTCGGAATTGTTTAGAACAGTCTGGAAGGGAGCAACAGTTCGTATTACGATCCGCTGCAGTATTATCCGATCCGCTGTAGTATAAAAGTTGTTCTAATGAACGCTGGCCGATGAGGCGCAACACCAACGAAGGAAAAAAAAAAAACAAAGACGGGCGTGTTTACTCGTGGACTCGCGATACATGCATAAAAAACGGTGTTGGTGGCTCTATATAAGAATTTATTACAGCATCCTTGCGGTGCTAGAAATGATCACCTAAGCAGGCACAGCAGGCACACATCGTCACGCGTTGACCAGAAAGCGTTCAGGCTCATCCCTCCGTGTCAGTTATATTAACTACACTTTTTTTTTAAATCCATAGAAACCAACGCGATTGCGAAGTCTTCATAGTGCCTCCAGATTAATCTATTGAACGTTGTCATGTTTTACGTTTCCCGTATCCTAACTCCTCAGGGGGTATTTATTAGATATTATATAACTTCCTTGGTTATGCTTTTCGGAAGTGCCATTATAAAAGGTAACTTTTTCTACCCAAACTAGCCTATGGCTATGGGTCCGCACAGTGTGTGCAAACTTTATGTAACAATTGTCAGCAATAAAATTCATTCATTCATTCATTCATTCATTCATTCATTCAAGCGTGTACGCTTCGTGTTCATCATAACGACCCGTGAACGTTGTGTTTGATGCCCTATTTTACAGTCACTTGTCAAAGTTCAGAGAATACATTTTCATGCTGCCATGTCACGCTACATATTTGTCATGCTGCTCTTGTCGCCATGAAAATGATGACATATTGCCTACAAATAGAGGCATCCCTTTGTGCAATTAAACACTTGCCGTATGTCTTCCTCAGGACGGCCGTTCCCGTGTTCTTCATCATCGCGTGCCTGTATATGGTGCCGCGATTCGTCTCCGGACCGGACACGAAGGCATTTTTTCTGGAACTGTACAGCGGCATGGATCGATATTGGTGGCACTTGCTGCTCATGATCAGAAACTACGCTGCCACTAGCGCCCTGGTGAGCTTGCTCCACCTGCCTATCATTACCCTAAGTGTCCCTTGATACGAGCTCGAGAATCACACGTTCAAGTGCAAACGTCTGAAGCTTCTAGGGCAGTATTTTATGAAGATCTACGTTGTTAAAATACACCTATAGAAAATATTGCGCCCACGTAGCACACAGTGTGCCCTATTATAAACGACAATAATTTAAGCACCAAGTTTCGTGCATGTACAAAGCAATGTATCACAACGCGATGTCTCGAAAGGCACGCCCTAAAGGCACGCCCTAAATCGCAAGCCCTAAGGCACGCCCTAACGCGGCAAGACACATTGCCGATTGAAATGCATATTGCTGATGGATCGCCATAGCGGCATGCACACACGGGATAACATTTGAATTTCAACGGGACCGAAGGGCCTCTGGTGCAAATATAAGCAGAAAATTAGTTTACGCTGCTATAATGTTATTTGAATGCTGTCTTCCTCTCTCACTCCCTCTCTTGCAAAATTCTCTAATAGTACAAAGTTTCAGGCAGAAATCCTTTAGCTATTGACTTGGCAAGGCAGAAAATGGCTAGAGGGCTACAAGCGCTGACAAAACTTTGCATCTCCACAGGATGTGTTGCCCCACATATGGTATTTGTCAACGGACTTTCAGCTCTTCGCAATATCCCTCCTGACCTTGCTTCTGTTCAAGAGGTAAGTGGAGCTCTGCAACTATCGCAAGGGGAGACCACAGCATTACTTTCTACCAGTGTTGTACACGTTCCTCCAAAACAGAAGCGAAAGCTCGTTCCTCGTTCCTTCCCAATTTTGTAACGAGTTCCCGTTACAAGTTCCTTTAATCAGAAAGGAAGGCGTTCCAGTTACATTTCCGAAATTGGAACGTGTCGTTACATTTACGTTACATTTGATTTATAAGATTCAAAATAGTTTAGGAAAATTTTGATCCGAAATTAAGTGGCTTAAACACCTTAATTTCACTTCGAGCTAGATACATTGCGCGAACTTGAACCTCATCGGCAGCAGATTATCTGGAGATAAAAAATATGATAATAAATGCTTCTAGACATACTTTCAGGGAGCACCGAACGTAGTCACGACATGTTCACAGCGACTTTGACTCTAGTACATTGCAAGTGCAACGCATAATGGGTCTTCCAGTGAGCAGTCAGAATAGAGCACCTCAGATGTGCAAATAGAAAGTCACTAATGCATGTGAGTAGCAAGCCCGCATTTAACACTAAAAGCTACAAATACTCTAGACCTGTCGATTTACATTGGCATATAATAGCTTGTGCTTCACCCGCGCCTATTAATACTTGAACAAGATTTCCCGATATGTCGTCATCATTTCCTGCCCTAAACTTCTTCCCTCAATATTTGTAGCCTTTTTAGTGGTTTAGTAGTCTAATTGATAGTTCTGAATATATTGTTTTGCTTAGTTCTCACAGCTTTAAAGCATGTGTGATACTGTTCTTTCGCTGTTATTTATAACGGCGCGCAGGGTGTGTCCGTATGAAGAATTCAAACTGCATGATCAGCTGATGAGCTTACCAACGACATGACGTGGGAATATTTTTTAAATGCGAAGCATTTCTTAGCGAACTTCGGAGACATTGAGCGTATCTATCTATCTATCTATCTATCTATCTATCTATCTATCTATCTATCTATCTATCTATCTATCTATCTATCTATCTATCTATCTATCTAGCCGCTATGAATTTGTGCTCTCCTGGCCGTTTCGTTAATGGGATGTATACGAAAATTGGTGTGGCACAACATGACCGCATGACGAACATAAATGATAAGTCATAACATGAAAATCATGACATACGTGTCATGAGGGGCATGATTTACATGTCAAGGTCATGGTGCTCTAGTTTCGTTAAGGGGATGTATACGAAAATTGGTATGGCACAACATGACTACATTAAGAACATAAATGGGTGGCAGTAACACCAAAATCATGATATCCATGTCATGAGCGGAATGATTTACATGCGACGGTCATGGTGCTCTCCTGGTCGTTTCGGTAATGGGATGTATACGAAAATTGATGTGGCATGGTACAACATGACTACGTTACGAGCATAAACGATAGGTCATAACATGAAAATCATGACATGCATTTATGAGCGGCATGACTTACATGCGACGATCATGGTACTCTCCTGGCCGTTTCGTTAATGGCATGTATACTAAAATTGATGTGGCACAACATGACTACGTTACGAGCATAAACGATAGGTCATAACATGAAAATCATGACATGCATGTCATGAGCGGCATGATTTACATCCGACGGTCATGGTGCTCTCCTGGCCGTTTCCTTAATGGGATGTATACTAAAATTGGTCTCCCACAACATGACTACGTTACGAGCATAAGTGAGAGGTCATAAAATGAAAGTCATGATATGCATGTCATGATTTACATGTCATGGTCTTGGGGCTTTCCTGTCGGTTTCGTTAATGGGAGGTATAGGAAAATTGCTACGGCATAACACGACTGCATGACGAACGTAAATGACAGGTCATAACATTACAATCATGGCATGCGTATAAAGAGTGGCATGGTTTACATGCCACAGTCATGCTGTTGCGGCCATTTCGTTAACTTCATATCTACCAAAATCGGTATAGCGAAACAACAATGGAGATCCATTTCACATTCCTGATGTGTGCTTCGCATTTTCTTGAGTGCTACTGCACGTGGGATCTGCCATTTTTTTTTTCTTGCGGCGTCCTAAGGAGTACGCTTTGTCTGTTCAATTTGTACAGCAGCCCCACTCTCATGCAATGGCGAAATGACATTGATATGTGGTGAATAAATAAATAAATAAATCACTAAATAAATAAATAAATAAATAAATAAATAAATAAATAAATAAATAAATAAATCGCCTCGCGTGCGTAATTTCATCGGACACCAACCAATACATGACGTCTGCAAGCAAAAAATTACAGCATATCCACGGAGTGAATGATGATGAGTGGGCGAAGCTCGGGAGGTTCATCATAGATCGTGCCGAGTTCCCGATTAATTTAGTTAACGCGCACGCTACGAATCCTTATGGTTGACTATGCACAGTGACATCTCGCACCGGCACTTCATTGCAAGTCAAGATCCAGTGCCTATATATATATATGGGTGGCCAGTGAACGGTTCTCCAACGCGATTAGTCGGTATTTCTCAATCAAGAAACTTGCTAGGAGACGCTGCCTGCGCCAATGTAATCTCTCGCGGGTGAGGCCGCGTTCTCCTTCTTTGCGAGCTGGTAGAGCGTTTATCTACGAAAGAGCGTTTCCATCAACGCGCGCCTTTCGCTCTCTCTCTCTCTCACAAGACAGCAGATGGAAGAGTGAGAGAGAGAGAGGCACGCGCCGGGAGGCACGCGCCGAGGGCGAGCGCGTGCCTCCCGGGAGATACTGCCGGTTACGCCTGACGCCTGACGAGGGACAAGGTTAGACTACGAGGAGCTTCGCCCCTAAAATGACGTATGTCACGCATGAAAGGTTCGCAGCAGCACAACAGCCCAACCCAAGTAGCAAAAACTTGCGCACGTGCTACTGAGCGTGGCTCTAGTTCGTATGAGATCAAGACATAGTAAAAATACCTAATGTGAACAAGAAAGTAACAAATGGACTGATTTACACTTAGAACACAAAGATGTCTTTTCGTTATGCGAATAGGAAAGAACATTAAATAAACCATACCTGCACGTGCTTGTTTAAGTTTCTCGCTGATCTTTTCGACGCTCCACTTGTATTGTTTGATGGAGCACAAGTCATACATTGGGCTAAACACAGGTGTGCGATGTTGTATTCAGTCGGTTGAAACATTGAGGGTAGCCATGGCCAGGGAGCAATCTATAATTCCACATCGGCACTCATTGCAACAGAATCTAGATGGCACAGGAGACAAGGTGGTGTTCCGGGATCTTCGAATGCCAAGTGAAAGATCTCTACAGTGTGTCCAGCCTCCAGAACGACCCTTCCTTGCTGTTCAGACGGGCTGAAATAAAGCGAAAGACTGCTATCCCTGCTCAGGTCGCTGGTGTCGTCACGCGCGCTTTCCTGCGCCCCTGCTGACGCCTGAGAGTTGTTTCGCCATAACTACAACCCTTTCATCGACCCCTTTCGTCTCAGCAGGAGGGCCAAGTTTTTCCGTTTTCGGCGGACGTTGTCGCCCCATCAGCAGAGGCCGGCAGCGTGTCGAGTAGAGTACGTCGCGTTCGAACGGTCGCTTGCTACGCGACTTTCGGAGAATCCTACAATCCCCCAATCAAGCAAGCCGCGAGCGTCCGTGAAACACAGCAGCCGATGTCTTCTCAGAGATCTTCAGTGGGACGTTCGACAAGAGACCACGCCGCCCTTTTGTTAACAGGCCCCAGCCGACTAGGTCGTGCTGGCTGGCCCTGCAGTTTTGTTCTCCAAACTCTCGTGGTTTACGTTTCCGGCTGCTAAGTGTCGCTAGCCCGCACACAGCTACGTTGATCGAGACCCTGCCTGCCTGCTGGCCACATCACGTTACCTTGACTTCACAGCAGGGTGCAACTATAGCCTCCGTAGTGTAACATTTGCCGCTGCTCGTCTGGTTTGCCGAGCGGTGTCCTGCGTAAAAAATGCCGTTGATGCCGAGGCCCACACGTGTGAGCCGTAACCGCATTCTCAGAACTTAAGCACTGAGCAAAGCGCACATTGACAGTGTCTCAGTTCGTAGGGAGCCTCGGCGGCGGGATCTGAAATGACGAAAGGAATTTCGCGGCTGGCTGCGGTTCGGCCTGAATTGCCGTAGACAGCCAGAAACGTTTTCGTCCAGCCGCAGGGTGCGGCCACCGTAAGGGAGTAACGAAATACACATGTGGTGTGCCTACACTGGCGAAAGAGAAGCTTCGCCCTCGTCGAAGCCTCGAGGAGGGAGAGTAAAGGAATGGCGTTTTGAGTGTGGTTTTCTTTTGAGTGAAGGAGACGGCTAACAGGGAAGCGGGGACTCGAGGCTCGGCCTCGGCGGTTGCAGCCCGGCCTATCCGCATTGCATGTGGAACGCCTGTGGAACGTTTACAGAACGAACGTTGTTCCCTCTACCGTTACTTTTAAATGTAACGCGCTACCGTTACAGTTCCACCAATCTTTAAAGTAACGATGGCGTTCCTTCGTTCCTCCAAAAAGTAACTAGTTCCAGGAACGCCGTTCCTTGGAACGACGTTCCATACGACACTGTTTTCTACGACTGTTTTACAAGGCGTTGTATTCACCGTGGAGTGTTTGAAGAACCATTTCGTCTCGTGCAATGTTTCGCGTCACCAGTGCCGTCAGCAGAACATTGCGCTTATGATATCATAATAGTGATAGCACTAGCGTGGTGAAAGCAACAGGTTCTGGTTTTAATACTATTTCATGCCAGAAAAGTCGTATTATTCTACTCGAATGACGTCTGCATCAATACAGATCAATGTAGAAGCGACAAAGGGCTTGTCTGCATCAGGGCTTCTGAACTTGTCCTGAGAAAGAAAATTACATTAGTCGAAACGTTGGCTCTATAACGTTTTCTCTCTTTCTTTATATCCAACGACCTTTTTTCAACACAACAAGCCTCAACGCCTTGCCGAAATTCAGCTCTTTTCTCGGTGAAAATGAAGCGAGACAAGGTCGCTAAGAAATCCTGCTCCTGCATGATAGCTGTCACAGAAGGGTAATCTGAGAGCGAGTGATAGCTGTTGCAGCAAGGTCATCTGACACCGAAACCTTAAAGCCAGTTTTTCAGGAAAGAAAACGTTAAAACAATCGTATCAGTATACTTTCTCGGTCTAATCGTCAATGAATGTTGGTCAGTAGTTCACCAACATTGTTCAGTGCCACATTGCAATGAACCAGGGCGTCCAATGTCACAACGGCACGTAATAATATACGACGATGTCTTGCGTGCAAAAATCACGATATGATTCAGGCGAGTCGTAATGTAGATATCCGAAAGTTCTGATCCTCTCAGGCTCCAACATTGGAGCATTGAAAACCCAATTTTTGTTTACGTAATTATTATACGCTGCTGTTTTTGTTTTTATTCTCACGTATCCATTGTCATAATGGAAGATTTAGTTGTTATTTTGTTACTTGTATACTTAGAAAGATTACGTAAATGTTTGGAAACGGGCAATGCAATCTCTCACTACCAACTCTTTCTTTCTGCGTCTTTACACTTGATTTTTTGCCATGAACAAAGCATTGAATAATGAAATAAAACTTGGCACATTGTCAACAATTACTAAGCACTGTAATAAAAAAAAACACAAGGTCTCCACTTTCCAGCTTCGGGAGTTTTCTACGACTATTCTTGTATTAAAAAACAGTAAGAAGAGCTCGCTCATTGCAAATGTGTCTGCATTTTGTTTGATCGCTTATTCAGAAGACCTACGTGAATTGTGAACTGCACTTTCATTTTTCTAATCACTGATGAGGCATGTAAAAGGTCAATCACAACTGCACAGGCAAAGAATGCTGGCCGTCGGAGTGTTCGTCGCCTTGTCCCTGTTGGGATGCGCCGTCGCGACGTGGGCGGTGGCCGATTCTACGCTGCTGCCATTCATGGCATTTCCTGCACCCAACCTACGGTGAGGAACGCACAGGTGAACTCTTTGTAGTGATGAGGAAGGCAGTGTATGAAAAAAAATACGAAAGGAGACGAGCAAAGAACAGCGCACAGCACGCCGCATTGAGAATACAACAGTTCCCTGGACATAGTTCTAGTGAAATGTGCCTTCATTTCTTCAAAGAAATATCGCTACCTTGTTGCTTTAGCGACGGCCCAACTTTCCTCATACCTATGATTTCACATTACCACACTCTATTTTGTTGAACTCTGGTTAACACTGTGTATACATCCAGAAGGCGGTTCTGTTCTGTTTTGGTCTTTTATATTGTGCTCTAACTTGCTTGTTCGAAAGTTTCAGTCTATATCACCTAGGCTACTCCGTTTTTTCTGTTTATTGCAGCAGCAAAACAAAAGAAAGGTTGGTTACACTAAAATAATTAGACAAGTAAGGCTATAAATCACCTAACCGACACAAGTAAAAAAAATAAAAAACATGCCATAGGTCCAGTGCACTGGTGAGAGTCTACTTCGGACTAAGTTTACATGCGCCGAGTTCTGTCCAAGTTGTACTAACACTACATGGGTTAACACCTCGCTTTATGTACGTCAGTGTCCTTAAACGATCTTTAAAAAGACTTGTTTAGTTCAATGTAAACTCAAAATTTTCACAACAGAGAAACTCTACGTGTGCGCAGTTAAGTGCAAGTTGTGTCTACAGCAGCAGGAGGGAATTTTCTGATAAGTTCTATAAATTTAGGAGTTTTATTATCTGCCAGCAGTTCCTATGTGCGATAAAAAAAATTCCAAATATTTTTTGCGTCGTATTCGAATTGCCTCGGGCTCTTTCTGATACATATTCTTAGCTACTGGAAAACAAGAAACCGAGAAGTAGATTTTTATGCCGCCCATATTTGCAAGAATTCTTTAAGATCTGATCATGTACCTGTTAAATAGTAAAACCGTTATGCCGTCAATTGCTTTTGCCGATGTGTGAGCGGAGAAAAATGCGTAAGATGCTGAGGTACGAACCATCTCGAAATGCATGAATGTGTTTGTATAGTTGTTTCCACAGTACCTCATAGTAAACGCACATGAATTGCTTATAGTAAAGCGAAGCCTGGCTCTTCAAGTTTTATACTTATCTCTTCTTGTGTATGCAATTTTGAACAGAGTTATGGAAGTAACCATGAATGATTACTACGTGCGGCCGTACTACCACGCCGTGTGCTACTTCAGCGGGTGCATAACATACCTCCTCATCGACGACTTCAGAAACAGAAAAATATCCAAGGTAATACTCAAACCTACAATCCTCATGTCTCTGCATGTTGCGGATCAACTCTTCCGTGGCACTGCTGGTACTTCGTTTTTTTTCACGCTCAGATGAAAATTGATGAACATGGAGTACGCATGACCACCCTATGATGCACATCATTGGCGCTGTAGCAAAAAAGATCTTCTAAATCTCGTGTTGTTGTTTGGCAGATCATCAGTCAGAAATTTGGAAACTAAGTCGGAATTTTGTCTTAATAAGCATGATTACGATTTTTATGATGACGATGATGACCATTTTCCTA
The DNA here is from genome assembly GCA_013339685.2 of Hyalomma asiaticum. Lineage (NCBI taxonomy): Eukaryota > Metazoa > Arthropoda > Arachnida > Ixodida > Ixodidae > Hyalomma > Hyalomma asiaticum. The sequence continues at coordinate 77,382,291 of CM023484.1, forward strand.
CGTTGCTTTCATTAAACGTGTTTAATTAAAAAGCGAGAGGTGCCGCAAATGCGTGAAGAACACGAAAGGTCACAGCATGGCCATCGGTAAATTAAAACTCGCTAGTGTACGTACGCTACTTGGTTTGATTGCCTAGAAGGCAAAGTATTTAAATTGGGCTGCTCCGTGGGGTTTCCCGTTTGGGAGTTTATAGTGGTCAGTGAACGAATTCACAGTTTATGACGGTTACTAACACGCGTGATTTGCGGAACGTAACTCTGGGCTTTGGACCTAATTCGACTGTGGTTGTCAGAAATAATAAAAAAAAAACTTTCGTGAGGAAAAAAAAGTTATTACACTTCGTCTTTAAGCGCGTGGATATCCAAAAAACGAAATGACATGGAAGTGCACATGGAAAACATGCAAGAAGAAAAGGAAAGAGCAATTGAATTGATGAGACCTTAATAAGAACATATCCGTGTGGCCCCTTTTTCGTGGGATAAACGTTCCACTCCCACTATAAACACGGCTGTCGAACCTGATGACGTTACTCTTGTCACATTCGTCTTTATGACAGCTTCACTCTCATATTTGTGAAAAGTTCACCTCACGCTTTAAGAAATTCGCAAAAGCTAACTCGATGTACCAGTGATGCCTATCCTCCAATTGAAGCTCGCGAGTGCAATTTATTGAATACTATAAACGCTAACGTAACCGTTACCGAGCCCTCACGTTACGTGCCGCTGAACATAGAGCGACTTTCGTCAGCGCAAATTCCGATTGGTCGAAACGCGCAATCGTGCCCGACAGAGAGCAGCATTTGATTAGCTACATGGAGCAGGGGGCATTAAAATTCAACTGATTAGTTATCCCAATGAGAAGTTGCAAGCGATTCATCTTGTTCATCTTCTTTTCGCCGCTACACAGGCTACGCAGATTGCTGGTTGGTGCATGTCCATCAGCTGTGGCCTGTGCTGCGTGTTCATGAAGCTTTCGTGGTACAGAAACGAGCATTTACCCACACATACGGTAAAGCTGTTGGCGGCGTTCTTCGATCGCATTCTTTGGTCGGCGTTCCTCATGTGGGTCACCCTAGCCTGCGCCACTGGTCGTGGTGGTAAGTTGTATTTGCTACATATCGATTTCTGACCCTGGTAGCTTTCTTAATTTTTTTCTGTTGGTGGTTGATTAACGAATTTCCCATAGCATTGTAAACAACGTTCGCACTATACAGGACAACGCCACAAGAGGGTATTAGAAAGCTTATCATACAGACGCTTCTTATTACATATTTCTAAAGAGAAACATTTGCTCCCTTTTCACCAGACTATCTTGAACCTGTGGCTCATATACGTCAACGTACCAGCGTCACACAATGCGTTACTTCCACTTCAATATTTGTATGTTAGCATGTGTCCCCTCTAGACACATCACCTCTAGTCATAACCTCTAGTCGTAACGACTTCGGCACAGTGGGCTTCAGCTCCCTTACACGGGAAAGCTGAAAGAGCTGATGGCCAAACAGCATTCATATTTTACTTACACCCTCTAAGTTGTAGTGTGCCGTATATGCACCATCATAGCGGGAGGACCTTTGAAAATGGTCTTACTGAAACACACTCCCATCGAGAGCGCTGCGCCTAGTATTAAGAATAAAGATCTGGGCTTTTACGTCCTTTCCAGTAAACAAGTCGACTGATTGAACCGTGCACCTTATAGTGGGTATCTCGACAAGACCTAATATTGCGTTAGAAATGTCAGATTTTCACGCGCAGAGAAACGGCTAGACCCGCTATTGTGCATCTGCAGTGTCTGAATCTGGTGGGTGGCTCTATATACGCGTGGTTTTCCGCTGTCAGTTATTCACTACTTTTTATTTACATACTCTTAAATCCGACCTGCTGCATCACCTTGCGTGCGCACAGTAAAAGCACGCGCAGCCTCAGATATTTCCTCTCTCTTGTCCCTTGTTAAACGGCAACTCCAGCGATTTTCCAGTGTCCACGGTTCTCAATGAAATATTAAATACATGTTCTTCTCGGTACTTTGACAATATAAGCCAAGCCAGGCAGCTGCAAGTCATTTAGTTTTCCTCAATATGAATTTTTAAAATATTTAGCGGATTCCCACACGGACAACACTGTGTACGTATGTTACGTCGTTACCTTCAACGCAGCCTGCGCCACAAGGCGGGCAGTCAAGAGCAAACGGGTGATACTGCAGTGCTCAAACCGGCGCTGTCAAGCTCAGACACGCTGGCGTAATTCGATACATCGTCGGTCGACCTCGCCACAGTCATGTCTCTGGCACCAGCTCCATACGTCTGATGGTGAGGAAACTGTGACGTCATCGCATACGCTGCACAAAGCATCTAGTTATTCCCGTTTCGGCTTGGACACATCGCTCGTTCGGTTATTTAAGATTACTGGGGAATTTCTGAGCAAACTGAAACACCCTGCTTGCAACAGGACTATCAGTGCGATTAGAAAACGGCGATATTGGAATGTGGTGAAAAAAAAAATCCCATCAGAGTTCCCCTTTAAGGACAATTGACAGTTCAACTGAAAATTGACCCAGGACATATCTTTGTGTTGTTCCGAAAAACTGTCAAAGAAAGAAAGAAAGAAAGATGGCCGCTTTCGGTGTGGTACCCAACCACTGAATCATGCGAGTTGCTTCGCGATTACTAGCCGAGAGTTGTGGCGATTCGCTGCCGGTTAATCATTACGCATATGCATGTGACGCCAGTTCACGCAACGTCACTTCCCCATTACAGGATTCGTAAGCAAGCTGCTGTCATGGAATGCATTCGTGCTGCCGAGTAAGCTTTCCTTTGGGGTCTATCTCATCCACCTGCCCTTCATCAGGCTCTCTCTGCAGGCATCTAGAGAGCGCGTGTTCTGGTCAACCTTCGGCGTGGTAAGGCTCACAATTTTGCTCAGTGCAGCGTTTTTCATTGGAAAACGCCGTAAGCTATGGTTATGACCAAGCTTCCCGCATTCGTTGGCTTGAGCAAAAGTAGTGGGAGCGAACTGCGCATATCACAAAACCTTTCTTAGAGTGTAGTGTGGCTTCGGTATAGCAAAACTGATAGGCCAGTTTGCGGTGATGTTTCCGCGCTAAACACATCAGTTTAATCATTCTGCTAGTTTCGGGCACTGAAGTAAATAAACCTGCCCTTGTTTATTACTCCTGGATTGTGAGGGATTGAGTGAGCGATGTAACCGTATTCCAAATCAAAATTTCTCCACCTGCTGAGGAAGCATGCGGAATTACGTTCATTCAATGCCCAAGTAATTTGTACATCCACGCTTTTCGCTATAGCAGTCTGCGTACTTTAAAATGTAATTCCTGATTGTTTGCTCGGCGCTTTACATTTGGACATACTCACTAACATTTATTATGGTCTCAATAACACTTAAACCACGTTTGGCGGCTCCACTTTCAAAAGACGCAATACAAAGATAACGATGCTTTTTCAAAAGGTTCTAATAAGACGCGATGCGATGGAGCTCAGCGAAGTCGTGCCGCCCTGTGTTGCTACTTCGCTACGGTGTACTGCGTACAGGCACGCGGTCAATCTGTGCCAATTTACAGCAGCAGCATTCCTGCGCGCAAAATGTTTCCACCAGCTGCTGCACGAGACAAGGACAGTGAATTGTTCTACGTTTGACACGTTGTGTGGCCTTTGTCAAGTCTTCTTTTTTCTTTTTCAGGCTTCAATGTACTTTGGCGTGCTCCTTTGGAGCTACGCGCTGGCCTACCTCACTTATCTTGTGTGTGAGGCGCCCACCACAGTTCTTGACAAACTGGCCTTCGCCAGGATCACGCGGGCGAGGCAGAACATGCCCAATCTTGAGAGTAAGGCGCATCTAAACGGGATCGACGTCAAACCACGCAAAGAGATCGAAAACGGCGCATCTTCTCGATTATAAGACATTCTTCAAAGACAACGCCAACAAAAGTGGCCGCACTACACGCGCAAGTGTTGTAAGTGTACGTAACACGTGCATACTCCTGGAGTCGATTCGACCGTGTCGGCAAGACCACACACGTACACGCATGTCCCGATGACTCGTGGCTGGAGTACATCGGCGAGCCCTGGCAGCGCTGTCTTCCCACCAAAAAGGAGTGACACACTGCGATCCGGCACAAGTCACGGCGTCCATGGCAGCAGAACTCGCGACCACACGAAGTACACTGAACTTCCGTGAAACAGTGTCCAAGTAAATGGATACGAGTTTCGGATTCGACAGCGGTGTCTCAGTGCGTGAGGTTAGCTCTCCAATGTGAATGCCTTCAGCAGTCGACGGACGCTACTCGCCAACCTTCACCACTGTCACGCAAAAAGGCAACGTGGTCAACTTCTGGTGGCTACCTGGACACAGCGGAATTCGCGGTAGCTACGTATACTGCCTGGGCATCACATCAAGAAGGGCGTTTAGGACACAACTTTCGAGGAGGGGCGCTTCACTGCAGCTTCGCCACATTAAGAGCACTGAGTCGTTGTTATATTGCGATGTCCCTGAGATGTCCCTACAAGACTGAACCAGCCAAACCCCTTCGACACAGTGGTGACCTGCGTTCGGAGTCTGTCAAAGGGAAATATCGCTTCAGCTTTGGATAAGAGTTATGTTTAAGGAGGCATCCACTGCACTAACTTTGGAATGGCGGGCAGTGCTGCCTACAGTGCCTGCGGCAGTTAAGAAAACACAGACAAATTATTTAGCAGCCATATGTGATGTGAACTGCAAAGGCACTCTACAGCGCAGAGCTTGACTGGTCAGAGTGAAGAACCACAGTCTGCGCAATAACCTCATCTTTTCTTTCCGGCTCTCCTTTGCTTCCTGCGCCCTTCTACTATTACCTTACTTTTTCTTGCTTTTTGTCCAAGACATCAAGCAGCTTTACTGTTTAGCCTCCCTGCACTCTGCCCATGCTCACAGAGTTTTCAAAATATCTGATCATGCCCAAGCTCCACGGCAGACTACTAATTATCCTGTTTTTTGCATTGTGCCAGATAGTTGATTACCGCTGGGTAGCATCAACCAGCGACAAGCGAGTTTATGCTTACTTAAATCCAAAAGTTTATTATTTCTTGGCATATAGAATAACAGTGAGGGATAGAGTTGATTCATGTGGTCCCCGCTTTCTGTAAAGCTTTCTTTCAAACTGCACTGGTCTTTTCACCAGCATGTCGCACCGCCATTCCGCTTCTTCTGGAGTTAGTTCTCTAGCTCAGCATATGATGGAAAGCTTCGTGCACTTTATCTGGAGCTGCTTATGGTTATAGTGTCCACAACAACACATAGAGAAACTGCTCATGTCTACGGAGTAGCGGCGCCTAACTCATGGCTATCTCTTTCTAGAATCGCTCCAGCGGCCTTTTGAACCGTATCCTTATGTCGCTAACATCCATGCTCTCGTGGCATGCAGGCCCAAAAAAAGTGTAGTTACCCCAGGCTGCAGGAGACGACGCTAGGCGTGCATGCTCTGCCAGGACACACGCAAGCCTCGACGTAACACGATTGCAGCGAACAAATTTATTGCAGAGCGTATGCACGTGGATTATAGCTTTTGTGGGCGTAGAAGAATCACGAATGTAACATACGTGTCAGCACGTTGGTTAAATACACTGCTGTGTCGTGCGTGGTGCACTGATGCAGTATATTGAACCACCGCGCGTATTTTGTGCGTGTATAGAGAGGGGACAAAACTGTCTTCCTACGAGCACCAACCACAAATACCTGAAGCGAACTGGGCTATGGAACGTTGCTTTACAGCATTGTACTTTCACTTTCAGTTTTGTGAAACGAAGTGAGAATGCATACACAAGATAGAGTGCATTAGAACTAAGACCTAGAGCATGCATGTGTCTGTCTATGAAAAGGAACGGTGCGAGAAAGATGAAGGCTGGCAAGAAGTATGCTTTTCGCATCCCAGCCTATCCCCCGGGATAGTTACGTGTCACAGCACAGGATACAACGACAGCAGCAGCAGCAGCAACGGCGGCGCATGTGTTTGTCGTTCTCTTGCTCGTTTCTGTCTCTTACACCTCGGCGGAACCACACACAAGGCATAGGCCGAATTGCAAGCCTGTGCAGACTGACAGTTAAATAAAGGGGCTGCGCTCTACCATGGAACTGTGCGGAGAGGAATAACATGAGTTTGCACATCTGAACAAAACATTGCCATCTCTTGCACCGACAGAGCACCGACCAATTACTAAAGATGGGGAACGCTTATAGTTCACCTTTAGGAGTGAATATTATAGCGTCATTGCGCCTGGTTTTCATCGCCCCCTTGTAACAGATGCATGTTTTCTCGTACGTTGAAATTACAGTTCTAGCTATCATGTTCGTAGGTGCTACATAAGTCTTAGCTTACATTCCTTCTGACAGATTTTACTTTGAAAAATAAAATTTGGTTTCCTAATGAACTTGTACCATGACGGGGGGCTTGCGGGGTCAGGTCTTTCGAGAAACACGGCGATAGCTTGAGGCGATTACTGCCGCCGTGGACGCCGACACCGACGCCTACGCTGGGCTTACTGGTATCTCATTATATCTAAGGAAATAAGTGGTGCAATGTTCCACCTTGCCTTCATGGAACTGTTCAGGTATGGTCGTTAATATTGCGGGAATCCGAGCAAATCTCGTGACGCAACCATTCTGGGCACCACAGCACTGCGTGAAGGGCGCCCCGCCACCCACTTATTAAAGACGATAGTCTTTTGGTCTGTCAGTTTGTCTGCCTGTCACACGGTTCAGCCACTCGGCCAAAGTTTAAGCACTTGCCTAATGCCCAGCCATCTTGAACTGGTAGCTGCGTTCATACTTGTGAACATTGTCGATGAAAAACCAAATATTACGCATACCTGAGGCGAAACATCAATACGTAAGTATTAGGAGGTGTGAATTCCTTTACTAGAAAATACATAGATACGTAATTCTAAAGACCCTAGTGTTTCTTAGACTGCGCTAAAAATGCGACGCCATGAACGCGGCCAATTTTTTTCACGGCGTTGCTTGAAACGTTCCGTCCATTACCTACCTTGTCGTTGTGCGGGGCTCGTATGTCTATATTCATCGAGCAGTATACGTAACTACCTGTATCGTCCGACAATAAAACAGTTAGGTGTGGCTAGGTGTGGTACTAAACGCAATTAACGTGCAAGAAGTACTGTTTTCTTTTCCAATAGGGGGGCCATTTTTCTTTGGAGCGTCAGCACTGCAAAAAGTTTTGCAGCTCCACTAGCGTGAAAACTGGGAAGGTGCGAAGCAGTGATGCGCCGGTGCTTCGCGCACGAACACATCGATCGCTGCGCTGAATTGGTTCTGATCAATTATGCGACTGCTTTGCCCTGCCCACAGAAAGTGAGGACTGATCCTGGAGGCAGTGCGGTTTCTGTTATTAATGTAACAAATTACCGCATTTTAAAGTCTTTTAGATGATACTAGCTCATTCTGAGACGGTTTGTCACTAATTACACACTTGTGTGTGACCATGGCTGAGTGCTTGCTTTAACGCGACCACGACGACATGACACGCCGATGGGATACGCCGACAGCCCGAGCGCATAAGGTGCTTCGCACCTGAAAGAAGTTGACGTTGGGATGTAGGAGAAGAACGAAAGCTGCTTACGTACCCCAATACGTGATGTTACTTTATCCGTTACACAGGGATTGTCTGGGAGGTTTGATCTTAAGCAAAGGCTTCAGAGGAAACATCCTCTCAGGAGCTCTTATCCTAATACACAGAAAAAGAAAAATCGATGCGCCGGCAATTCGCAACGCAGGCCATGAAGCCGCTTGTGGCCCTTTAAAAGAAGACACTGCGCAGAAGTAGAATAGTTGTTTTTATTTTGGCGATCGGTCAATTAATGTGAAACTCTGGAAAAACTAACAAAAATGAAGAACAGTGAATACACGCATACAGTTAACGTAACAATGGAAGATGATATCACAGACACCTACGCTCTCCTCGAAGAATAGCAAGTGGGCTCATCCTACGTAGCTCCGAGGTGTACAAATTTACGAGTGAAACCGTCTCAAAAAGTGCAAAAGTGATATTTATGCTATATATGTACATATGTACTAAGTTATGAAGTTAGTTCACTACAGATTGTCAATGACCTGCCGATTTCAGAAGAAATATTTGTATACGAAGGGCTTTGTGCAATAACCCGCCCATCACTTACCCTGTTTCTAGTTTTCTTGCAGTTGTTTTGTTTGTTTGTTTGTTTGTTTTTTTGTTTGTTTGTCTTCGTTTGGAAATGGGCTTCTTGCAATCGCCGGAGTTGATGGCGACGTGTAGTGGTCTACGGCCGCAAGGCCAATTGATGGCCAAGAGCCCTTATAGTGATCGGGAAGTTTACGCTCTTTTTCTCGCTCTGATGCGACAAACCTCCTTCGAAACCCACAGCTGTGTCAGTTCTTTACTGAGGGCATTTCTGCATACGACAGACATTTCTACAAGAAATCCGTGTTGGTGTCGAAAGTCTCTTCTGAAGTTGCAGTACAAAGCAGTTCTCACTTCTACAAGTGGAAGGACGACAACTCCCCCCCCCCCCCCGCCATCCCCCATTGTTTTATAACAACAACCTACAATATTCGTGAGAGAAAATTACAGGCACTCCTGAGATTGGACACATCATTACAGAAGCCAGGCGGCCAGAGGAGAAACGCTCTAACGAAATAGAAGTTTCGTTAATTCGGGCCCACATATCCTCCGCATGCGCTTGGCATTGTAGTCAAGACCACCTACACAGAACGTTTACAATGCGATAATTCCACTGAGCGTTCTCAAAGTCAACAATCAACGCCACACGAAACCCGGACGACACCGCTTGCCTTCAGTCAGTTGCCCACTTAACAGCGCGAAAACACACATTCTTCAACTTTGATCTGTGGCTTCACGTCGGCGCCATTCTGTTGCGTTCGTTGCTGCCGCTTTGTGGCATTCCCACCTCCTCCGATAAGCGTCGTGAAAATGAATTTGTCCAGAGCACCCGTTGGAGCTTCGCAAGCCAGGAAAGCGAGGTACGCCAGCAGGTAGGACCACACGAGGACTCCGAATAATAGCATAAGCTAGAAAAAAGAAGAGTAGCATAAAAATGCACAATTATACTATAGGCTTTCTGAGAAGGTTCTTTTACTTCTTACAGCCCAGAATTTCTTTCCAAAAGGGCAACTGTGTCGCAGTTAGAAATACTTCTATGTTAGATGAGAGCATCTAGAATTTCTTTCGCACCATTTCACCAGCTCAGGGGAGATTTTTGGAATAGACCTTACAACCAGAAACATTGTTCTTATGACTACCAGTTCACTTACAGCTGCGTGTCTTCACACTAAACGAACACAGCTTTAGTGGGTGAAAGACGTGTCAGTTAACGGCTGCTAGCCATAGACTCGATGCTATACGCCATGCGCAGCGCCTATAGGGGCGCCACTGAAAGCCGCGTAGCGGCGGCCGTTGGAACCGGTGGTGGGTCGCGTAGCAGACGCCTCATTTCCCTGCAAGCATCGCGGAAGTGCGCGCGTGCGATTTGCCGCTTGTGCGCGTCCCAGATAATTACTTTTGCGGCGATAGTGTGTGCAAAGGAGCTGCACATTATAATAGTGGACATGTGTCCGATGTCACAGCTGTGTGGGACGAAAATGTCACCATACGCGCCAAGTGTTTGCCACAGACAAGCGTCAACAAGCTTCATTACGAAGTGGAGCTCATCGCACCGCCTTCTTTATAACGTCCCTATCACTAATGCCTGAATGCGTTGATGCGTGAACCAACGTTTTTTTTTTCTCGACACAGTAGCTTCGTTTACTTGCCATGTGTTTATATAGTAGATTTTGAGGGATCGCTGTCGCACCGGCGCATGGATTTCACGGGTGCGGCCACGCGAAGGGTCAGCGTTGGTAAAACTGAAACCAGCACGATAAACTTGTGAATATATATCTCGGCAGCTTGCGCTAGAGGCGTGAGACTGAGTCACTGCGGAGCTGGTGGTCACCTAGCTTGTCGTAGCAGCTTGGCTGCGTATTTGCTAGGTATTTGCAACCTATTACCAAGTGTTGCAAAATGGCGTTACATACTACGCGATCGTCAAAGTCTTAAATGTGCACAGTTTTCATGTTTTACAGCCAATATGCAACTTGAGGCGAGCGCACAGAGAACATTCTGCACCGGTGATCGTATTCCACTGCCATCAATAGGTAGAATGCAGCCGATTTCGTGCAGCACACGTGTGATTCCACGGCGCTTTTGTAAAAAGGAGCCGTCAGCTGCCCCACATTCTCTGACATTCCGCTTCGCGCCATTCGTTTTTCAAGAGAGCCTAGGCATCGCGTCTTGTCAGTTCTAACAACCTCATGTGCATTGTAGCGTCTACAATGCAGGCGAGGCGACAAAGTGTAAAGGTAGTAGCGTTCGCTGAAGACATAGCGACATAAATGGAGAAATAAAACACGATAATCGTTCTAGCACTGATGTTAACAAGAAAAGAGAAATAGCGGGCGCGAAAGAAGACGAAGTAGGATAGCGAGCGCGTGGCACGTGATGTTCTGAGTCTTTCTCTTTAGAAAAAAAAACGGCATCGTAGGGTCTCGCTGCTCGGCGCTCTTCAGGCGTATTGTCTTCCGCCGCACTTCGAAGCCTGGTTTATTCTTAAGTCCTCGGACTTTGCACTCCTGTAACCAAAGCGCGATTGCTTGCCTTCTGCGTCGTACAGCCGCAATCCACCGCCGCCGTAGCTCATGAAATAGCACCGGAAATCTGTATAAGTGCGTTCGTGGCGATTTCTTGTGTGTGTTTGAGCAGCCGACAACGCAGCAGTTGTTTTTCGGCATCTCTGAAGCCCCAGAGAGTCGTTAAATCACGATGAAAACACATCCATCCGCGCACTCGCGTACACGCTCGCGGGAACACTGCTCGCTCGGACCCACCAACGCTTCCGAGCCGTGGCGGCAGATGGCGTCGTCGGCGCTTTGCGCATCGCCTATAGGGATGGCGATTTCGATACATGCACCTGGATGGGTACAGGGCAGGAGTTTAAACGCTCGCCCTTCTTGAAGGGGGCAAGCTCTCAGGCTATGGCCATACGGTTCAATTTGATTGATTTGTGGGGTTTAACGTCCCAAAACCAGCTCTGATTATGAGAGACGCCGTAGTGGAGGGCTCCGGAAATTTTGACCACCTGGGGTTCTTTAACGTGCACTGACATCGCACAGCACACGGGCCTCAACATTTCGCCTCCATCGAAATGCAGCCGCCGCGACCGGGATTCGATTCCGCGACCCTCGAATCAGCAGCCGACTACCATAGCCACTAGACCACCGTGGTGGGGCCATACGGTTAAAAAATGTCACGCAGATTAGAGTTTTCTTTTTCGTTTCTTTTCTGAGTGTGCCAATTTGTATAAGTCACTTCAGGTTTGGTATACAGCAAAACCAGGGCAAGGGTAAGCAGGTGTTTTAACGGAAGGCGAACGACTACAGGTTGGACGTGTTAGGCCTAACATAACAACCACGAGTTAAAGGGACCCTGAAGCGGTTTTGGTGATATTGTACAAATGCGTTGCACGGATAGCCTGTGTCCTTCTGATCATTAGCTTTACAATATCAGCACTCTGCGTTAACCGTGTAATTTACTACAAAGTTTTAAATACGCACATCTTGGGAGATCGACGCGACTCGACTCGAAGCGTTTTCAACCACCCCTTCGCATGGGACTCGCGATGGGTGCTACGAAGCAGAACCCACGTGACGTCACGAGCACTGAAGGGCAGCCAACGGTATCGTCGCGGCATCTGGCGGCGCACACACGAGTCGCCGGCGCACTGTTACAGAGGCTACCACTGCCGAGGCCGGCGACCTCAGTAATGACATCGTGGCGCAATGTCGCTACGGAGGGCTCTGTACAGCGGCTGACATGGGAGGCGCAGCCGTCGCTAGCGCGCACTCCCCAGCTGTTCGAGTTGAGGAGGAACAGCAGTGGTAAGGAGGAAGGCGACAGAAATAAGCTCGTAGCTACCTTAGCGCAGGGTGCTTCGCTTCATATATGGTGCGAATGATTTCTCAATTGGGTTGCGTAATCAATGACACAATGTCAAAAAAGAACGTCTCAGGGACCCTTTAACGCCCGTATCAGTGCCGCTCCAGTGCGGACCACTCTTTTTGGCTAATGCTGACCTTCTCGAAGCATTCTGCATATTAAAAGCAATAGAGAAAGCGTTTCGTAAACAATACTTTATGGCATATCATAAACAAAAACGATACAAATGAAATTGGTGCACAAAAGGACATTACGAGTATTGTGCTACGTTTTGACGATGCACAAAGCACTTGGCAAGAAGTTAGGTTACATGAGGCGCAAATACAGTTCTTCAACGCAAGAGACTTGTAAGTTCAAGGTACTGCTTGCCGAGAGCTACTCATCGTATTTCTGCACACCAGACGTTTTCGGATGCAACGTTCTTGATTATTATACGCAGACTATTCTGCGCCCCCTAGTTCACAGCAAAATTCTATAAGGGCAAAGACATTCTGCGGCTGTCGCCTCATGAAATTCCAGTAGCAGGAGCTTCCAGGAGAATGAAATATTACTGGCCTTTGTTTGTAAAGCTGTAATATGGTTTATCTAGCCGTTTATGCCTTCATTTATTTGGTGAATAATTTATTCCATAAGTTGCACCTGCCACCTCAGCTTAGCTACTGCCATCTCAATTTCTATAAGAGAACACTCCCACAGCATGTGCGAGAACGTCGCTCTAGTAGTTACTCTGTACAACTCGCAAATGTCAATCGTGTCTTGGGCAAGGAAAATGCACCGTACTCGAACCGGACTGTGGAAGGTGTATGTCTGGAGCTGTCGCCAGACGACTGCCTGGCATAGTTTCGGTTTAGTCTGAGGAGAGGAATCCTGTATTCACTGAGTCTCCGAACGTCATGAAAAGTATGCTCGATTGCGTCGCTGTAACTTAAGGTCCTTAGAACTGGACGAACTTCCAATCATACTTAAAGAAACTCTCTTTTTTAATGCGCTTTGGAGTCACCTGGCTGCAAATACCTACAGTGGCAGCGGAGCGAAGAAATCAACATATATGCTCTGAAAAAGCCTCAAATCTGGCCAAGTAGCTTTGGTTATTTCCGTAAGACCGTCCATCTTGTCACTCTTATATGCTCGCCGTTAGAGGGTACCTATTATTTCCTCTAGTCATATTGAGATTTGTGCTCATTAGGGAGGCGATAACCCATACGTGTCACAGTGCTGCACCTCACAAGCAGTGTCAGTCAAGGCAAACAGTGGTGCTTCAAATTGTACTTACCGTATTAAATATCGACCAGTACACACGCTCCCTGGAAGCATGCAGGAGAAGTTCGATGAAAGGTACGTGTATGAGATACACTCCATACGACAGTTTGCTCAGTGGTACAAATGCATTCCACGACAGGAACTTGCCGACAAACCCTGTTAAGAAAAAGATCACTTAATGTTTGCTGTCTGCAATGGCGTCCCCCCTCCTCCTCCTCGCCCCTCCCCCCCACGGGCTAAGAGTTTATGACGGCCTCATGTTCGTATCAGGTGTTACCATATTTCGCATTTTTGCGACTTGCCCGCACTTGCGTAGAAGTATACTGAATGAACTAAAGCGATTGGCGAACTACGGAAAATAGGTGCGAAACTCAGGAAACAGTAGGATTGCCTCGCCGTTTATCTTACTCAGTGTGCACCTTCTTAAAACAAACAGCACGAGTGCTGTCTCGGCAGCAAGACGGCCTAGGGAGTGATCGCACTAAGAAAATATCTGATGTTCATTTTAGACATATTCAACTATACCTATGGTCAAATCATCCAGTGCACAAAATGGTGAAACGACTATGCTCCAACGACTCGCGATAACTCGATCGGCTAAAACAGCTAAGCAGTATGCTCAGTGAGGTCCGTTAAAGCGGTTCTGGTTGTCTCTTTTTTTTGTTTGTCTTTTTTGACATCGTCACCTCCGTGAATGAAATTAACTGATACAAGCAACAAAGGGCCTGACTCAACTATTTGAGCTAACAGCGCTTATTGGATCTGTCAGCTCAGGAACATCGCCGGTTAACGCAGACTTGGTGGCATATTACGTTAACCTACCCTACACTTGATCTAGACCAATGGAATCAAGTGTATAGTAGGAAGCCGAGCACGTCCATGGTTAACCTCCCTGCCTTTTATTTTCACTTCACTCTCTCTTGTAAAAGCGATCATTTGGTGAGGTCCATGTGTGGTACCGGTTCTTATCAACGTTTTCTTAGACAAGCTCGATAGAAATCTTTCGACAAACTACACTGTTGCGACGTCGCCAAGGTTTTTAGGTTTTCAACACTTTTTGACAGCGCCTATATCTCGTTTGAGTGGCAAGCAGCCAATATTTTAAATGTTCTTACGTAAGACTTAGCTCTTTTAGGCCTAACGCGTGAACTGCTTGTCAGTGACTCAATTATGGTTTCGGATTTTAAGTTTCACTTTTACGAAAACCGGGCGTTGTAGTGGTATGTGCCAAGCACAGTCAAACCACCGTCTCCTTTATATCTTTGCTCACTGAAAATTTCTCAGGGCGCATTAATTCAAAGTTGTGCTTCGCAAATGCTTTGGGCCAGTCTTGCTCTCATAGGCTTGAGCGTTATTTTTTGAGTCACGCACAGCGTCCCAGAAATCCGGGATTTCCTGAACATTTGGTTGGTTGTTTCGTAGCAGAAAGGTCTTCAATGAGGTTGAATAAGAGCAGAATAGGACTTGAAGAGCCTATAGCAGCCATTTAAGAGTGAAATACAGGGGGTAGTGTCTGTGCCTTACATCCACTAGTCATATCAGACTTCATAAAGTCCAAAGAAAAAATGTTCTAACGTCATACATTGCAGAGACTGCGCGTGAAAGCCGTGCTTATCTGCATTCTCTATAGGCCACAACTCACAAAAATACGCCTGGGAAATAACCAAAATCGCGGCGATACAATATTTAGACAATGAACGCTTCAGCCCGCCTTCTTTGTTGTTCTTCTTTCTTTCTTTGCCCGTCTAGGAAAACGTTTACCTTGTGTCCAATGCGCATTGACAGTGTGCACACAGCTTCATGGGACTTATAAATGCAGATGTATGATCTTTCCTGATAATAAATGATTTGCAAGTAGTGTACCCTTAGTCCTGTTTGTACTTCAGTGCCCGTATGATCATTTGAGTAATCCTATGTGACGATGCTCAATAAACAGAACCAAAATGCCCCCTTGACTCAACACCAGACATTTTCTTGGCCATTGGGATTGCAAGACGCATCATATTTTCATAAAGCTAGATTAACTTTCCGCATAATACTCAGCCACGTTACAATTAAAGCATGCGACGAAATCATATTCAGCCCGGTTTTTTACACTTGGCCAAACACGACCTAGAGTGTCCGATAGAGCGTCCGTGGAGCTCCCAAGTACGTTGGTTATTGGAAAGTGTCGCAGTAAGGTCAACTACATTTTCGGGATGCTGAATAACAGCTGAATAGGAATTCTCTCACGCAGCCTTACCGCCTCGTCCAGAGGAGCACGCCAGCGTGATCCAGCTGAGAGACACTGCCCAGAGCATCCGATCGAGAAAGGCAGCGAGCAGCTTCACTGCTTCCGAGGTAGGATTCATGCTTCGGTACCAGGCGAGCTTCACGAATACGCACAACAGGGCGCATACCATTGATACACCCCAGCCTATCACCTGAACTGTCTGGAAAGAAATAAGAACAGCGATAACTTCATTCTGTTCCTCTTTATAGACTTTACCGAGATGGAATCAGCTCCGTTTGTATTATGGCGGCTCGCTCGGCAAGCAGGAAAATGTTAGCATGCAAGCCCCTCAGCCCTTTTCTCTCGCGAACCGCCTCCGCAGTGGCCATTGGTTAAACACACGTGTGCTTGTTATCTTAATTGACATCTCAGTTTTTCCGTGACGTGCAATGCTACGTCACTTCTCAGTAAAGCAAGGTAGCTTGACCAAAATGCGTTTTGATTATTAACATTACACTGAGATCTAAGGCAAGAGTTTGTTTTCCGGTATCATGGAAAAGAAACTCGCGCGTGGACGCCATCCTGTTCGGTGTTGCCTGTGCAGGTTAGCGGCCAAATTCAGCAACTAGATGGCCTGGTGGCCCATAGACAAGGTAGCAAACGATTACGTGTGTAAACAACATAAAATACAACATACATACTTAACACTCGGTGAATGGAATACATCCTATCACCCGAAACGCTCTGTAGAAGTAATATTAACGAGGCTACGAATAGGACACACGCACATCGCTCACAACTACCTACTCGCAAAAGATGAACAGCCGATATGTGATAAGTGCCAAGAAGTGCTAACAGTAACCCATATCCTAATTACATGTCCCCATACGCAAACACAGAGGCGAAAATTTTTTTACAAGCTATATAAGTCACATACACCTCTACACTCCAGACTCATATTAGGAGATGATCCACTGGTACCTCTGGCCAATGTGATCAGTTATATGGAAGAAACTAGTTTTTTAAATAGATGCTAAGCCTTAATCAGTTGGAGTCAGTACAGAAATCTAGTGGACCTAGCGCTCTATTCATTGCTCACAATTGATGTTGCCGCCATAATTTTTATACAAATACCCATGCGAATTTCAGACTATAGGCTTTTAGGTGCTCTATAGCCGTTTACACCACGCCTGTGTCATGGATCATACTATTGCTTACACACGAATTTATCACCTTGCGTCTGGCGCATCATAGCCATTGCTGCTTTTGCGCCATAAAACCCAAAAATAACAAACTAACTAACAATACTTAATAAAAATTATTTAGGTTGGAGTAGAACAATATAGGGTCACAAGTATACCACTCGACATATACCACCATACACATACCACACATATGTCATACTCAGATGGATGTTCTTCAGTTTTATTCATTAAAGGCCAAGGAAGTGAAATTGCGATAAACATGACGAAGCATCCATTTAACGTGCATGAGTGGAAGGAGTTAATTTAATTGCAAAGTAACAAGAAAACTAATAAATAGGCTACGCTAAGCGCCCGCTAATAAATGTCTGATTTTGTTACGCAAGCAATATTATAGTCTCCCGTAAACAGCTGTCGTAGCAAAGTCCTCGCAGCCGGCAATACTTAGTCCTGGTCGCTCAATTCGCGACAATATGACATTTCATATTATCAAGAGCCGACAGCATTAACAACAACGCGGAAAATAATAATATACAAGCAGGACCAGTGCTGCTTTTCTCGCTTTACATGCAGGCGCATCTGACCGTACTGCGCACTTCAAGCACGCCACAGCGATGAGTATGAACAAGGGTCAGCATATAAGTGCGCTTCACAAAGCTGCCCAGATGATTAGCGCTGAAGAAAAGCTATGTGTGTAAACCGTGGGTTACCCTACCTCACCGAGGACAAAAGAGGAACGATGGAAAGAAAACGCAAGGAGGCTAACCGCAAGGGTGTTGGCCACCCCTGCGTTTCGGGAGTGAGAAAAGGGAATAGAAATAAGAGAGAGAAAGGAAAGAAGGAAGTAAGCAGCTAATGCGCTGGCGCGTTTAGAGATAAACAGAGAGAGAGAGAGAAATATTTTGCGAAAGGCGCAATGGATTGCACGGCCTGTCATAGGCGTTTCCGCAAACCCGTCGTCCTCATGAAACACGAAAGGGCCTTCACTGCCTCTTGGGCCGACGAGAGATGAGAGCCGCATTTAGTACCATTTGCAGTGAAAGCGGCTGATCACCGCTTTGCGCGCTGACCATGAAAAGGGTTACATGGAACATTCTTGTACATAAACGAGGCAGCTATTGTCGGTGTTCTTTTTATTACTCTGTTTTTAAGCTTTGCCTTCCCTGAAAGGGTCGCGCAACTCTTTCGCCGTATTTATTACGTATAGAACTCCTGTCAGTGGAATTTCACTAGTGGAAGTGTGTGCTTTTCGACCCCGCGTCTCTTTCACAAAATTGAATCTTCAAATATGAGTTACCGTGTAGCCGATCTATCAGCATCAACTATTAGCACCACCTAGCGAACCTCCGTCCCTTGAAATAAGTCCATCTCACACGATACGTCAGGTTAGTGTGGATCACTAACGCTGGAACACATTTAATGTTTCATCGAATACCTTGCTTATTTTCCTCTTCCTGAAGTCGTCTATGAGAAGGTACGCCACAGATCCGCTAAAGTAGCACACGGCATGGTAGTACGGCCGCAGGTAGTACTCGTTGACAGTCTTGGACATTACTCTGCAAGAAAAGAAGAAAAAGAAGTACTGTGAGGGTATTGTGCACACCGTAAATGTAAAATTGTAAACTTCGTAACATTTATTGGTGCATGTCACGGTATGAGCAATCAAACGTTCCCATCGTTTTCTTCACGGGTGCAGATCATCATGAATGTCAAACTGCAAGTGCAAGATATGTTTACGAAATGTCCCATCCAGGGCTTGTGTGAGCACGAGTTATAGCTAGCCCAAGTTTGCATGCTTCCAAAGAAAACGCGCAAAAAAACAGTTAGCCAAAATATTGCTAACGCCGCTGAAGCTGTAGCTGGGCAACGAACCCGTGGTACAGCCGGATTCACTGGACAAACATGACGTAGCTTGGAGCGAACCAGCAATGCACTACCAGGAATTATCGACAGCAAGAGAAATTAGTGACGCCGCTTTCTACTTCGTGCTACACATCTGGGCGTTTCTGGCAATGCTCGAACGATTTATCATCTTTAATGTAGTACGGACACTCGCTTAGTACTCTTCCTTGCAACACAACTGAACTGCAGTTATAATGAACGAACATAATGGTGGTTTTATAAAATTGCATAGCCGATATTAGCCAACATTAAACAGTCCTGACGAGTTCTTGTAGTGTGAAGGTAAACACGGTAGAGTGCGCGGCTTTGGGGATCAACCTGTATTCCCTGTCGAAATAGAGAGAGAAATCCCAGGAGCATAGCCATAGGACATTTAACAAAAGAACATAACCCCACATTTCCGATCGACGCGCCCGAGATCATCCCAGGATCCGGCTAACATCCAGCTTACCTGCCAAAGCGTGACGCTGATCCCTGTCTTAAAGAATACACAAGGTGACATTAAAGTCGTACCCCAGATCAAGTTGGGCGCCTAGTAACGAGCGCGATATTCGTAAATTTTGGATATCAGCAATAGTAGCGCCCGATGGGATTCTAAATTTGAACCGAATTGCGAATATTCATGATTGTGAATCGGTTCAAATTGTTTGCGGAAATTTAACAATGTCATCTGCACCACAATGGTGACGAGAATTACACTCGGGCGTTGTGATTTTTATTTAAATGTGCGTTTTATACGCAACCTGCTTATCGAAGGCCAGCGGGCTGCACCACATGGGAAATGGGGTGGTCATATTACTTCACCAATTTTTGAATCGGTACTTCGAAAAGCACAAATAATCGTTCGTGTGAAGAATCAAATTATTTATTTCTTAGGCCTCAGCGGCGATTTTAATGCTAAAATTAAAACTACGCCGACGCTGTTTTATATTAATTGCGTCAGCGGATGTTTGATATTTGAAAACTATTCCATATTCGATTTGGTTCCCTTCCGTCATCACTAGGATCGTCTTAATTTTTGTTTCAACAATCACGATTCCCACACATAGTTGAAATATTCATAATAAAAGCAACGCCGATAAACAATCATCAAAAAGAGGTGTGTTGACTCCATGCTAATAAAAACGTCATGCAACAGAATTGTCCGCAATTGAATATTTGAATGAAGCCTGCTTGCCGGCAAATATATAAGGGTCGTGCATGAAATGCGACCTCAGTGAGGTTGCCCCCTAAGCGTCTTAATTGCGATGGCCATGAGTGTTAATTGCCAGTGGCGCACTTTCGGTATCAGGACACATCTCGTGCACTTACTGTAGAATGGGTCCGGGAAATATCATGAAGGGCAGCAACTCCGAACCGGCGACCGCCCACGTTCCGATGGCGCAGCCCGCCAGTGACAGTAGAAGGAATGCTCCCACGGCGAGCATTTTCCGGCTGGACAGAGAGAGTAGAATATATGTAGGGTTGTTCGTTTTCAGGCAAACCTCAATTTTATCCGATTCTTAAACCGCGAAAATGTTTTAGCAAAATCGGATTAAACACGATTTTTCTCTGAATTGTGCAATGTCCCATGCCGACCCTTTTTTATTTATTTATTTATTTAGTCTGCGCGTTGCTTGCGCTGCCCACGTGCTGTGGCCACCCGACCTCTGGACAACGAACTTAAAGCCTGTTGGTTTAAGTGAGCCCCAGTTACGTAGACTTTCATTTCATGGGCTGCTTGCAGCCATGTGTACACTATACGGCTCTCATTTGTAAAATCAAACTTGTAAATGAAAACCGAAAAATACCTGCATTTCGAATTCTTCAACAAAATTAAACGATTACTCCCCAAACATCCCCTAGAAAAATAGCACCGAATTTTTACCCCCCAAATTCGAAAAAAAATAGAAAAGAAAACCCGCGAACAAACAGCCCAGAATATATGCGGCAATTATTCCCCCCAAAAGTCGCGATGTAACTGATCACCATCATGTGCTGTCGAGTGTGAAGAACGGTTAACTGGTTTGGCTGATGTTGATTTCGTGCTGATTCCTTCTCTTAACACGGCACCAACGAAGATCGATAACAAAAAAGGCAATCCTTTAGACACAAGCACACAAGCCCCACAGCCCTGGTATTGCCACTTTCTACTGCGTTTTTCAGTCAATGATTATTCGCTGATTTACGGGAATGAACACTGTGGCTAGAAGCTTAATACCAACGTGGCCTTCAAACAAAGAGACCTAACACTTCCGCCTTAGAACATTGAGGTGCTCTGTTTCCACGTGAGAACCTTTTACGCAAACATCGAGATCTGCATATCTTCTAATGAGTGAAAGTTATGCTGGTTCTAAGAAAACCTGTCGTAGTTCACTTCTCAGGAAGCTTTCATGCCTTTCATTACGGTTTGTATCACAACGACGTTCATAATCCTCATTCCAAGTAACAAATGAATACTGAAACATTTCGTTTCAGTAAACCTTCAAATTAAGACAAGTAATTACTTTCCCGGCAAATGGGGTTCTTAGTGTGTGTTTTGTGTTGACAGTTGTGCGTATACTGTGGCGCGGTCTTGTGGTACTCACTTTTTGAAGACTAGAAGAACCACAAGAGATATGGCAAAAAGCTGGAAGTCCACGGACAGGTACCAGGTATGTGGAAGCACGTCCTGTGATCATAAATACGGTCACCCATTACTAGTCGATGGTGTTGAAACGCAGGGTTATTAGCAGTGTCACCCAGGTAGCACTTGTTGCGGTGACGCAGCACTTGTATTAATATAATTTTTCGGAGAATCAGCTGATGGTTTATGGTACGAAGAGTGTTTTCGTAAGAGTTTCACACGAATGAGCTGCAACGGATCAGCAACGTGCGCACGAGACAGACGCAGCTTGAAAAAAAAAAAAAAAAAGAGAAGCTGTCTTCCACAGTCTGCTAAAATACTACACCACAGGTTGCGTACGAAAATAATGTCAGCAATATTTGATAGTTTTTTATGTAATGTTTTCCGCACCGAACTTATCACACTATACTTATACAAAACAAATACGTCCGAAAGTTTTCGTGGGCATTAAAACCATTGCTTCATCGGTTCAATCGACATAAAAAGCACGAAAGAGAGGATTCGTAGCACTGGTAGAGGAACATGGAATGGCAAGGTACATATAACAGCTGATGGATACATATTGAAGCATAAGTTGCTTTAAGCCACAGTGCAGTGCATGCTGAGAAGTATCCAGTGACTAATAAGTAACGTCACCTTTATAAATACGGCTAGCTTCGCGCACACTGAACCTACCGTAGAGGCTGCTTGCGCTGGTGTTACTTAAAGTATGACTACAGTGTATCCAAACAATGACGCCTGGTGCCATGTGTTAAAGCTGAGGGAAGCACCGCATGCTCTCCGCAGCGATTACTGGTGGTACCATTACTTCGCTGCACCTGGATCCTATATAGCGTCTACTGTGACCGGGTTAAGTTTCTGAGCACAATGCACTCTTCAAGTTCCGTTAAACTGAAATCATCGGAAAAAGCTGCCCTTGTTTACAACTTAAGAACGAAGCACGAAAGGGACTCGGCTAGGGCCTCATTTAGCTGGCACTCCTTGGCCCCTATTCACAAAAACAACTTACGACAAAAATATTCGCAAGAGAAAATTTCAGCCAATCGTCATGCCGGACATATCATTATAGAAGCCGGCCAGCCAATCGCAAGATGCACTTACGAAAGAGAAGTTTTGTGAATTTGGATCCTTTATTTTACAAGGCACTGCATAACTTTCACGTTTCTTTTGACTGAGTATGGTCATACAAAATATCTTTGTAAACATCCTTATGTAGCCTTATGCTAGTCTGGATTCATGCAAATCTTGCATCAGCAACGAACAGGCAGGAGCAACATTCATAAATTATTGTACAGAAAATTAGTTTACATAAATGAAAGCAATCTTAAGAACAATGAAACAATTACTGCATATGGAGATTTACTATAAATCAGTTCGGCATTTCATGCACATGACATAAAATCATTTTTACATAACGAAGGCAGCAGCTACGCCATGTTGTTAAAGAAAAAAAGAATATCCCGTCTTACCCAAGCAGTGATCTCTAAGTAATTTCTGATCATCAGCAGCATGTGCCACCAGCTATGAGCGACGTCCTTGTAGAACTTGTCGAAGAAGGACTTGGTGTCTGGTCCGAACACGAAACGTGGCGTAAGGTATAAGCACATGACGACGAAGAACAGCGGGACTGCAGTTCTGCATGTATGGAACAAAACGTGCCGAGCGTCAGGCTCTTGCACGGCAAAAAAGTCGTAGTTGCGCATTCATAACGCCTCGCGTCTGTTTCTGGCGTTTGCTCGCACTAGTATGAAGTGAGGCATGCACAGCGTTGCTCTGTTGTCGTCTCGTTTGTTCTTGTGTTTCATATGGAGTGCGGACATGCGCCACAGGCGATTTCATTATGGTTAACTGTGCTGTAAGTGGCAAGCACGTAAATTTGTGCCATTCCATTAACTATGATTCACGTCAGTCATAGATTCCATACGAATTTTGACTATATAGCAAGTGAAAAGACGAGTTACGCGAGTTTGTCGTTTAAGGTACCACGGGAACGCGGACGGTCACAGTCCACTTCAAAAGAGCCATTTAAGGTTCTCGAATCAACGGATATTAGGCAGAGCGGTTCTGGTTTTCAGCAATGGTAGATCCACTTTAAGGGTTATGAAGAGGTCGGTGTTGTATAGCGCACGAGGAACCTTCGAGTGTAACATGTGCTGGGATAAGGAAGTGTAGCTACTATGACTTCACAGTAAAGCGAGCATGCCTCGACAAAATTCGTCACGGTTTCTTAGCCGTTTTTATTGCAACATAGCTTTATTTTTTCCCTACTGTTCCTTGTTAAATGTTCACCGAAGGTGCATTTCGACTTTCACTGATATACCACGTTCACCACGTTCTGCCGAAACACCTGGTTACTAATGTTCCCGCTTATCGTCAATGGCTACGTTCTATAGCGATGCTTCAGCTACGCCTGACCTAACCTGTTATATGCAACATAGATAAGGATAATGCTTGTCATGATCCCCTACGAGCCATTCGTTGTGGAGATTTAGTGCTAAGCGCTAGAAGAAACGTTCTGTGCTACTTACCTGATGAACCGTCTTATCAGGCCAATAATAAGAACAACCGGTCCGCTTCTCTTTTGTCTGCTGACAGTGAGGCACAGGAAGAAGCCACTGCAAGATAAACCAACTGAGCATCAGCGGCAAGGGACATATAAACTTCATAATAAACTAACATACCTGAAAGACAGTTAGGTTAGCACATTCAGATTATTCAAACAACCAACGAATTCATTGTGGCCCTTAGTGGCCACCACGTCACAAGACGCACTACGTATGACCAATAGTGTCCAGCGCAGCGTGCCCTGTACTGTCTGCTGTCCCCAAAATTATGGCAACATAAGCTTGATATTTCATTCTCTTTTACTTGTTAATTTTCTAGATGATAAATCTACGTTTTTTACTGCACGGAATAGAGAAACAGAGCAGCCGAGGTGATACACATACACTTCAAACTCTCTACAACATTCAAGTTATAACTAGTGGCGCGCGAATTATCGAATATTCTCGAATAATGTTTGCTATTTGGCTCGATTCACACGTAACTTCTATTATCGAAACTATTCGAAGTTCGTAACTAAGGTACAAAATGTATTATGTCCGGTGACAAGCGACCCATTCCCGCGTGTAGTACGCTTTGCCGCATAACATTTGTGAACTGCAGCGACGATTGCACATTCACAATTCGGTGAAGCTAACACATGTGTACTACGGCGAAGTTAACCAATGCACGTGCGCATGTTCTATGCTGGACTGTTCTTTAGGACTGGACTCCTTCCCACTTTTAGGATCTTTGGGACCACACTAGTTACACAGGCAATTTGTTTTTTCTTCATCTTTAGTACTACATCTTCTGTGCTCTTTAACGTTGAATTATTCCAGGGAGTATTCCAACATTATTCGAAAAGTATTCAATTCGCTTGACACTGGGGCCTTAATATTCGAACTCGCTTCGCACCCAAAATTTTGCTATTTGCAATGCTCTAGTTATAACATAACTGAAGAGAGCATGGAAATATGTAAATGGTGCACGCAGATAACCTATTTCGTGTACACATTGAACGCTACTGCAATCACCATTAAATTTCCTGCTATTTTTTTCCTTTATACTGCCATGTTTCGGGGTTGAAAATGTCTTGCTCCACTCACCTGAGAAAGAAGAACGTCCCAACGCTACTGAATCCAGCCGTGAGCAGCATGAACGACCACTTGTCAGATGCGATGAGCAAATTCAGGTAACGAGCTGGAAGAAACAACGCATCCCCTTTTTAATTGTAAATTTTATTATGCGATGTTTCGGTCTTGATCATTCTTGTTTTGTTGTTTTCTTATGCCACTCCCATATGTAATGCCTTGTGCGATTGAAGGTACAATAAATTAAATACATGAAATGAAAATGAATGAAAAGGCATAACTGAGTTCTAAGCAAAGCATAACTGAAGTGCGCTCGCACAAATTAGTTTTTTTTTTATTACTGCGAAATTAAAATACGTCTTCGTAACCAGCTTTTTCATAATGGCTGCTAACGCACACAAAAAGTTTATTCCTCTTACAGAAATCATTCATAACGCGGAAGTAAAACGCGTCTGGTGGACTTCGGCGAAAAGAAATTTAGCTAGTGCTACAGCTAAGGGTCTCTTCTGAATTTACTGAAGTTTTTCGCCTGACCGCCTACCTTTCTTATGACGTCAGTACCGTGAGGGAAATGACGTGAGTGAATTCGTGGCGAACCATGGCAAAATGCACTTTTGTGTTGCAAACCTAAGTCCTGATTCTGGTTTCAACTGGAACTCAGGCCGAATTCACAATACTTTTCTGTCGCAAGTGCATTCTGCGATCTGTCTGATGGCTTCGCTAATGATGCCACCTACATAAACTGGATCATAACTTTAAGCTGCACTTGCCGTAGAGAATTTCCCGTTCCTATGCAACGATATTATGCCGCCTCTGGATGGTGGTGGCATTTACAATGGCATACTCGTGTCGCATCCGCATGGCTGGTACCTATACTTGCTTTTTTTTTTTTGTGGTACCGAAGAAACAACTGAACACGTGCTATGTATTTGCAGACCTTTTATGACTCCCCGCGCTCCCAACTTCAAATGGTACTCGACAGGCTGGACGCGAGGCCGTTTTCAGCAGCCAAGGTTCTTGGGCCCTGGATATACGCTTCTATTGCTCAGAAGGCGACGAAGACATTGCTGACGTACCTGAAGTCAACAGGTCTCTGCGACCGCCTCTAGACAATGTACTTGTGCAAGTGTGCGCGTGATTGGTGCTCTTCTCTCTCCCTCTCCCTTCCATTCGACTTCACCCCTTTATCCCTTTCCCCAGCGCAGGGCAGCAAACCGGACGCACGTTTGGTTAACCTCCTTGCCTTTCCTTACCACTCTCTCTCTCTCTCTCTTCGCTAATTATATGTCCAGCTTCAGGGTTGCCTGAAATATTCCCTTGTAAACATTTTGTCGTAAGATGTTCTTGCGAATACGAGCCGTGGCTTGCGGGTTTATTTCTTATCAGACGGCTCCAAGGACCGAATTCACAAGAAAACTCATTGTAATAGAATTTGTTGCAGGAAAAGTCGGTTCATGTTGTAAAGTTAACAAAAAAACATTTAGTCCATTTGTGCAAATAGATTCAAGAAGCCAAAGGGTCAAGAGGAGCGCCAAGCGCTAAGCGACCGCAAGCTCTCCGTCAAAGTTACATTCGGAGATGCTGTTTGTGATTAGCTACACGGATTGTCTAATGATATGTCCAGCAGCAGGATTCCCTAGCGTATTATTTTGCCAACGCCCTTAGCGTAATATATTGTCGTGAATACGGCACCATATTTTCTCGATTCTCCCTCTAGTGAAAGGAAAGAGCGAACGCGTACGATTAGCAGCCGGTGCAGAACGTGTGTCTATCGGAAAAGGCTCGCCTTCGCGCAAGCACGGGACACTTAACACGCACAAAAGTCACGTTGCACAGCCGCCTATTACGAAATCTTTCCAAGCACGTGCATATATGCCGTCACCTGCTGATGCTCAGTAGTTACTCAACATGGGTAACGCTTACAATCCCATATGGGAAACACGTCGCGATTATTTTGCGTCAGAAACCGCATGAATAGCAATGTTGGGGATAGTGACGTTCTGGCGGCGTGACGTTAATGTACTGTGACGTAAAATGTACTGTCGTCTTATATCCTGAGCAGTGCTCTCTCGAGCTTTCCGTGCGGGTGTCGGTATGTCGCATCGACAGAGTTTTACATACGCGAAACTTGTTCCATCGTTACTTCGCTTGTTGGTCACGTTAAACCGATGTTGAAACGCAGTTTGAAGTTTCTACAGGTTGCTTTGTAGCCTTTCCGAAATTCCGACGCTATTTAAATCACGAGAGACTATGCAAGTCAGGGAGCATACGAAAGTGAATGAATAGTGTTGAGAAAATTAAGTGTCTTAACAGGGAAGATATTTATAAAAGGAAATCTTTGTAAAAATACTCATCAGCACGTGATATAACAATCTCTCATAAGTGGTGCAACCAATGGGGCATGACAATTTAAAAACAAGAACGTGAGCCCCAACGTATATCATTAGCTGACAATAAATCCTCCGCTTCTAACGAATAGCACATGAAGGGCCTCCTTTGTGTGTGTGTGTGTGTATGCACTAGCTTTCGCATGTGCTTGCTCGATTCTACGGTGTCCACTGCGCATTCTGAGCCTCCATTCTGCAATCTATCTCACAAGTTCCTTTCATCCCTACGATATCTACAGGACTGCTCCTTCAGCAGGAGGGGCACAAATGTCTCAACATGCATTCATCCGCGCCGCCTCGCCTGATCAGCGTCTTCCAAGGAGGGTTAAAAAAAATTTTTTTAAACCGCCTTGGCGTCTTCATGGCGCCTGCACGCAGATATAGGGCGAGTGAAGGCGAGCAGGCGGTAGCACCTCTTTAAAATACGCATGACTGCATCCATCTAGGCGAATGCCTTCCACCTGGAATATATCAAGTCCTCATCGAGCGTTGTGTGGTCCGTAACTTCTGAACTTACGCTTGTATTTGCCTTGGATTCATGTCTTGACGCTTACACCGCAAAGTACGTGCGATCAGTTTGCGCGGTTTCCAAGAGCCACTCACAAATTATCAGGGCTATAGGCTTATAACAGGTGGAGCTAAACCAAGAGGTGATCTCAGCCCGTATTCATAAAAACGACTTGCGATACAAATGCAAATAAGAAGAAACTTCAGCAAATCCTGATGTTGGACATCATATTAAAGAAGCCGGCGAGCGAATGACGAAAAGCACTTCAGAAAGAGAAGTTTTGTGAATTCGGGAAAACACACCTGATGTTCTGTTCTCAGCGAGAGTTAACGCTAAATCGTGGCTGCTTTAACCATTTATGTATTGCTGATAGGACAGCGGGCAAGTATCAATGGCGAGCTTGGGTGGAAGCGGGTGGTCGCTTATGCATGAGTGCTGCCACGCTAATTTGTATTACATACGTTACCGGCAGTGACGGATATAACAGTTAGAGTCATACGACACACATTCCAAGTGCAATAAACGTACCACGCACTGGAGTGACGTAACGCGTGCAATATCAACGCAAGTATCTTAACCATGCCTATTACAAGGCCATAATGAGCTATGCTGTGCAGCGCAAGCGTACGGCCTGCTTACACCCCATAGCTTTGGTAGCGCTGAACGACAGTGGTGATATAGACTTTAGACAGAAATTAGGGGCCGTAAACGAAAGTTTGCGATATAGTTAAATACATATTAAGAAAAATGTTGATACTGGCCTACTCACACCAATTGTCCGACATCGTTTGACCGCAGTGACAGAAGACTATGTGGACGACGCAGAAGAATCTCATTCCGTGGAGAAATTGCAGGGAGTACTGGTCGGGATTAGACTTGTCGGCCACACGCAGCAACGCGCGTGTGTTGGATGTGGCAGAAAAACCCTTCGTGAGCTCACTAACCACACCTGGAGAAGTAGATGGCAAAAGATTAGAGCGAGTATGAGTCCACTACAACGAGTAATACGTTTCAGATTCAGTCGTAAAGAGGTTGTTGTTGTTATGTGGGGTTTAACGTCCCAAAACCAGCTCTGATTATGAGAGACGCCGTAGTGGAGGACTCCGAAAATTTTGACCACCTAGGGTTCTTTAACGTGCACTGACACCGACAGCACGCGGTCCTCAACATTTCGCCTCCATCGAAATGCAGCCGCCGCAGCCGGGATTCGATCCCGCGACCCTCGGATCAGCAGCCGAGTACCATAGCCACTAGACTACCGTGGCGAGGCGAGTCGTAAAGAGCTAAGTGATCCGTTTCTCTTACGTAAGGACAACTCGAAATATCCAATATATAGTATCACTAAGGCATGGTTGCGGCAAAATAATGACCAAGCATGCTCGTGTCAGACGGGAACCAGACTATAGACTTTTTAAAGCGATAGCCTCATACGTTTTAGCACAAGAGGACTTAAAAAATAATATGTGGTAACGAGACGTTGCCGAAATTCCTCCTCGAACCCCCATGGTGTCACTCGATGCCCATAAGCGCCCCATAGCATCGTTAGGTCTTCATGGACGCAGTGATAGACACAGTGATTACGACACGTGAGGCAACGACAAAGTAGCTTGAGGCCGAAACAGCACTGGATGATTTCACGATAGAGAAAAGATTATGCCCTAAGCTCTATTTGTGCGTCCTGAATTCAACTGATAAGAATAAGCATACGTACCTCTCTCAATGAGCAACTAAAAAATGCCAAGCGACTCCATCGGCGCCACGTTCGACGTCAAATAGAGAGGCCTTTGCCCTACAGAGGCCGTAGACGGGCTGATGATGTGTAGTAAACACAACTACATCGCTGTTTTCGAGTTCTCCTCCTATTCTCCTATTCTCTGCTTGGAACACGGCTGCTGATTGATTGTATCGGCTTCTTCGCCTTTCGTAATAATAAAAATAATAATTTCTGCGGTTCTACGTCCCAAGACGTCGGTGTGTTCATAACAGACGCCGTATAGTGGAGGTCTCCGGAAATTCCGACCACCTGGAGCTCTTTAACGTGCACGACATCGCACAGTGCGCGGGACTCGACATTTTGCCTTCATCGAAATGCAGCCGCCGTGGCCGGGATTTTATCCCGCTGACTTCGTATTAGCAGCCGAGTGTCATAGCCAGTAGACCACCGTGGCGCGATTCTTCATATTTCTTCGCGATTGTGCTCAATAGAAAAAAATAATGCACATTTCCTTAAAATATACCACTCCTAATGCCCCTTCAAGTGCTGC
This sequence comes from Hyalomma asiaticum, assembly GCA_013339685.2. Lineage (NCBI taxonomy): Eukaryota > Metazoa > Arthropoda > Arachnida > Ixodida > Ixodidae > Hyalomma > Hyalomma asiaticum. The sequence goes on from CM023484.1 coordinate 77,412,296, forward strand.
AAGAAATATGCATGCCCAAAGAAGCAATAAATTCGGCTTCTAATTACACCTCTCTCACACTTGAATGAGAAAGCCTGCTGCGCGTTCGATAATCTGTTATCTATACATTGAGCAGCGCAATAATTTATACAGTAAGTCGTACTTTTGCAGCGTACGTTTGAGGCAAGGCCCATTCAATCCTTAGCGATCCTCATTTAAATGGTCAACGTTTGACGTTTAGGCTGACGTCGTCACTGACATATTTGAGAACTCATGCTTCTCTTTAATGCATGGCCAGATGGGCAGCAAGCGTTCGCTTTGTGTAAAATTACATGTGGTACATACTGACATAACCCGACTGAGGTTACCCGGGTATGCGCTACGTATGATTGGGTATGTGCGTTTCCTTCTGAACCTCACACCTCCGTACGCCTATGCGCCACATGTGATCTAGCATAGGCAGCTTTTATACATTTCCATTTTTAAGTGCGAAGCATTTCGCGCGGGCATAATGTGTTCCGCGTATCACAAGACTACCATCCCCATTAGTTCTGGTCGCCAAGACTGCGCCTGCACTTCTATGCAATGGCCAATGAGCGGCGTTCGCACGCGTGCTACTTTCTTCTCTTGCGCACATGACCTCTGCCCGAAACTACACTGGCAAAACTACGGCTGGCGGAAGCACGTGTTGTACGTGCAAGCTGAAGAAAAAGAACGCAAAAAGAGTATGCGTCCATTTGTCCGGTATGTGCGTAACCTACCAAGGAACAAACAAACACGGCGCCTCGCAAAGCTATGCGTTTGTGAATATGTAGTCAGCGCCTCATCCTTTTTTGTTTTGTTTTTTTTTTAAAGAAAAATAGAGGAGGCGCCGGTGTGGTACAGTAAAGGCGTGGGACGGCTTGCCACACATGCCGCGCCTGCAACCGTCTGTGGTTTGACGCGAATGTCTACGCTGAGCTCGGTGCGAAACCTCGAGAAGCATTCGCTGGGCCTCGCAGTGCTTCGTGAGGCATTTCCAGAAGCCTCCGACCACGACGAATTGCGGTTGTGCCGGAGACAAACCCGGACCAGCCAACGGCCCATCAGCTTTGCTGACTCGCTAGCCTTGGACCACTAGTTCGATCTTCACTAATGGAATGGAATGGCGGCCTTCGGCCGCCATTTCGTGACAGTTAAGGTTTTCGCCTAACTGATCTCCTTGCTTGATCCTGAACACTGTCACCTCCATGCGCTTCAGTGTAATTGGTATATCTCAAGCGAATTTCTCAACAGCTTGGTTTATACGGAGTGTTTAATGTTGTTAGGAGACTCAGAAGTTGCACTAATGTTACTCTTTGGGGTTTTTACATTACTAATAAGTAACAAGAGAGCAGTGAAATTTTACGGTGCTCGGCTGCCACCCAAAATACGCGGGTTCGATCCAGGCCGCGGCGGTCGCATGTCCGATGGAGGCGAAAATGCCAGAGGCCCGTGTACTGTGCGTTGTCAGTGCACGTTAAAGAACCCCAGGTGGTCTAAATTTCCGGAGCCCTCCACTACGACCTTTCTCTCATCTCTATCTCTTTCACTCCCTTTCCCCCACCCCCATGGACGCTTAGCCGTGCTCTCTACATGGGCTGCAGAAATTAGCGTCCTTTCCTAACCGAACCACAATCGTCATCATCAAATGTCCACGAAAAGCAAAAGAAAACGAAAACAGAGAACTTTGAGATTGTCACTCAAGCACTAAGTAGACCGAGCTACGTCCGTACAGTAACCAAGTGTCAAAAAAGGAGGAAAAAATACTGCAAAACTGGGGCGCACCTACCATGTTTTTCTATGAGTTTCGGCTTGAGCTTCATCAAGCGGTCTGTCAACGTAGCGGCCGCAATTATGACTAGAAGAACACACAAAAACATCCTGCAATCCGTAAAAAACAGTAAAATATTAAACACGCTGTGCAAGGATATCACGTTCACATCTCTCTCTCTCTCCCTTTCTCTTCTTATTTCTTCCTTTTATAGAACAGAGGGGAACACTACAAATATGCTCGCTTTAGGCTGGACAAAGTCTCATTATCCCATTTTTTTTTTTCGTTTGACATTGAAAGGTCGCCTACTTTTACAACTACAAAAACGAAAGTGAACACCAGCGTTTCATCATTTTTGGCTAGGATCATAGAACGTATTTCGCCATATCCCATGTGAAGTTTTCACTTTACTGGCATAGTGGGGCAATAAATTTCTCGCGCACCCTTTCCCAACGTTGTTTTTTTCTTTTTGTTATTGTTGTTGTCGCCATTTTTGGCGCAGCTAAGCTTGCAATGCAAAAAAAAAGAAAGAAAAGAAAACCAAGCATAGTATGAGAAGGCGCCGTCAAGCTACGTTACAATGACAACGTGATGCGGGATCTTCCAAGTGGTGTCACCACCGGCATCTCATCATTGCTTCAATGCATCTTTATGAAGCTATCAAGTGCAGCTAGAGTCTGTTGTTGGCTGTCTCTAACAGAGCTGTGAAAAATTTTTACTTATTTATTATGGAATGATGATCATCTAATGGATTTTACATGCGAAAACTACCATGCGCTTATGAGCCAAGGCTGTACTGTACGACGCGGAAGTCGTAACCATGTTTGTAGCGCACCTTAATCGAAGTGCGAAGTTGTACGTGGATTTAGCCAGCATCGTAGTGCGGCAGCCGCGGTCGGCAATCTATACCACGTTACCGAGCTCACTCTGCTATGATGGATTCTGGCTAAAACGCTCGCACAGGATATGAGACTATTCTAGTTTGTACGTAGACTTTTCTTTCTTTTTTTTTTTACGTTAACGGATGCCGGAGTGTGTTAGGGCCGAAGCATAACTGCTAGCGACACCTCACGGCGCTCTGCCTAACTACAATGCATTTGGTTTTCCTTTTAGCCGCGTTAGTGTTCTCGTCGAAAGAAATTAACGAAATCAAATAGCATTCATTATTATCTCACTGCTAATGATTTACACTAGTAGTCAAGCAGAACGTGCAAGCCTCAGCAACATGGTTTTGTTTGTCTCCGGTTGGGCTCCGCATCATCAGGTGTTACTACAAGTGCTGCGGATCACGTACACTTTTCCCCTAAACCGGTGACCAACAGGTTGGTAACAGGTAACCAAACGGTAACCAACCGTGATTACCGGTAAATCGGTATATTCCGCTGGTTAGTCGCCGTTTTATACAGCACTCACAGCGCCCTTGTCCGAAAAACACTCGGTCGCCTTCGCATCTTGAGAAAACTGTTTCATAATATCCGCAAGACCAACTGTGTTAGACAAGGCTTCCGATATATACTTACGTGATGTATGTACTAAAGAATAAGAGCTATATTTAGCGGAAGCGTCAACGGCGTAATCTGGCATCCTTCTTACATAATCGACTTACTAGAATTCTCACTGGGTACGCCTTGAAAATATATGCATGCTAGGAATTTATGATGACTGCCCCTTTATACGCGGGTATGGCAACTGGGCTGACATGAAGCATACTAATCCGTTTGTCTTCATCGTACAGATCGTCGTCACCCTGCTGCTGATACCAGTAGACTACGATGATCCAGGCCAACAAGCCTCAACCTATGCCATCCAACCGACGACCAACCTAGCGACTGGAACATCGACTGCGCAGATGCGAACCGACACCAAAGAAAATTGGATCTTTAAACCTACATCGTCTACAATCAGCACGGTAGCTGGCCACTTCAGCGGATCGCTGGCGGCGCTGCAGGATACTCTCCTGTGGAGCTTAAAAAGCGGACGCAACCTTCCACGAGCCATAGGGCACGGCAACTGGGCTGACATGAAGCATACTAATCCGTTTGTCTTCATCGTACAGGTAAGCAAACGCTACGGCACATGTATCCGCTCAAACAACCCTTGCTTGATCCTGTTGCCGTGCCCATGGCTACCGTGTGAAATGATCAGTGAAGTGTCGTCTTACCTATCGAAGTTGTTATTGCGTTGTGGTGATGTGGAAACTAACCCCGGACCTGACTTATCCCACCTTTCGAAACAAATCCAACAGCTCGCGGACGACGTTAAAGAAATAAAAAATACCCGACTCGCTTCCATCGAAAATAAACTAGACCAAGTGACAGCCATTGAAGGAAAACTCGCCTCTTGTATGAACCTTTTCGGTAGACTGCAAGAATCCGTCACAGCTATGGAACGAAAGCTCGACGAGTTAGACAACCGCTCTAGACGGTCTAACCTAATCGTCTACGGAATTCCAGAGAACAAGGGGAACGAAAAAGATCTTGATGTTGAAATCAATAAAAAAATAATAAGTGATGTTCTTAAGCTTGAACCGGTAGCCATAGAACGAATTCACAGATTAGGTAAACCAGCCACAAACAAAATGCGGCCTGTGATACTGAAACTCCTAGATTTCCGTGACAAAAATAAAATACTGCAAAATTGCTCCAAACTAAAGGGATCATCCTTTGCAATTGGAGAAGATTTTTCGCCTCGGGTTCGCGAAATCAGAAGGAACCTATGGAAAGCAGCTAAAGTAAAAAGAGCAACCGGCGATAAGGTTTCTCTGGTATATGACAAACTAAAAATTAACAATGATCTATTTAGCTGGGATGAGGAATCTAATTGCATTCGACCGGCTTTCCGCAGTTCCCATCAAAAAAACGCCGAAGCAGAAATGCGGACCTTGCGTCCACGCAACAACCCTCCGCGCATGAAATAAAATTTGCTAACATAAATGCTCGCAGCATCCAGCAAAAACTAAACTGGCTGGAATCCTTTTTACTCAGTTTTGAACCAGACTTTGTCGCCTTAACAGAAACATGGCTAACGGATGATGTTAAGGATTTCGAGATAACACCGCCCAACTACACTCTAAGAAAAATAAGAGTCAAAAGAGAGTCACTGCACTCTGACTCTCTTGGCCTGTCGCAGAAACCCACCAAGGAGGGTCAAACTTTTCTGAGGGGGTCAGTTGACTCCGTACGGCTCGCGACTCTTGTAAGAAGAGTCACCGTGAGAGTAAACTGACACCTGCAAGAGATACTAAAGATAACCGTGTGTGTGTGTGTGTGTGTGTGTGTGCGTGTGTGTGTGTGTGTGTGTGTGTGTGCGTGTGTGCGCGTGTGTGTGTGTGTGTGTGTGGACCATTCTTATACCTGCACGTGGGAAAGCTTCGCGCAATAAATTTTCTGGGTTAACTACAATTTTAATGAACGCGATGCACTTGCAGCGGTCAATTTCCTGCACATGTATAATTACTGAATCTGTACACAAATTCAGAATGAAATAATATTAGCAGTGGAACGAAGTATTACGCGTAGTGAATATAGCTACTCCAGAACGAGCAGAAACTGTTAAACTCGGCATTTGCATGTTCGCATAGGACTATTATATGTCTATATGCGACGATAATAAATGCATGACAAAAGTGTTGGCGCAAGTAACTACCTTTATTTAGTTACGTTGAGACTGTCTGGACTTTATATAAATTCATTGCATTAGTAGGAAAGTGGACCTTACCGAAGACGAAGTTGTCTAAGTACGGCACTGCCTCCACCCCCTGCCCTCCCCCCCCCCTTCTTGTAAACAAACTCAGGGTGGTAAAGAGGGGGGGGGGGGGGAAGGAGATGCGAGGAGGAACTTTCACAATGCCCCCACCTCTGCTCCCTGTAGCAGCGCTGGCTCAGCAGACAAACTTGGATAATGAGCATTTTTTTCCTCATCTACCTCCGCGCATTAAAACACGTTGCCGAAACTTCCACGGCCCCCCTCACTGCCCCTTTAAGACGCAAGAATGCGCCCCTCTGTTACCACACAGTAAGTCTGCTGGTCTTCGGTCATCAGCTGTAGCGATGAGGCGCTACAGCTACACAGCCTTAGAGATCCGTACGAAAGACGGATCTCTAAGGCTGTGCTTTTATCTCACCGTCGCTTGCGGCGCGAGCTTAGAAATTATGTAGATATAACCTCTCTCATTTGACCAAAAATAAACATACATTTTCAAGCCTAGGCATAAAGAACCAGTACGCGTTGCAAGCACGGCTTGCACCTCCTACCAAGGTCAAAATTACACTTTTTAAAAATATGGTATGACAACATAACACTACTGCCCCCTATGAGGTTTTCTCACTGAGCGAGCCGTTGGAACAGGTCTTGTTCAACAGGCTGACTGCGGCGCGTGTGATGCATTTCGTCCGCGTGTTTTCAACGTGTTTACTAATATTACGTGCGGTATTGTGCGTTTATCATCGTTGGCGCTCATCGAGTGGACAAATTTAACATGTTAGGGCGTTGTACAGCACGCGGTCGCCGGCGGATGGAGCGTCGTAGTCGCCTCTTCCCAGCGACAGCCACGACCGACGCGGAACTTTGTGCGTGCTCGCAAGGAAGCTGTTTTGCCCAGTTTGTCGATTATGCAAGTACGTGGTCGAATAGCGAGTGCACCTTCTGAGAAAGTCCCTTTCCAGTGATGTGATAAACTACGACTGCGGTTCTGGAGAAAAAAGTTCAGCCATTTGATGAGACTGTCGACGGGAAAGCCTCCGGGACTTGGTGAGTGCAATGAAGTCACTGAATTACGTAACTTGATTACTTCATTGCGAAATTGCTGTTGGTGCGCAGGAACCGCATAAGACAGCCCGGGCGGTGTGTTCACAAAGCAAGGATGAGTGGTCAGAGGAACAGCAGGTATGTTTGTGGTTTTGTCAGGCGACTGCCCCCCCCCGCCCCTCCGCGCCGTACTTGTGAGCGTGCGTGCGTGCGTGTGTGTGTGCGTGGGGTGTGTGTGTGTGTGACGTGCTGGTCGTCCTGTAGCCCTTTAAGGTGTTGATGGAACAAAAGTAGCGTTTCAGCAACGTCGGTAATAACGTGCGAAACAACCAAATTGCAGGAGGCGGGGACGCCGATATAACATATATCACTGCCACAAGCACAGACGACTCCGTTTAGTAGCGTGTGTATCCTGGTGATTGCGTTACAAAACAGTGTGTATTCGTTTTTGTCAGTACTGAACATAATTGCTTTGTCGTGAGGGTAATAATGTGGCTGAGCATGCTTGTTGCTTGAAGGCAATATATATGAGTCATTTATGTTATATGCCAGTGCCACGAAATGTACACTGCAGCAACTGCAATCGTGATTTGAAGCGAGCGAGATGGTTCTCGGTTATCGTAGGTCGATGAATGTGTCAGTGCAATGAAGATGTCGTGAACGAATTATCATTTGCGTTTCAAGACAACATTGTTATTATGCATTGTTGACTTGAGCTGTCATAAGGGGTGAGCTGGATATCGAAAGTTATATGATTCACTCGGATCATAAGGTATTCTACATGGCACTAATGTTTAAAATATGTGTCTAGGCTCAACAGGTACCTGGCAGACAAGCATTGGAGTGAAAGTATTTGACTAAGATTTCACTCCACGTAGATTCCACAGCATTGGCTCTGGAATCTGTGTAATATTTTTGTGCATTTCATGGTTTCAGTATCAGTGTCTCAAATGTTTAGGCACTACATGCAAGCAAGTTACTGAGGTTGCGAGCTGACCCGTTTTGCAAAGCTGGCCTGCCTAAATGTTGCATTTCACTCTTTTATAGGTACCAGTGGGGTTGGTACCGTCATTCATCTCCTATTCCTATTGATTGGGCAAAAGGTTGACATGTCTGCACCACTGGTAAGAGCCATTACGCTGAAACAATCTCTCTCTCTTTTTTTGATGGGGGCTTCAATGTGAATTGTAAACATTTCTTGTGGTGAGAAAAAGCATTCAGATGTGGCCTTTCAGGATTTTCTGATTTATCATAACAACTTCTATGGGTTAAAAAGCAGCATACTCTGTCATAGCATTCACGAAATAGGTTCACTATACGCTTCATGGCCAGGCATCCCGCTGGAAAGGCATTTCATGGACAGATATAGTGTAAATTAGCACATTTCACAAACAATGGATGTTTACTGTTGGGCCACTACCATATATGTTTGAGTAAATGTGCTTAGTAATGTGAAAGGTTGGGTGAGTTTCTTATGCATGATGAATTACAGCACAACCAAGGACAAGGTCTTCCAGAAGAGCACAAACGCAGCACTGAATGTTCGAAGAAATGTGTTCAGTTTCTCTTGAGTACTGCGATTGTCGAAAAGCTGTGTGATGCACCTGTAGGCATTTGGCTGCCATAATAATGCTTGTTTTTTTCCTCTCTTTTTTAGGTTTATGGAAGGATGCATACACACTGATACCCGCCTTCACTGCCAAAAGCATCCTGACCTCTCCAGAAATGAACATCATGTTGGAGAATGTCCAGACTTATGGGCTGAGTGTTGCTATTGGTATGTCACCAGCATCCGTTCTTCGAGCTCATCTCATTGCAGCAATATGTATCTGTGTGCAGGACCTCCACATGTTTATAAAATTGTTCACACAAAATGCAAGGCTCTTAATTATTTTTTGGTTCCCCTAAATGCTCCAGTTGTCCGAAAAGGATGCCATTTAGGAGTTACAGGAGAAACAGCCCATATTTGCAGTAAGATTACTTTGGAGTCGGTAGTTATTGAGAAAGGGCAGAAGGAATACTTTGTTTTCTATAAAAGCAACTCTAAAGGAAATTCTGTAGTATCATGTGTAGAATTTCTGTTAGTGAGATGTATTCCCCTTTTTTACTTTGCTCTGGACTACTGTACACAGAAACTTAGGAAAAAGTGCAGAAAAGTAGCAATTTTCACAATACAGTGTTCTTCGAACCATTCTTGACTAGTATGGACGCTTCATTTTGAAGCAGAAGTTTGATTGCTGGCAGAGCACGTTGTGACACCATGTTGTCAACACTAAAAGGCTCTTGCATTTTTGTGTTCTGAAAGCATGAACTGTTGTGCTGCTAAATGAAATAGCAATGTATAGCACAGCTGCTAACCTTGTAAACATTCAATGTGAATTTTTTTGTCACAACTGGCAACGTTTTTTTATACTGTAGTGCACTGCCTTTGGCAACTTCTGCTAAGGTAGTGGTTTATATGTGCCTCTCATTGCACCCTTTCCTTTTCACATGTGATAATCTAACTGCTTCACCAAAACACATGATGCTCACAGGGAACTGTTTCATGCTCCTTGTCACTTTTTCCTGTGGCAATGCATTCATTTAAGATGCTTAGTGTGCCTGTTGTTGCACCTCATTTTTTTTATGCACATGAGATAGCTGTGTACACCTAGATAAGCGATACTCATTGTGCTCTGTTTGATGCATATGTTGACGCCGCATTTTCTCATGGCGTAGTATCAGTGCAAGGTGCTTAATGTGCCTTCTGTGTGTTGCTAACAAACTGCTATTATACACAGCAGCTGCCTTAGACACTGTGTTGCCATGACCAATCTGCAATGTGCACTTTTTGTTGCCTATTGCCACTGCCTTGTTTACATGATATAATGGACCAAATATTTAACTTCTGAAGTTCCAAGTCAGAGCTCTGTTGAAGTCTGCATATTTTCACAGAGCTTTTATCGTACAAGTGGTAATGTGGGTGAATTACGTCGCTGCATTTGCACGAGTGACAGCTAAGTGTACATTTTCTAAGTACATCATTACACTCTTTAGCAGTGGTAAGTTATCCATGCATTCTAAACTTTGAAAGAGACCTGTAGGATTTGTTGTTTGTCATTTTTAAAGTATGCATCTTCTGAACAATTTTTTCACACTGGCATGTGATATGCATATTGCATGTTCATAATGGTAGGCATATTGTTTAGTGTGAATATCGTTATTTTTGGTTGAAAGTAATAGGGGGCCTTGCAATCGTACAAGTGTACAAGCTAATTAACTTCATTTTAGCATTATCTTTTTGTGAAAACACTTGTGTGCTATTAAATTCACTCTTTATGTATAAATGACTGGAACACATTTTAGTACCACATCAGTAATTCATTTATTATGTTTGCAATGTCAGTGTACTGAGGTTGTCTTATTTCCTTGAGGCATTGTTAGACTTGTAAATAAAGAAGCTACTAATGATGTTGTTGTGCTGTAGATCAGCACTTTGAATATATTGAAAGTGCAGACGGATCTTTTGCATATAAACATATTTCCATTTATTGGATTAGTCTCTCTTCTAGTTATGCCATTTCATGTTCCTATGTATGAACAGACATTATTCCACATATATGTCGGGTTAAATTGAATTGCTCTTGTACTTGTTTCATTTCTTTCATTTGAATGAGACTACCTACGACAAGTGCCATAATGTATGTGTATAATAAATTTCTTTCTTAAGCTGTTGTTTGTGTCCGAGAAAATATTTCTACCATTCAATAAGGAACAGCAGACAATCTTTTGCAGTCATTTCACTGTGCTCTAAAAGTCATGTAATTCTTCAGTTGTTTCGTGAATATAAGGTGAAAATGCAAATGCCTCTTCTTTTGCACACGTTGGCTCTATGGGGTCCTTTGACTCACCTAAAATGAATACCTGACTCTCCCTGTTAGTAGTCTTGTGACAACACATAAAGAGTCTCTTGACTCAGTTACAGCAGTTATTTTGCAGAGTCGTTTGACCCATTTGGTATGACTACCTTGCTCTATCTTTATAAGAGTCGAGTAACTCTCAGCAGTGGTCGTGCAATCCTTTGGACAAGAGTCCTAGCACTCTTCATAAGAGATGCAAGTGACTCTCTCAGCAGTGGTCGCACGATCCTTTGGACAAGAGTCCTAGCACTCTTCGCAAGAGTCAAGTGACTCTCTCAGCAGTGGTCACATGATCCTTTAGACAAGAGTTCTACCACCCTTCGCAAGAGAGTCAGTGTACACTCTCGCAGCGCCGTGACTCTCCTGCAGAAAAGAGAGTTGACGGGTATCTTCAAAGAGAGTCATATATGTGGCAAGCCCTGACTCTCCTAAAAGAGTAAGGTATACCATCTTTTTTCTTAGAGTGTACGCAATCCTGCGCAAAGATAGAAAAACACGAGGAGGAGGCGTTGCTATCTTAATAAACAAAAATATTCCTTTCACGCCCCTTCCGGACGTTGAAGGCGTTGAAGCTATCTTTTGCAAAATACACTTTGTCTCCTGCCATGTCGTTGTCGGCTGCGTGTATCGAAGTCCTTCATCAAACAGCGAAGTTTTAACATCCTTGCACACCTACCTTTGTCGATACGTCATTGGAAGCAGACTAATACTGCTAGGCGATTTTAATCTCCCAGATATCAACTGGGACACGTTGCAACATCACTCCGCCTCCTCTGATATAATTTTTGACATTATGTTAAGCCTAAACATCTATCAAATTGTGAAACAACCTACTCGTGTACAAGGAAATTCTGCAAACATACTCGACCTAGTTTTCTTGACCGATCATTTTCCTTCAGATAAAGTCGAAGTTCAACTACTCGACGGTATATCAGACCACCACGTAGTGGCCTGTTCGATCACTGTTCATGGCCTCACAATACCTTCTAAGTCGACTGTCACTTATCTTGATTTTAAGAACGCCGATGATTCTAGCGTAGTCGCTTATCTTTCCTGTGAATATTGTCCTTTTGAAGAACTTGCTAATAATCCTGGATTAAACGTAGAATTGCTATGGCATAGATTTAAAACTATTATATTCTTTTGTATTGAAAGTTACATCCCTAGCAAAATAAAACGAACAAAAAGGCACAACCCTTGGATAAACCGGGAAATTATACACGCCAAACGCAAAGTAAAACGACTCAGAAAATTGTTAAAAAAGAGACCAAACGGCGAAACTCGCCTATCCCTCACTTCAGCAATCACTTCTATGAAATCAAAAATAAAGACCGCAAAATCCTTCTACCTCTCTAATACGCTAACTAACTTTCTAAAAAATTCACCACAGAAATTTTGGAATTATCTTAGCCCTAAAAGCCAAAATTCTGACACTATGTCACAAGAAGAAAGTAAAGAAAGAGCGAACTTAATGAACAATTACTTTAAGTCTATTTTCACTAATGATGATAGGATCCCATGCCATATTCACTCCCACAGTTCTGATAGAATAGATGATATATCCTTAAATGAGGCAGGACTATTTAATTTACTCTTAAAATTAGACTGCAAAAAGAAAGCCGGACCTGATGACATACCTAACGAATTTTTAAGGCGGTATGCGGAATGGATGGCAAAATATTTATTCCTAATATTTAACAAATCATTAACAACGTGCTCTCTACCAAGCGAATGGAAAATGGCTAAAGTAATACCAATTCATAAAGGAGGTAACAAAACTGATGCTTCTAATTTCCGTCCTATTTCATTAACCAGTACAACATGCAAGTTGCTTGAACACATCATCCTTAAAGACATTACTACGTATCTCGAAGAAAAACTCGTCCTATCACCACTCCAGCATGGTTTTCGCAAAGGCCTTTCTACAGTGACCCAATTAACCGAATTAGTACACGAAATATCACAAGCAATTGACAATCAAAAACAGATAGATCTTATACTACTTGACTTCTCCAAAGCATTCGATCGGGTGTCACATAAAAAACTAATCATAAAAATCGAAGCAGTATTAGGTAAAGGGCCAGTTAGCGACTGGATTAGCGCTTACCTATCAAACAGAGCACAGTTTGTCGAAATTAATCACCAAAAATCTAAAATAACCCAAGTTACGTCAGGTGTACCTCAGGGCAGTGTTCTGGCTCCCATTTTATTCCTCATTTTTATAAATGATTTACCTGCATCTATAAAGACTAACATAAGGCTTTTTGCCGATGACTGTATAGTATACAAAGAAATTAATTGTCGCAATGACCACCTAGTCCTCGAAAACGATCTAAAGTCCGTATGTCAATGGTGTGCACAGTGGCAGATGTCATTAAATTTAGGTAAATCGGCTTTACTTAGAATAACCAGAAAAAACATTACATCTGAATTTTCCTACACCATCGGAAACACTCAACTAACTCCAGTTAAGGAACACAGGTATCTAGGACTAATCATATCTGATGACCTCAGATGGGAGGCACACATAAACCACGTAACGTCATCTGCAATAAAAAGGCTTTTTTTTCTGAAAAGGCGCCTCCCTTCAGCACCGCATTCAACGAAGCTACTTGCCTACAACACATTCGTCAGACCAGTACTTGAGTACGCAAACGTCGTCTGGTTCCCATCCACAAAAAACTTAATAAATAAACTAGAAAACGTGCAGAGGAAAGCAGTCAGGTTTATCTTTAATAAATACCGCACATCTGACTCCCCCTCCGAATTAATGCAAGAAGCAGGAATACCGAGCCTCCGTAACCGTGCCGAACTTGCTCGCCAGAAAATGCTATTTCAACTTTTTCACAATATGCTTCGCATTGATAGAAACAAATACCTATTCTACCCAAAAACTAGACCCTCGCGTCATAAGCACCCCCAATTTCTTCAGGAATACCGATACAAAACTGACTGTTTTAAATTCTCTTTTTTTCCACAAGCCATTAGGGTGTGGAATAGTCTGCCTACACACATAACTACCTGTAAAAACGAAAATAACTTCCTGTCACTTCTTGAAAAACACCTATCTGTTTCCCAATATTGAATTGTTTGTATAGTACTAACTTTGCCGTTTTTGCTTTGTGTAATGACATTATTTTCATCCTTTAACGACATATGTACGCATTACATGGTTTTTTTTTTCTTTTTTTCTTTCTTTTAGGTATAAACTACTGTTATCATTATTGTTTTTTGTTTTTTTTTCCCCATGACGCGTTTCTTGTAACTGTATAAGCGCATTCTTTATGTCTACCATGTGTGCTTGTTAAATGACTTTACGTATAACTTGTTATAATTGTTTCAAATTATTATCTCTGAAATGTACACACTTGTATATTCTTATGTGTATGCCCTTCCTGCAAAAATCCCCGTTGGGATTGGCAGTATGTCTGAAATAAATAAATAAATAAATAAATAAATAAATAAATAAATAAATAAATAAAATAAATAAATAAATAAAAGACTTTGCGTCGTCCTGGGTCAACTAAAAGTATAACTGCTTAGATAAATAACAATATTATTGAATTGCATTAACAGCCTCTTTTCTCTGTCGTAACGGACATAGGCGCGAGTTTCAAAGCTACGAAGGGTACTTCGATTGGTTAATGAGTGTAGGTTCTGTAGCGATGCAACTCGCAGATAAAACTTACATGATTCCAATTTGCGCGTTGCTCCAAGGTTCTACTTGAGCTGTGACACAATTAGACACTTCCAGACGCACCAGCCGAGGCTTCACTAAAAAAAAAGAAAAAAGGAAATAAGAAGGTTGAGAAACATAACAACAACAAGAACAAAAAATCGCAATCTTTACCATCACATGTACAAATGGCCAAAGAACACCTTTTGAAGAAGTGGGTAAGCCCATGTCGCTTGAACTCAGTGGTATTTCAAGAATTAAGAAGTTCCGCCAGAGGTCTGAACAAAATCAGAGTTCGCTTCAAATTTGTAATCGCACCGCTAGGTGTTCATTAAGTTCAGCGGAGAAAATGTCACAAGCGCTTTGTCAACTATTTGCTACTTCATTACGGCGCGTTCTTAAAATCTTGCATTGTGATTTTCCGGAGTTATAGTATTGCAATACAAAATATTGCTCTGTCTTTTTCCACTTATGTGTGTGTTTATGACGCATCATTTTGCGGAACTGTGCCTTTATATAATCGTTCATAGTATAATCGGAAACGCAGTTCAGCTTTTCCACTAATCTAACTTTGTTTTCTTTTTGTTTTCCCACTTCTCCTCCATTTTTGATGCAACTTTACTCTGAGGGTAGAATGAATGAATGAATGAATGAATGAATGAATGAATGAATGAATGAATGAATGAATGAACGCTTGACATATCTACAGACTGCCAAAACGCTAGTGTTTCTGACTATGTTGTCAAATAATGGAGCCCTCTTTTGTATTTGTTTATGCAAACGATTCGACTGCTGCTTTTTTTTTTTAATCCATACACATTGGTTCAATGGCGCCATTAGAATCGTGAGGCTTACTTTATCATTTACGTCTTTTTTCTGTGTGATTGAGAAAGCACTATGGAATACCGGATTGATAGCCAATACCTATAGCCGGCCTCTTCGGCTATATAGTTGTGTCAAGATCAAATTCATTTTTTTCAGACCTTACCTGCTTCCACCAGAGCTTGCAGATCCCGTTGGCTGCATTCCTCTACAAAGCACATAGCCACGCGAACGATGGGAAGTTCTTCGACGGAGAAGTAATTCTTAAAATATTTGAGCTGGGGGAGAAGAAACAAGGACGTATATTGTACAATGGAAACGAACACGTAAGTACCAAAGCAGATCTTTCGCAGAAGATATCTCTATGAAAATTTCACCCACTAGATTGCCGTTGTTCTTCTAATGGCAGAAATAGAACGTACACTGACCTGCTGAAGCTTTGTGCAACATCGCAAACAACGGAATGACTAACATCACCATATATTTCATGCACTGCAGCACTACGCATAAAGCACAGAATAGAACAACGCAAGCAGGCTGCTATTACTATCCATATTCTGAAACCTGCTGCGCGAAGTTGAGCGTCATAGAATACTAACTTTCTGCAGCACACCCCTCGCTGCCATGTCGCTCGGATATCAGTGCATTTATTTCTCCATGAGAAAAGAACAGCGTATTCACACAAACATATTACGTTTGTGTGAATCCGGGGCCAATAAAAAAATATAGTGGATGCCTCATAAAAGGATGCGGGCGGCCAATGGAAAAGATTACGAAGAAGAGTCTTTTCCAATTCGTCCCAAAAGCCAATTTACAATTTTTAAGGAAATGATTTTGTTTTCACTGCAGCAGAACCTCATGTTTTTCAGGTCTGAATACATGATGCCGAATCCACAACTCTCCTTCGTAGGTTGTCTCTGCCATTGGCTGAGGGACCCGGCTAATGATGCGCCGAATATAACTTGTTTATGTTAGTACCGTACTTGCACACTAGAATGTTGGTCAATTTCAAGCCTCCTATTACTCTGCGCGTGTTAGTTGAAACGTTTCTACTTTCTCATCCGGGCTTACAGTGCCGCGTTAAAACTGCCAGTGAAAAATACGAAGCATTTTAGCCAATTCATTGCTGATCTACGAAAGAATGGAAAGTTTGTCGAGTTTGCAGGGTGGCATGACTTGTGCTTAGTTAGATTGAAAGAACTGTTCCTACCTATTGCCAACATGGAAAGTCATTTGAATTTATTTATTTATTTATTTATTTATTTATTTATTTATTTATTTATTTATTTACATTTTATTTATTTATTTGTTTGTTTGCTTATTTGGCCACTTTAGGAGCCGCATAAATCAGAGATATGCTAGGATAATAGCTGTAGCTTTCGGAGGCCCATGATTACACGGAAACCGCGATAAATGTAACCATAAGCATCGCAGCGTCATGCATCAAGGTGGTGTAGTAAATCATGCAGCCGTTTCAAATATTAAATAACTGTAGCAATAAAAAAGAGAAAACAGAAAAGAAAACTGCAATAGACAGTGAAAAATAAACGATATGGTATCTTCATTTCTACAAATAAGGATACATATTCCCAAAGGCATCTCGCACGAAGGAGTTTTCGCAGGATATTTCACTCGATTGTAAAACTGGACGCACGAGTCTAGAAGCAGGCCAGCCGATACAAAATACACTAAAGGAAGAGGGGTGGGCCAAATTCGGCACTAGAACTTTTCAAATGCTTGAGATGCTTTGGCAGCTATTTTATTTTCAAATGCCATTTTGTATTTCGTATTGCATAGCAAAGCTTATTAACCGCTCTCCGTATACGTTACGCGTGCCTGGCAGATTATCGCTCAGCTTTTAGTTGCAGGAATGCAGAATTCTTACGTGCCCAACGTATAGTGTACGACAACAATGCATCTCACCTTTGGATGGAGGACGCTGGAGAAAGTGTCGATCTTTCCTTCCACTGCCGTGGAGTTCTCGATGTACACGAGTAGGTTGCAGTACTGGCCTCGCGTGATTACGTCCCCATAGCTGTCCAGAACATTCGTCTCGAGGCACTCGTCGAAAGCCCCGAGGTCGACGCGAGAACCTTGTAGCAGGCCGGTGGGAAACTTGCCGGACGCGTCCATCACTACACAAAGACAAAGATTACTACGTCAAGGCGTGAACAAGTTCAGAAGCAACCGTACCCGAACCCTCCCTCCCCCCCCCCCCCTCCCTACCCTCAAAAAAATATGGTCAGAGAACTAACGATGATGCTGTATATAGATAGGGCGACACAAAAAGAAACAAGAAAGAAATCGATGACCCTTTTTCACTAAGAGAAAGCCATGAAGAATACGTGTAGAAGGACTTATAGCTGTTGTAGTCGTACAAGCAATAATAATCGCTGGGGTTTCGCGTTCCAAAGCAGGAATATGATTATGAGAGGTGCCGCAGTAAAGGGCTCCGCAAACTTCCACCACCTGGGTTTCTTTAAAGTGCGAGGACACCGCACAGCACACAGGGCTCAACATTTCGCCTCCACCGAAATGCAACCGCCGCGGCGATCGGTTAGGTCCCGCGACCTTCGTGTCAGCAGTCGAGTGCCACAACCGCTAGACCAGCGTGGCGGGGCACGAGCGTTTGGAGTTACGGCAGTAATGTTGCAGCCACACTAACATTAGTAGTAACAAGTACCAACAAGGAAAAAGTCACAATTTCACCGCAAGGCGAAGCAATGAATGCGATAGCAAGAAGCTGTAATGCTATACGAAGTGAGGCTCGCAGCTTCAGGAGCAATATTAATTGTATAGCAAACATGCACTTGCTAAGTGAGCGTCTCCCGTGGGCAGCGCGTGCTGGTACGAAGGGCTTTATACGTTGTGTGTCACAAAGCTACACATACAAAGCTAGGAGAGGCCGCTAAATGAACAAACAGAAGATGAGCGCGATATCAAGTGAAGCACGCACGAAACGAACGCACAGATATACACCGAACGAGCGCGAATAAGCTGTCACAATGGATACTCTCAGTTTGAACAGCGCTCCTGTTGCAAAGGCGGCTGCCCGTTGCGCTCCTCGCGCCATCTCGCTGGTAATGAAGAAATGCTATAAGCGCCTGCCGTCTCTGAGTCCTGCCAGCGGTAAAGGGTGTGTATATAAGGCTCGCCGTTAGCTCCTTGAAGCGTCTGCTCTTTGTGGCGTAGTGGTTAGCGCCACGCGCTGCGCAGTGAGAGGTTCCCTGGTTCGATTCCGCATTTATCTGAATTACTTTTCTTTGGGACTTTTATATATATACATCCTTATACATATACGGTTCATGACGGCGGCGACGGGGACGGAAAAAACCAGCCGAGACTGTCCATATAATTGAGATCGCAATAAAAATGCAAGGCAGAAATTATCCCATGTGCCAACGCCGAACGGATTTTCGAGCAAAACAAGTAGGCAAGATAAAGTGATAGAGTTTGTGTTGAAAAATAGACGCTCCTACAAATGCTAAAAACGTTGAAAGTATTTCTGGTTCTGTGCACTTCTGGGAGTTATTACATGCGCGTAGATGGCTCTTTATTTATTTTTCCTTTTTTTTTCTGGGGGGGGGGGGGGGGGGAGGTGGAGTGGTGCGGTGCATTTCCATGGCCGCCCGTCATGGGCAGAGCCCTGATATATATAGCATTCGGGCCGAATAAACGTCCTTCGCACGAAGACGCATTCTTAATTATTTAATTAATTACATAACTAATGAATTCTACCTACAAAGCGGCAAGAAGCACCTTCTTCTACGCAAATCGTTTCAATGGTTTTCATGTACCTGTACCACTAAATGCACCTACTAACCGTAATCTATAAACTTCATGGACCACGATATGCATGCAAAACAGCCATTTCTCTACAAAGCTTTGACCAAAGATTACTAATCTACCACGTTACTGATTTGCTCACTTGTTTATTTTACTGACACCAGGTCTCAGTGGCTGAAACTACTAATAATTTCTGGAGTTTTACGTCCCTAAACCACGATATGATTATGAGAGACGCCGTAGTGGAGTGCTCTAGGCTAACCGGTGTTCTTTAACGGGCACTGACATCGCACAGTACATGGGGCTCAGTCTTTTTGCCTCCGTCGAAGAGCGGTCGCAGCAACCAGGTTTCGAGCCCGCGACCTTCGGGTCATCAGTCGAGCGCCTTAACTAGTACATCACTGGGGGTGGTAATGGCCGAAACGCTTACACGTATTACATCGTGCTGTAAGCAGCGCCTGACTGTATCAAGACCTCTAAAATGTGTGTATTGGCTCTAACCACGTTGTTCGCCTCACTGTGACAGTGAAGTACACGTTGCCATCCATGCGAGAACCAGCTGTTATGTTGTAATCCAAGGACGAATTCACAATGCGTCCAATTCGTAAGCGTTTCTTTTGTTTGTTTGCTTTTTTTTTCTTTCACAAATTCCAAGTAGGGATGTGCAAATCAAATTTCCTTTTGCGATCACATGCCGAGTGGTATTTTTTTTCTTCTTACCATGGGGCCTTTTTTGTCACCTCATGTATAAACAGTTCACGCGTTCGATTCTCTAATTATATTTTTTCCTTTGTCGGCTGTCGACGGTTGTACTTGAACTGGCAGTGTTACCCGCAAGTCCATTAAAGAATATCTTCGCCGGCTTGGCGGCTGGGTGTTTCAGTTTCACAACCGCGGGGAGAATATCCCTGATTACGCAGCAAGCCACGTCAGGCACTATAAATCAAGTGTCCCATCCAGTCTAATGCATGTTCCTTGCGAAATAGGAATACCCATATCAAGACGAACTCACGCGCTCTAGATGGTTGAACAGGAAACCAACTTTTACTGCTGCGAAGCGGCCTGGTAGTTTGAGCTGTGCTTACTTGTTGCTCACACATAGCACGCCTGCGCCTAGTTTCGCAAAGATTCTTAGGAAACACTATAGCCCATTGACGCAAAGGAAGCGCCTTCAGAAGGTTTTCCCAGAGCCTCCGCGTACAGTGAGCTGGAGTTGCAAGAAATTTTCTGTATATGATGACGTGCTCTAATGTGAAAATTAATCCTGCTTCGCATACTGATTTCCATCCACGTCTCAAACCTCAACGCAAAGTGCACACTCCAATCGCAACAGGTATTGCGGTTCATAGCATCGGCGGAGAGTCCCTATTGAAAATTCGGAGTGATGTCGTGTGTGGCAAGAAGTACCTCGTTTATTTACTTGACTGCTTCGTCTGTGAGTTACAAGGTATATATCGATGCAATTAGCAGTCAACTCTACCGAGACGTCCAGCTAGCGCTGACTGATCACGCCGAGCAGCATCCACGCTCCGTTTCATGACCATGTAGAGAGAAAGAGAGAGGAACGCGATTCTTCTGCTGAATGCGAAGAATTTAACCAGGAAAGTATGTGCAGTTTGCTATCCTGCAGCATGGAAATGGCAAGGGAAGATAGATAAGTAAGAACGAAAAGCATGTGTGAGAAAGCAAGTTAAGTACACACACACACACAAGCGCGCGCTACTCACACATACAAACATGACAGCGCCACAGTCGTTCAATAACGCCAATTGCTCGCAAAAGCTTAAACAGCGCCTTCGTCGCTTTCTCATTTGAATCTCGAGTGTGGTGCCAGAACAATTGGAAGGCTTCAGACATCTTAGTCTAGAAAACACAACTCCAGCACCGGCTTAAAGGGGAGAAGCTTAAATGAATGTCGTTTGCATTACGAAAGACTAGTATTGCTCATTCAAAATCGTTGCCTTTTCAATTTTGTGAGCTTTCCGTCATGGTAGAGTAGCAGCTAGTTGTCGGCTTCCAAAGCTCGAGGCCACGAGATCCAATCCCAGCCACGGCGGCTCCATTTTAGATGGGGGTGAAATGCAAAAAAAAAAAAAAAGGGACGTCAGTGTACTTAGATTTTGGTACACGTTAAAAACCGCACTTGGTCGGAATTACTCTGGAGCCATCTACTACGGGGCGCGCCTCATAGTTAAAGCTACTTTTGGCACGTGAAATCTTGATGATTGATGATTGATTGATTGTGGTTCGGTTAGGAAAGGACGCTAATTTCTGCAGCCCATGTAGGGAGCACGGCTAAGCGGAAATTAGCGTCCTTTCCTAACCTTATCAAGTAATCGAAAACTTAAGGCGCCGGCCTGTCCGTTGCCTGTCCTCCCTCGCTGGGAGTCACGCATGCCATAACACCAGTCTACGTACGGGATACACCAATGAAAGATAAACCAAATGGGTCCAGATTAAGGACATTAAAATAAAAGAGATTATTATAATAATATAAAATATGCACATTATGTGTAATTAATCACATAATTCGATCAAACTGAGTTACAGTAATTCAAAAACGCCGGGGATAAACACAACAGAAACACAAGTGAAACATGGTCGAATCGTTGCTCCGCAGTGCGTGCAGCTTTCAATGCAAAGAAACTGGCTTAGATATCTACACGTATATGATTTGCTTTTTGAGCGAATTCCGACACGAATTTCCTTTTCCTTCAGTAAGGGACAGCTCGCTTGAGCTCTACCACAGTCTTCCAATTGTTCAACTTTTGTTACAAACATTGCCTTTATAACATATATTATGTGCCATATTCCCTGCACCATATTTGCAGTGCGCTATTTTATGCACACTGCTCTTCGTACACTGTTTCTCGGTTTCGGTTTCGAGGGCAACCGAGACCATTTTGTCTCGCTTGCCCTCGCATCAGACATTCATGCAAGGGTATAACTATGCAAGGCCAGCGTTACTTTGAGCAGTGATTCAGAAGAAGCCTTCACTGGCGCTTCGAAGAAAGCCTTCGCAACCCTGAAATGTCTCGTGAATCGTTCGCAAATTGCCCGCCACCCGCGAGTTTAACGCAATGTTTCCAGCAAGTAGCACAAAATTAGGTATTCAAGACTTCCCTCGGTGACGATGAACTGATATTCGAATTGCGTCAATTGAGAGGCGCATCTCGTACGTACGTCGCCATTTAGCAGGAGGTCCGCTCCCGTTCCTACGTGCATTTCGCGCAAACACCGAGGACAGCCACTCGGCGGCCGTCTCGAAAGTTGTTCTTTCGCAGACTATACGTGGGGGAAACGATAGCGCAATCGCCGCAAACGTTACGTGAACGCCATGCTTTAAACACGGTCCCTAGGTGAACGTAGAGGTATTCCCATATGCTATAGATATTTACATACATTTGAAGCTCGATGGGTCCAGTGCGATGCAGGGTTGAAAAGAGGGACACATATTCGAAATTCTCGCGTTATATATATATATATATATATATATATATATATATATATATATATATATATATATATATATATATATATATATTAGTACTGATAGGAGGCATCACGTAGAACCTGAACTTCCTCGTATGCTATGTAAAGGTAGCAAATGCCTTACCACAGGCCAGTATGGCCTTATATAAGGCCATACTGGCCTGTGGATAACATGTCTAGAAAAAGGTCGGGTTCCGACCGAAACGTTCACTTAATAAACCGTCGTTCTCTAAGAGGCGCATCGTCAAATCTGTTATCTGTTATAAACTAGCGGCAACCCAAGCTATTTTTGCATATAAAGTCTATATATATATATATATATATATATATATATATATATATATATATATATATATATATATATATATATATATATATATAAAGTTCAGGTTCAACGTGATGCCTTCTATCAGTAAGAGTGTTCCACACTCGCCGCTATGGCTACGAATGGCGCTGTAGAACACTCCCAAGTTTACACGCACATAAATGTCCAACAAAGTGGACGGGAAGACGATCGCCTCCGTAGCTTAGTTGGTAGAGCATCGGATGTCCGAAGGCCGTAGGTTCGGTCCCCAATACCGATGGCAGGTGTGCTTTTTCTTCCATTTTTTTTGTTCTTTATGTTCATTTTGTAATAAGTATACTACAAATAAAACTACAGTAATTTCCCCTATACTTTCCTTCATTTCGTTGTCTGTCGGTTCCATTGGGTTGTTTCTAACAAATAAACAAGGCATTGACCCACCCCCTTCTTTTTCGTTCGCTACTCGTTAGAGGAATCGTTACGACATAATTGATAGCGCAAACAAACCAATGCATAGTAAAAAAAAAAAAGGAACGGTGCGATCGGAGAGCTTTGTTCGGAAAAGAACGTGTTGACTAGCTGCAACTTCGCGAAACAGCTGTGCTGTCTGGTTGCACGCGCTGTGGATTTGGCGCGGCTGAGTGCGGCCCTGGTTTCCAGGATTGATTGCCCGCCTTGGTTATAGCAGGTGCTGTTTTGTCAAAAGGTGCCCGACAAGATATATGAGAACGGGAGGACGAGAGCAGCCGATCGGCAAGCATTGAACGCTCACAAGTTCATGAGCGCATGTTTTGTTGTCTTCTTGTGTACAATAAATGTACTAGAAAATGAAATTTTTTCCCCTTCTATAGTGTTCAACACCACTTTATGACATAAGAAAAAACAATAAAACTCCACGCATCTCCACATGTGAACCATGACTAGTGAGCGATGCTGAGGATCGTTCTGTGTTACCGTAAATCACCCTTGACATTTCCCACTCATGCATGTAAATGAGTGACAACGCGTCTGTATATTTACACACGCGTTGTCATTTATGTTCCTTGTCTTTATGAGATTCTTGCGCTCCAACGTCGTAGATTGTGCCGAGTTCGGGATTTACTTAACGCGCATGCGTTAACACAGTCGGTTTTTTCAATCAGTCAGTTTTTTTCAATCAATAAACTCGCTAGCAGACGCTGCCTGCGTCAGCGTTGACTCTCGCGGGCGTGGGCGCGTTCTCATTCCTTGCGAGCTGATAAAGCGTTCATCGAATGAAGAGTTTTTCCATAGTCAACCCGCGCCGTTCGCTCTCTCTGAAGACAGCAGTCGACACTGTCTTGGGGCACTGCCTCCAGGATCGGCCCTTACATGCACACGCATCGTCTGACTGCACTCATGACTTCCGCTGTCGAAGAAAGAGAGATCGCGCGCCGGGAGGCACGTGCCAAGAGCGAGCGCGAGCGTGGCTACGACACACAACGGGAGACAAGCCTCGACCCAAAGCAGCTTCGCCCCTAAAAAAATTTCTCCTTCGCGAGCCTAGGCGCGTGATCTGCAGAACAAACGTGTCATGTCAAAATGTGTCTGCGTGTCTCAGACCAATGACATCCGTCGAAAACCGAACGAAGTCTAGCACGTTTACAAACAACAGTATCCGATCTCGACTCAGTGCACTCTGTCCGCGCACCTGACCTACTTGCGTGAGGTTTTTCCCACATTAATGACTATGTTACCACAATTGCATCGAGTAAACACTAGCCTGAATTTCATCTTTAATTGCTCTCACTAGAAAGCCGCTGACCTGATGAGACTGAAGCTTATGAGATTTAGCAAGAAAAATAATTTTATTTCTTTTCTAATGTGCCCAACCCTAATTCGGCGCTTGTTATTTTTTTACTTTATTTTAATATTTTTTGCAAGCTAGCTCAAAATAATATCTACTATACCTCAAACATTCATTTTACACAATTTTTAATCGGTAGCCGGAACAGTCATCGCACTCCAATTTATTCTTTTTTCTTAACTTATACTCGAGGTTTCTGCTTGGGTTGTTCTCATATTGACCAGTTTCCTTTTCTGTCTCGTGTGGCATGTTCATTAACGTTCAGTAAAAAAAAAGAAGAAGCGATGAAATGTACCCTGCAGATGTCGCAATACATGCTGCTTACCTAGTTATGATATTGTACAGCATCGCTGTGTGGGAGTGTTGTTGTCGTTAATTTATTTTCACGCTTACCTTATTTCAAACATGTTAGTTCTGCTAAAAGTACCAACGAGACTATTTAGATCCCAGCTCGGCCGGGTCCCTTTCTTAATTGCTTCCCTCATTTCCCCTCTCCTAAGTCTAAAATTTATAGTGAAACAGCTGCATTCGCAATTACCGCAGTCGCTGCCCGACAGTATGTAAGTTCCACAGTGTCTTGGCAGGTGCTCAAACTACATAATTTCCTCCATTCGATGTTGTATAATTAAACCGCACGTTCTCCTAATGACGCCGTAACTGGTATTCCCTCACAGCCGCATCCTCTGGCCTCCTTAAAAATGTAATACGACCTCCCGTAAGCGCCTCAAGTGCGGCGTCGAAGAAATTCCCTCAACTGCGGGTAGCGTAGTAAGTCAAAGGCCAACGTTTTCTGTAGGCGCTATAGGAAGTGATACACATTTGTGAAGATGATATCGCCAATGGAAGCCGAATGTAGACGCACTAAGGGAGGACGTTATATGAGGAGTGCATCGCCACTTGGATGACTGCCCTGCGTGACACTTTTTCCCAGCGCAATGCAAAGACGCGTACGACTGGTACTACACGAACCATCATCGCCATCATTGTCGTCATTATCGTTTCAGCTTTCATCAGGACGACGACTCCTCTCGGAACTCTGTAATTACAGCCACACAGGATCTGTAACATTCGGTCATGATGCTATGATTAAATAATTATCCTCGTCACGTACGTCACCTAATCCTATACCGCTCGCGGCTACTCTTTCGCTGCCTTCGCACTCGGTTCGTGACGTTATTAACTCTTTCGTTACCCCCTGAAAATGGCCATTTTTTATAGGTCTGAGGAAAAAAAATTTTTGCTAGTACAAATAATGCTCTAGGTTACATTGCAGCACACCAAATTGTGCGCAATGAAATGCTCTTTATAAGTAACATAAGTTTCAAAAGAAAAGAAAATATTACACAGCTTATAAAAATATTAACTCTACTATTTTTGTAGGAATTTGAGAAAAACAATACGAAGAAAGCACCAATATCTACAAAAATATTACAAAGAAAGAAATTTCAAAATATACATTTCGAAGGTAAATGACCCAGGAATATTCTAATAGAAAAATAAACAATTCGCATAAACCCATTTTTCGCACAGATCAAAAATACTACAGACCGAAAACTGCTCGTGTCATGCGGTGAAGCAGTTTCTGGTTATCGTGAAGCACAGGCGCACACCGTAGCTTTCACAAAGGACGTTCTCTTTTTTTCAACTTTGCGTTCCTCGTAGCACTTGCGGCAGATTTTTTTTTTTTTTCGGCATCGTTTTGGTGAATGCAGGGTCATTATCGTCATCATCGTTTCATCTTCCATTAAGGAGACCGACTCCTCTGAGAGCTCTCTAATTACAACCACGCAGGACGTTTAACAGTCGCTCATGATGCTATCATTATATAATTATCCTCGTCACGTAGGCCACCTAATCCTATGCCGCTCGCGGCTACTCTTTCACTGCCTTCGCACTCGGTTCGTGAGGTTATTAAACCGCGGTTTATCGGTCTGCCCCACGCATTTCATCACCTTTCCTTTACACGCCGGTCATGTGCTACGTCATGACTAATGGTTCTGCGGTAATGTGCGGCGCACCGCCGCCACTCGGGATCCGGGGAATACGGGTTATGCACCACACGTTATGCAATCTTAATCTTTTAAGCATATGATCAGTGTATGCCCCATTAGGAATAGCCAATAGACAATGAAAACGTTTCGTGAACACACCTCTCGTTGGCTAAACCCGCGAAAAACGTACCGTTTGTTGTCGCTCGCGATTTCAATGCACACACCACAGAAGCAGGCGTGCACACACAGATATGCTCCAACGACCAACGGGAGCCAATTGCGCAGCACATTTCGCAAATAACGATCAGCATCAGCACTCGTGGAGCTGGTGCTTGTGTGACGCCAGTGATGGTTGTAAAGTGGGCCTTCTCTTTTTTTTTTTTTTATAGCGATGTGACAAGCGTCGCTTGTGTGCTGCTATACCAACTGGCATGTTTTAGTCTAAGTTTACTTGACCCCGCAAATGAACATGGCTTGCGGTTTTCATATCCGGCCGCTGTAACGTGCATTTTTCTACGACGAAACCGACGTATGTGCTCTACCGCTAGTCCTAAGGTCATGGTGTATCGTGACCTACTCTCCTGGCGTCGGAGTGCAGCCGATGTGTCCGATAAGCCCACGTTAACCGCACGACTATTCCATTTTATAAGGACATCGATCCGACATGTGACGTTTGACGAAATACAAACAATGCGTAATAGGCAGTTCTTTTCGGACGACATTACCTAAAGAAACTTTTTCCATGGACAACTTGAAAAAGGCATTGACGCCTACCTATTGACAATCTAAAGCTAACTTCACACCACATTTCATTCTTCTTAAAGGGGTCGTGCAATACTTTCTTGAACAAAGTCAGAAAGCGATGCCTATCGCTTGTGCAGCATATGACAGCATATGAGCCAATCGTTGTTGCACTGCACGCTGCTCGAAATTCGAATTTTGGCTTCAGGCAGAGCTGGAAATCGAGCGCTCCTCTTTTAGCAAATGACATCACTGTGGGGACCGTCTGAGTCGCTCGATGCATAAACAGCAGTCATTGATTTCACGATCGAGCAAAGATCACCTGCTACGCTTTATCCGTTCATCTTGAATTTAACAAATAAGGAGAATGTGCTTGAGTCTCTTATGAAGCAAAGACCTGGTAGGTGTCTCAGGTGACGTCATTCCTGACAATAATACTTGGTTCACATGTTCACAGAAACTGCCACAACTGATCCGCACCGTTTTTTTTTCAGGCTATGCTACAAGCTTGTTGCAAAGCCGCTTTAATATCATACTTCACTCGCATATTGATAGAATGGAAGTTTAGCAGAATTCAAGTTTCCCGCGTTCTCCCTGCTTTCGCGCCATCTGTTGGGGCCTTTAATTAATGTTGCTTTTAAGCCAGCTACTTGTCCTCTATCTTCTTCTTAACCATAGCTGGGTGTACGGTATTCTCATTATTCTTTAGTGTTTTCGCGTGTAAATTATTTCTACACATACAGATTTTTTTTTCATTTAATAGCAAGACCGGAAAAATTAGCTATGTGAATTATTTTCCAACCTATCCTCATATTTTAACGCGATAGCGTTACAGAGCTCGTTTCGCAGAAATTCCGCCGTCGGTGTCGCTGTCGCTTATGAGCGAAAAATCGTCCGTGACTGAAAAATCGAGAAAGATGCTAATAAAATACAGAATAAAAATTTTCGATCCCATTGAGAATCGAACCCGGGCCGTTCGCGTGGCAAGCAGGTGTCTACTACAAACCCACGATGTTACTTACAACTGCTTCGGAAAAAAAACACTACATAAATGTCATGTAGTGGAAGGAGTCTCGCTAACGCATTTTATTCGGCAGGTGTCACAACGAAAATGAGGCCATTCGGCGATTTGTAGGAGGAATAAACTTTACTGAACATATCAAACATTAGAGAATGTGCTGCCATCTGTGAGACATTGTGAGAAACATGTCACGACTACCATGGCCTCCGAGACGGCGGGCGCGCCCGCCATCTCGGAGGCCATGCAACTACAGCAGAGCCTATATGGTTCCGCCGTTCTAGGACAGGGAACATATCATATCAAGCAAAGAGCAAATATTATTAGACAACGTGCTGTTTGCCATTTCACCGACCATAAGGCGATTCTTGTTGCGGTTGGCCGGAAGAGGTCTCCAGGAGAACAAATCGAACAGCTGCCAGATAGTTAACGCAAGAAGGACGACAGAATGTGACCATTTACGAATAAAAGTGTCACGCCTACGCGCAGTTTATAATACTGGACTATGTGACTACATCACTGTACAATATTTTCATGAAGTTGATATAAAAGTGCTGTTAAATAGATTGAAAGCCTCTACCATTACTATAGATACGTCGCGCGCGCGCGCGTGTGTGTGTGTGATGTGTGTGTGTAACAACACACATTAATAAGTATGCTCTGAGTGGTTGAAGTGCACACTAGGGGCCGGATTTTGCTATGGCGTTCAACTCTTAAAAGCGAAGCTTAAGGGTCCCCCAATTTTTATTTTTGTCGCATAGCACCGGGTATTCTTATGTGTGAAGTGCTCGCTACTTGGTCAGGCGTTGCGCCTGTGGGCCTAGATAAGTATGCATGCTGCTTTTACTTTTAAAAATATGGCAAGAATATGAATGGGACCTCGCCTCCTCCAATGCGTGGAACCTGCCGGAATTTCAGAGCGAAGGCGTTTATATTTAGCCCAAGCGACTGCGTGTCTTAGCAGGAAGGGCGCCCGCACTTCTTTCATGATCATCATCATCACCCTTCATATGTGGCGCCGACCCATATAGGGGGACTGCCCAATACCTGATAATCTTAGTTTTTAGCTGGCATTTTCAGTATACCATAACACGATGGAACAGAAAGTCGTAGTTGGAGAAAAGGAAAGAAACTACACAGACTAATCGTGCAGTTGTACTATGAAAGAAGAAAGATCTTTAAAAAAAACATAACCTTTACCATAAGCTCAAGAACTGCGTTATGTAAATATTTACAAATGTATCCGTTTTGACGGCTCAATGAAACTGTGCAGTGCATCAAATATGTCCCCGTGGCTGAAGCCCAGAACGGAGGCGCCAAAAAGAATAATTTCCGATGACAAGGTTAGCTGAAGTTTATTAGGTGCAATTTCAAGGAGTATTTTCCTTATTGATGCATACCAGCAACATTAAACAAAGATAATGATCTATAGTTTCAGTTTCAAGACAGAATGGACACAGAGACGATATCACCCGATTAGCCCTGCGTGAACATAAATTTAATGGAAGTACTCGGCAGTGCAACCTGGTAATTATCAATTCAGCTCGTCGCGATGGACACCACTGGCTTTTCCACGGAAATTTTAAGAGTAGAAATTCTGTCCGTGCTGTTATCAGTTGCATCTCTATGAATCGCAGACGTTCAACGTTCGGTATCTCATCGCTGTAGTAAATTCCATTAGTGGGAGAACGGAGAATATTGTCTGTTAAGCGGTGCTTAAGCTAATGGATCACCTATCTCATTTAGATTTAATCCACTGTGACCAGGAACCCATAATAATTTTACCGGATTTGTCTTTGGAGGGACTAAAGTGACGAACGTCTGTAGGGCAGGAGAATTAGCAGAAGCTGTTAGTGTAGGACAGACTAATCGCACTGACTGCATCCAACGGGACTTTTCGCAGTGCTGTAGGACAATCACTGAAATCTCAGCTGCAAGTGCAGGAGAAAAACCTGGCAATGTCACTGAATAAAACTAGCCGAGCGAAGATGAGAAAATGTCCACGCCTGCCTTTTCCTCATTCGCGGATGTACCTGCGGCTATTATATGATTAGTTTGTACTTGTGCAAGGTAACCTTGAAACACGTTATTTAAGAATCTGTGGAGTTTAAACGTATGATTACCCGGGGGAATATCGTCGAATTGAATACTGATATTCAGATTAGATTGAAAAGTTGCAGTAACTCTCTAATGTTCACGTTTACGCAATCTGACTGCTGGATAAACATTTTTTCGGGTGTCCGCCTACGCATTTCTTGCGCTCAACCCTCCTGCCCTCGTCCCGCTATGTACTACATTAAGGTGACTATGAGAAGCCCCTTATGTGGCACTGGAAGTAAACACAGGGATAAGCCCAGTGACAAGCACCCGGCCCTCATTTCAGCTTCGCTAATTGACCGCCACCACGGAGTAGAAGGGCCGTCCGAATAATTTTCCGAAAGCCCTATTCGTTGAAGCGCGGGAGTGCAGTCTTCTCTGTACGCAGTGTACTCACGTCTCAGCGCCCAAGGCTCGAGGTTCTGGAAGGCCCTCATGGTACGCAGCAGGCCCGCGTTGCACTCTGGCGTGACGTCCGCCGCCAGGAGCTTCCTCCTGAGGGCCACAGGCATGTTGGCGAAGCCACCGGCCAGGGCGTTTTTCAATAGTTGCATGTAGTCCACTTCGTCCTCAGCTGCCTCAGCAGCCGTCGGAGCACTGCCTTCCTCTCCTCCGGATGCATCCGTTCCATTTCGCTCCTCTTGCACACCTTGAGCTGTGCAGCGTAGTAGGACACAGAGCAGCACGAGTTCCAGCCTCATGTTCCGAGGACCTATACCTAACACCTCCTCTTTTTTATGTACTACCTCCGGTTACGAGCACACCGGTGGTTCATCCAGAGCGCGTTGGCCTTCACGTGTCTCTCCCAAAGGAAACTCTCCGTAAATAGCAATTCAGCTGTCACCTTGTTTCAGCGTCTTGCGGGAAACTCGAACGCACACCACTCAATCGTCGCGACGCCTCATCGACAAGTGTCGAAGGACTTTGCTCGGAAATAGAAGCGCCTACCAAGACACGCAACGCACAACTAACGAGGCGTAGAAAGGCACCGGCAGTGAGGGCTGTCTCGTCGGTACTTCAGCACAATGTGACGAGGCGCGAAAAGACGGGGTAATTCCGTGCCGATCGATGTACCTGGTGCGTGAGGGTCCTGCAGTTCGCAGTGAACGGTATAACCTTAATGGGTGCGCAGCGAGTGCGCGTAATGTTTCTCCAGAAGCAACTGAACGCGTCCACCTGAGAGGCTACTTGGAAATGTCGCTCGCAATGCGGGTTAAGAAAAATTATACCGCCTTGTCAATCCGATCCACCAATAGATCAAGAGCGATCCGAGCACGAGCCGGCACACAGGACTAAGTGCATCAGCGCACCACACTTCATTGAGAGACACGGTAATCGGTACCCTAGTACACATGCACTGGAGAAATGTTCAAGAAAGCGAGACAGAGAGAGAGAGAGAGAGAAAGAAAGTATGCATACCTTGACTAAACAGCAAGACAGGCCATCCGTTCCTTTCCACACCCCCTCCCCCACATCTCTTCGTTCTTTCACCAATGCTCGCCCTCGTGGGCACTCCCCTTACATCCTCAGATTTCCACGTGTGCACGCTAACACATAGTGATCCAATGCAACTTTGCTGCGGTTGTTTCCTCATAGCACTCCGTGTGGCTCTTGCGCAAATGGCATGCCGCCAGTCCCGTCTACTTCATCGCCCCTCCTCCTAGTGAAGCAACTCATGGAGCGTTTCGCCTCGCTTTTCTCTCCGTTATACGTCCTCGAGAAGGAAATGCAATTCCAGGGAAATGAGTTAAAGAACCAGCGAACTCCTGTAAAAATTGCAGAACTCTTTCGTCCAATTAAGCTATGTTTTGCTGTTCACATAATTGTCCCCTTGAACTAGCCGCCGCAACAGTTTAGCGGCGACGACGGTTAAGCCGGCGGAGACCAAAGGCGAAACGGGCCCTTGTACTTAGGTATAAGCGCACAACACAGGACTTGAAGCACAATCCGCTGGACGCCTCACCCGACCCTCAAACCTTTCCCCTCGTCAGCACACCTCTCACGATTACGCTTTTCAGGGAGCACGTAAAACCACAGCTTTTCCTGCGCCGTGTCTTTCAGTGTTTTAGGTGAAAATGCAAAAGTTAAAGATTTTTTATGTTCACCAATTGAGCAAAATGTGATAATAGTGATATTTTGATGAATTTCACAACTTAAGGTCCTGATTTCGCTTCATTTGTTTTTACCTTCCCTTTAAGCGCTATTATTAAAGTGACGTGTTGCCAAAGTACCCTTTTAATAAAGGAGCTAAAAGAAATCGTTCGGCTTACGGGTATCAAACCACGCAAGAAATACGCACGCACACACACGTGAACAAGTGCATCCATGATCTGAACTTTATTGTACCATTGTATCATCGCTTCCTTCCCCGTTCATCTTATGCAGTGGTGCCTCAATTGCCAGTGTAGCAATCACGCTACACTGCGCACATGGAAATAGGGTCGATACAAAAAGCACCAGCAGCACTTCTCCTGTCGAGAAAATGCATCAAGCGAAGCTTTGTTCCTCTTCGACTGTTCTGTGCATGGCGGTAGAAAATCTAAGGCATTTGTTTGGTTACGTTAAGTTCGCTTCTCGCAAGCGCGTGTATGTAGTGTAATGTGTAAGACACCTGCCTTCGGAGGGCGGGCTGTCAAACCCAACACCGGTAACGATATTATTTTCGCTCAAATTCATTCATTTCTTCCGCAAGTTCAAAGAGAGTGCCAGGGGCTCCATTTTTCTGGGGACAACTTGTTTTGACGCAACTACGCCGACTAGTATACCGTGCTACGTGGATGCAAGCTACACAACAAAACCCTCGCTTGAAGAAAACGCGGAAAAGAGCAGTGTGTATCAATCACCAGCTAGCGCGATCGCGCAGCCTGATTGGTTAATCATCACATATCAAATCCGTCATCATCATAACCAGCATACTTGGGCACATTGCAAGACGTGAGCGTTTCCCTCTTTCGGCGATCTTCACGTACTTCTGTTGCGTGCTAGCCGAATTTTATTTCAGAATACTGTTGGCCCTCCGGCCATTACAGGGGTGGGTTACAGTAATACATAGGAATACAACAGTCCTTGTTACACAGCAATATATTAATTTGTTTCACAGCTAGTAAAGTTGAACTTAAAACAATTCGAGTTACAAGCAATACAATATAACATCCGTATCGAAGAACCACAACGCGCACATGACTGCTTAAGAATGCAGTCAGTGATGTAAAAAATGCGGCTATGGGGTTTATAACAGAAAATTTCTAAATAATTCATATCTCAGAGCAATTAAATAGGTACCCGGATATTAACTAGTCAACCTAACCATAGAAGTAAAGAAAAATGAAAACATTTATCAAAGCTTTAAGCACTATGAGACCTTATAATTCAGACTCTGCGAAATACCTTTTGAGTCCTTCCTCCAATTCGTATACATTTGGTCGTATACGTGCCTTCAGGCTTCCTAATTTCATCACACCGCCTACAATTTCGTGCCGTCCTCGACAGCTCTCTTCTTGCCTTGTAACCCACTGCGTAACTGCAGTGAAATACCGACTACATGGCCGAGTTGAGGCAAAAGCTTTCAAGGAACCCTGCATATCTTTTGAAAGATAGTCGCAAAACAGTGATAGCCAGTCGTGGAGATTCCTGTAAACGCGTGAGTCAAACATTATTGCACTGTATGCGTCAAGAAACTCGCAATTTGTTTTCAAACACAGCAGAAAAAGCGCCCGTTCTTCTTTCACCAAGTGACGTCACTAGAAGCATCGGCTACATCACTTGGTTCTTTTCGTTGCTCTTGGAGGGAAATACGCACATTGTCCGTCGTCCGGGCTTGTTTTAAATTAAGACGACTCGGGCACTCTGTTTGCTTTTTCAGTCGGGAAGCTGGAGACTGTCCTCGATGCAGCCCAGAAATGGAACATAGCAATAACTATACTAACCATTGCCCGACCAAGCCCGCAACACTAACAACATGTTCTTATCTGCCTCCGATGCCCATAAGGCGCTTCATTTTTGATGAATGTGCGTCGACAAATTGGAGACACGCCATGTGCGCACGAATCTTGCCGGGGAGCCGTGGAACATGTTTTTGTTTAGCTTCTGATAGAAACGAACTACTATAGGCAACGTCGCAAGAAAATTATTTACGCTGCCAACCAGGAAAGCAATAGACCGGGCAGCCTTCACTGAGATAACGTTCGATCATGTGGTGTGATGGTAAGGAATTAAAATGATCGGTTCAAGGGTGCTCGTCATGGCACGTTCAGAAATAGCGGCGGCAAATCTTGTATTGGTAGAACTGCGGGGAACTTCCTCTACAGTCATATCACCTGCACTTTATTTTGTTATTCTGGCGGCCTAATTAATTTCTATTTTGGTTTATCTACGAAGTGGAGTACACAAAGCCGATTCTACGAAGTTGAATCTACAAACACATTTGGACGTGTTTATCGCCGTTTTTACCATATACTTTTGTTAATGATCCGCAGCCTTATTGTTAATGTTTATGCTGTCTATTTTGCGCGTGTTGTGTAATTTAGTGTTGTTTTATTCGTGTTCTTGGAATGCCTTCTTCAATATTGTTGGATGGGGCAAGTAGTGGGCCGAGGAAAAGAGTATGGGTGGTGGATCCAGGCTGACATCTATGGTGTGTATGTGCGTGTGTATGAATGGGGGGGTCAGAGACAAGAACAGGTACGCTTTTCCCTTCTGAGTGAAAGAGAAAAGAAAATAGCACTCATAAAATTCAAATTCACAATAAAGGATGAATAAACCTTCCAGGTAATATAGTTTTGTAAATTGAAGTAAATACCCTAGGCCTTGGCTAATCCCCCTAAGTGTGTAGATCCCAAATTTTAGGGATCATCATATTGATTATCAACAATCGAGCACCGGTGGTCGGGGAAAAAAAGAACGTGTCACAAAATAAACGCGACCTCTTGACATAGGCGCTCGTCGTCGTGTCTCATTCCTTTGTCATTTTTTTGTTTGCTTTAATTCACGTCTTTAGAAGTAAACGTGCCCCGCCACGGTGGTCTAGTGGCTATGGTACTCGCCTGCTGATCCGAGGGTCGCGGGATGTTGGCCCGCTTTGACGACAGGCAACCTTCAGAACAGACAACCTTGAATTGCCGTCGTAAACTCTCATCGTATCGCAATTCGGTCAAGGCTTCGTTGACTTTCTTAAGTGGCAGTGACCCATTGGAAAGACTGTGACACTTGTCCTCTATTTTTTTTTTTTTGCTTGCTCTTCCCTTGCCCGCGCCCCGCCACGGTCTTCTAGTAAATATGGCACTCGCTACAGATCCAAAGGTCGCGGCATCGAATCCCAGCCGCAGCGGCTGCATTTCGATGGAGGTGAAATGTCGAGGCCCGTGTGCTGTGCGATGTCAGTGCACGTTAAAGAACCCCAGGTGGTAGAAATTTCCGGAGACCTCCACTACGGCGTCTCTCACAATCAGAGCTGGTTTTGGGACCCCACCAAATCAGTCTATTTCCTTGCCCGCTTCTGTTCTTCTATCTTCACCCTTTATTTTCATTTCCCGTTCCCTTATTGAAAGGCAGCAAACTGGTCCTTTTATCTTGACGTGTGCACAGCGCTACAGGAAACATTGATAAAGAATGCGACAGGCGCTGACTCGCAATTGAACTTGTATTATCAAACGGCTTCACATATAGAAAGTGCGCGTACGCATTGGCAGAAACAGCAAGCAAGACATCCGTAGACGAACCATTGCCAACTGCTTCGTCTCATTTCTAAAGCGGGGTTTGTAGTGTACTTTTCAGTCAAGAAACTCGCTAG
This sequence comes from Hyalomma asiaticum, assembly GCA_013339685.2. Taxonomy (NCBI): domain Eukaryota; kingdom Metazoa; phylum Arthropoda; class Arachnida; order Ixodida; family Ixodidae; genus Hyalomma; species Hyalomma asiaticum. Next base: position 77,448,252 of record CM023484.1, read on the forward strand.
AAGACGCTGCCTGCGTCAAGCTTGTCTCTCGCGGGTGAGGGCGCGTTCTCCTTCTTTGCGAGCTGGTAGCGCGTTCATCGAAGAAAGAGCGTTTCCATAGTCAACGCGCGCCTTTCGCTCTCTCTGTCTCTGTCTCTCTCACAAGACAGCAGATGGAAGAGTGAGAGAGCTCGCGCGCCGGGAGGCACGCGCCGAGGGCGCGCCTCACACACGCGCCCTCCTAGTAGCGCGTTCCTAGTAGGTAACGCGCTACTACAACGGACGGACAGACCCAAACCTCAACGAGCTTCGCCCCTAAAAACCTAGTATTTTCTTTTTTTCTTTTTTCTCGAGAGCAGATGCTAGTCTAATACACTTCACGTATCCCTGTCGGGCGCTAGCCGGTTCCCTCGTATGCCTGCAGGCTTGCCAATTTCATCACACTGGCTAGAGTTTTGTGCCGTCATCGACTGCTCTCCCCTTGCCTTGGCACCCACTGCGTAACTGCAGTGAAATACCGGCTACATGGCTTTTATATATACGACCCCAAAACCCACGATTCTCGCACATACATCGCCGCAAGAAAAACTGAAGTGTGATCCAGACGTATTTCAGACTTTAAGGATAATGTACATGTAAATATCCGCCTATTGCACTTTTTCCTAGTACTATTTCTCGCCGAATTTACTGAAAAAAGTAGAGTTTTTCTTGGGACTTTTTATCTTTTTTATTGATGTAAAATAAATTAAGGAGTTGTCGCCATTTTTGGTGACGGCTACCCCTTTTCGCTTAAATAATGTAACATCATTGTAATAAAAATAAATAAAAAAGAAAATATATAATAATAAACTAGTCCCAAAGGAGTCCACTCGCGTCTCACACCCATCAACACTGTAAAAATGGTCCAGTCAGTAATTGTCACTGATTTCTGTCTCTTCAAAGAAGCGTTGAAGGGCTTTTAAGGCCTTGTGGTGTATCTTTGGTGGCCATGGTCCTAATATTGTCTCAAGCGAGAAAGTGCGCGCTGAATCTAATAAACGTATTTATTGTTCGAGTAGCTGTTTCTGCGTGGTGTACTTGGGACAGTCAATCAACAGGTGATAGATATCTTCGTTGTCGTGGCCGCATGCACATGTTGAAGATGAAGGCCGTTGAATTTTGAATAAAAAATGCTTTGTGTATGCAGTTACAAGCCGGAGATGATGAATGAGGGTGTCGATGCATCGCGGGAGCTGATGGTCTAGTTGATACTCAAGATTAGGGTCGACTGCGTGCAAAATGGATTCTTTTGTTTTCTCTGTGAACCAGTTGAGCAAGCACAATTCCCGTTTTTGTCCTCTTGTATGCGGCGTATATGGGATTGAGATATGGGAATGAGACGAATTTCTGAAGAATCATGAGCAGCTTTCGCCAACGCATCAGCCAGTTCATTTCCTTTGATTGCGCAATGACTTGGGACCCATTGGAAGACAATAGGATGTTGTAGTTCCGTAGCTTGTGCAAGTTTTTTTTTTTAGAATAGCGTATATGACACGTATATCTATATGTTTTGGAGTAGCACTTTCAATACATTTGAGAGCCGCCAATGAATCAGTAAGGACTACCCACTTCCGAGGCGGTTTTGATAATTTAATAAAGCTGACTGCTAATAAAATGGCCACCAGCTCCGACGTTGTTGAAGACGATGGATGACCTAGTCGACATGCGTATTTCTCATGCAACTCGGGTACGACAAATGCTGATGTCGATGTCTCTTTGGTGACCGAACCATCCGTGTACACATGGACGTAGTCGATGTACCTTTCAGATAGTGTGAGGCCAACTGCAACACTGCAAAGGGTGGTACATCGTGCTAACTGCGAAGGCCTATCGATAAGTGGTATCTCCAGAATCCAAGGTGGGTAGTTTAAATGATTGCCAATGTGTTGAAAGAGGAAGCCGCGGAATGTGCTGTTGGTACACACAGTGTATCTCTGTTCTAGCACGACTTCCAATACGTGAAATCAGTGGATGTGAAGGGTGCTGCGTAATTAGACGAAACAAGTGGCGACATGTTTCCACATTCCGAATCACACTGAAAGGAGGTTCTCGTGCTTCTGCTAATGTAAAGGAGCTTGATGTCGCTTGTGGAACACCCAGACACACGCGCAGGCTACGTGCTTGTAGCAGCTCAAGGCGGTGTAGAGAAGTCTGCGAAATGTCATGCAGCACTGGCGCAGAGTAGGCAATCTTTTGTCGGATGAGGGCACAATGGACATGGAGTAGTGACGCCGATGTACCACCCCATTTCGTACCCGCGATGCGGCGGAGAACATTTATCGTACCGTTGATCTGGCCTTCGAGATCAGATATGTGTTGGGTTCATTTGAGTTGACGGTCTAGAGTAACATCAAGGAAGCGATGTTTTCGTACAGTTTGAATCCTCTGACCGTCCACTAAAAGCTTCAAGTTTTCTGCTTTCTTTCTGGTAAACGGCAGAACCACAGACTTGGCGTGAGAAATCTCCATGCCTCGGTCCTTGAGGTAATCGCTTACTGCGTTCAATCCTTGCTGTAGCCGGTGCTTGATAACTTCTAAAGATTTATGAGAAGTCCATATGCATATGTCGTCTGCATGCATAGACATACCCAAATCATCCGGCAGCACTTTTGGAAGCCCTGCTATCGCAGCGTTAAACAGAAGCGGGCTTAGAACGCTTCCTTGAGGAACTTTTTAATCTTATTAAGAAATGTTCCAGAACGCATGTTGCCGGTTTATTTCAATAAGATAAGCACCACGTATTGCGTGATCCCATCTCACTTCATCTAAGAATAATATGGGCCCGCTCTTTTTCTACATGTGCTTTAGAATTAAGGTCCTATGTACCTCCTACTTCTTATTACTGAAGCACTATCGTCCGCGTAACCAAAGTTGGCTACTTACTTTTGCTCCTCCAATTTTGACTCCGCTTTTGTCCCGATTCACAGTTTCTGGGTGCGTACGTATTCTGCGCCATGATATGTGGAAAAAGTATGGAATGTGTGCCTCAATTAGGTTCTTTTTTTTTTAACTCTGCATCAATTCAAGAGACTAACAACTATCTTGGCAGGAGCTCTCTGTCCTATGAAAACAGTCGTGTGGAAGGCTCATTTTTCTAACGTGCACCCAGAACTTCCACTAATGAACTGAATCCCGAGTTATGCCATATCTGATGAAATAAAGGTTGAAAAGAAATCCTGCAATTATATCGGAGTTGCGCAGTTTTGTAAACCTTGCTTACTACCACGCACTGAATAAGGCGAAATGGGAGCTGTTTTAGAACCTCGTGTAGTTTGTCGTTACCTTCGTTGAGAAGCAAGACCTCTCTGCGCTCATCTGTTGTTGAACTTCGGCGATCACTTGATGAGGCCGTCGTTTGGAGTGAGTTGCGATGTTTAAGCGAACACAACACCTATGTTATACGCAGCGTTTCGCACACGCACCGGGGGGAAAATGCGTATATGAAGTCCTAGCACATCCTTTGTAGAATTAATTATTCTCCCATTCTTTTTAGAGATAGGCACGCAATGTCGTTGCCTTACAAGGTAAATCCGTAGCCTCGTCATGAGGCATGATTTATTAAGTAACGTTCCGCCGTAGTGGTCGAGTGTTTATGGCACCCTGCAACTGATCCGAAGATCGCGGAATTGAATCCCGGCAGCTACGGCTGCGTTTACATGGAGGCGAAGTGTTGAAGGCCGTGTAGTATGCAATGTCAGTACACGTTAAAGAACCACAGGTGGTCGAAATTCACGCTCTACGCCGTCTCTCGTAATAATATCGTGGCTATGGGACGTAAAACCCCAGAAACCTTGGGGCTCGAAGAAATAATGTTCACCGCCTGAAGTTGCGTAACGACGAGCTGTACGTCGATTTACACCGAAGTTTTTTTTTTTTTTTTTTTTCAACTGCACCTAGCTGCGAACCCACTGAGTTACAGTGGTGGATCATAACAGGAGAACACCGTAATTTGTGTGAGAGAGGAAAACCATCTAGCAAATGGTGTTATAGCCACGTGGCGCCGGAACGATGTTCGATGATGTTGGAGGCTATATTACATCTATAGCTTGACGCGTCAGCTAAACAGCTTTAACGTTGAGCTGCCAGGCTCGATCAAACGAGTTCCATTGCTGCATGTGCCCCGCCACGGTGGTCTAGTGGTTATGGCACTCGGCTGCAGATCCGAAGGTCGCGGGATCGAATCCCGGCCGCGGCGGCTGCATTTCGATGGAGGCGAAATGTTGAGGCCCGTGTGCTGTGCGATGTCAGTGCACGTTAAAGAACCCCAGGTGGTCGAAATTTCCGGAGCCCTTCACTACGGCGTCTCTCATAATCAGAACTGGTTTTGGGACGTTAAACCCCACAAATCAATCAAATCATTGCTGCATGCAATTATCAGTAAAGGAAACACGTATGAATGAAGATGTTCACGGGACGAACGCTAGACTCGAAGTCTGTGCATATCTTTTTATCCATCTCTCAAGAGCGCTGGTAAAATGTATACAAGTAAATACTAAGCCCACCTTTGAGCACTGAAAAGTCAATACTAACTATAGCCCACCTTTGAGCACTGACAAGTCACTACTAACTATGGCCCACCTTTGAGCGCTGACAACTCAATAAAATAACTGTACCCCACCTTTGAGCGTTGACTCTTACGTTGCGGACATCGACAGCTGCATTTAACTTAACGTAAAAAGCGAAAACGCCCCTGTACTTAGGTGAACGTTGAGGAACAAGTGGTCAAAATTAATCCACAGTCTCACTATAAGGCGTGCTGCGTAATCGCATAGTGAACTTCACGCGTGAAACAACATTAAATTCCCAGGTGTGCACATTTATATAAAAGAACATTAAATTGTTTCCTTCAGAGTAGAATTTGTTAGTGAAAACAGAAACAGCATCAGCTAAAATTGTTGTTGGCTGAAGTGTAATGCTTTTGCACATACGAAGGGAACCTTTTTATCGTTTCCCATTCCTAACATAAAATGAAAGGCTACTTCTATCGACACCACGCACGATCGGCTTATCGATGTAGTGTTAGGTAAGCCTTTACATCGCCTGGCATAAATGGCATGCTCACGACAAAGCGCATCTTCGTGAATTTCGGTTTTGTATCACGGACCTCTCGGTTGCTGCTACGGCGCCGCCCCTCCAAGGTCGTTTTCGCGTTTCCAAAGGGGCCGCGAAACACGCCCTTGTTGACTAACTCGGGGCGCATTAAGCGTATCCGTGAACCCCATCATAAAATCCCACCCGAAAGTTCCCCGAATTCAAACCACATCGTAAGGCCGTCACATCTACGGTCGTCACAGCGCCAATGGCTTTCTAACTGTCACATTTCGGTGCATTGCCGTTCTCGGTGACCCTCCGACGCTATACAATGGCTTTCTAACTGCCACATTTCGGCGAGTTGTCGTTGCCTGCGACCCTCCGGCGCTACAAAGACCACGATTCCTTTTATTTTCTTTCCCCACTGGCAGGTGGGCAGAATGAGCCCGCGTCATTTCTCGTGGGCATCCGGTACTCCATCAGCCAAATGATATCACGCAGGTTCCGATTCTAACCGAACGCTTTCTTTCCTGTTTATGCTCTAAAAAGCTGCTTGTTTCGTCGCCGGTGCTCGAGCTGTCGTCGCACGCACAAAACGTGAAAGCAGCCAATTACTCTATCACGCGTTGCACCACGGCATTTCTTATTTGCGCTCGCTCAAGGTCGCTCTTTTCGGCCTTATTTATGCTTCTGCGCTCATATCGTTCCCCGTATTCGCTTTCCTCCAGGCCATGTATATAGGCAGGGCGGGCGGTCCAAAGGCGTGACGTCAGTGCAAAATACCAGCCTTACACCGATGCCTCCGGCTACCTTTTGATCACGTCCTTGCCTATAACTGCGTCAGTACCTATACAGCAGCGAGTAAAGTACAGCGCCATCCGTAAAAAAACAAAGTTGCGTGCGCATATAAAGTGGCGACTGTATTGCAACAAACGTGGACGCACACCACCTGAAAGCATTGGGAGTTGTGTACACAGTGACGCGGACCTGCGCGATATCCTTGCAGGGAACCCCCAGTGTGCGGTGGCGTATGATAGCAGGGGCGTAGGCGGGGGAGGGGGAACGGTGTGGTGGTCTTCCCCCCCCCCCCCCCCTTTACCCACCTTTTTACTTTTTACATGATTCAAGAAACCGGTGCTAATATACCAATTCCTGGCCACTTGCGTTTGGGTTGGCAATTTGCAGTGAATCATGTCTGCATACGGAAAAACGTGTCGCGGTGTTCGTCAAGGCTGTGGCACTCTGTGAGGTTCTGGACGAGAATATCGGCCGCAAGCGTTTTAAGTTGGCTCGGCGACGGGAAAAACACTGGTGTGGTGGTTGTATTTTTATCCGTCGGTACAAATCTCGCCGGAGTCGATCACTGAGGTATTTTTCACCACACACGGGTTCGCTTTAATTGTAAAATTCAGACGCATTTGCAAAGGTCTAATAGACCACGTTCAAGCACATTACAATGTGGCTCTGACTACTACAGTGCCATACTCATGTTTGAGAGAGAAGGGCGACGAAAGCTTTGAAAGAAAGAAAGAAGCATTAAACGTTTTTGCGCGTATTTCAGTTTCCCAGAGCAAAGACACAGCGAACACGCTCTTGCTAAGGGAGTAGGTATAGCTTGGTCACACGTGTATTTTCGATTACCACCAAGCGAACATTTCGCAACAACGATTACCTCGCCCTCGTAGATTGCACGACGGCACCACCACGATTGAAGGACTTGATCGCGCTATCAAAGGTCACCGCGTGACTGTAGTGTCAACCAAGGTTGCGAGAAAGTGTGGATGGGCGGATAAACATAAATAGGGTCCTTCAGGAACGAGCTCTCGCACTTTGTGGGCCACTCACGTCGTAACAGAAAGACCCAGTCTATCTGCATCGTTGCGGGCCTGTTGGACTTCCCGCTGCTGTTTTTCTGAGTGCAGAGCTGGTAGGTAGCTGCCTCCCATTTGGACAGCCTGATAACTTCGTCGCAGCGTAACGCGGGGCGCCACCAGAGCATATGTTCAAGGTTAGCTATATATCAGTGCATAAGGAAGATACATTAGTTGGCTGTATTTCGGGATAAATCTTGCGCAATAGCGCGGGCTTTGGGTATACACTCCGACCTGAAGTAGCCTGAGTTTCAGTCCCTGAGGTCTCTTTAATTTTCTGTGTGGTGGAGGATACTGTCTCCGCCCCATGTCAAAATGTTTCGCCAGTTCGTTATTTATTTTATTTATTTATTTCACAATACTGTCAACTCTCTTGCGAGAGTCCTTACAGAGAGGGTAACGTAATAAAAAAAAGAACATTCGCAAATACACAAATACAGGTTACATTAAGGTCAAGCGGTACACTCGCGCAGATAGTCTCCCAAGGTCTGTTCAAATTTCGACAAATAATTCTGTTCGACAACACACATCAGCAATTCATTCCATATTTCAATTACGTCCGGAAAGAAGGAGTATCTGAACACATCGGTATGAGTCACGTACGCTTGGATTGTCCTGTTGTGGTTAGTTCCTGAGCTCTGTTTACCTGGTGGCAGTAAGTATACTTCCTTATTAATGTTTAGTTGACCATTTATTATTTGAAATAAAAGCTTCAGACGATTTTTCTGCCTGCGCGTTTCTAACAGATGCAGGTTTGAAGAACGAAGCATTTCTGTGACTGACTCTGTCCCTCGATACCGGGAGCATATAAATCGCACGGCGTACCTTTGGATTTTTTCTAATTGTTTCTTTAGATAACCTTGATGAGGGCTCCATACCACCGACGCGTACTCAAGAACTGGCCTTACAAAGGTTTTGTACGCAGTAAGTTTCACATCGGGTGTTGCACCCTCTAGTTTTCTTCGCAGGAAACATAGCCTCTTGTATGCCTTTAAACAAACACTGTTTATGTGTACGCTCCTAGATATTTAAATTGAGCAGTATTTATTAAGCACTTATCTCCAATGGTGTATGAAAACGAAAGACGGTACTTATTTGTAGTAATATGTGTGTATGTAGATTTAGAATAATTAATTTCCATATTCCATTTCTTTCACCATTCGCTCAACGCCTGTGAAGATCTATTAATTTTAACTTGGTCCTCCTTGTTTCGTACTGTACAATAAAATGAACAGTCATCCGCGAACAGTTTAAGTTTTACACCTGGCTCCATGATAGCAGAAATGTCATTGATATACATTAAAGATAAGAGTGGTCCCAGGACAGATCCCTGGGATGCTCCCGAGAGCACCGCCAGTGAATCGGAAACATCACCATCCATTCTTACCTTCTGGTTGCGATCGGTTAAGTATGCTTTAATCCACTTTATAATAGTGGCATTAAGTCCAACTGTTTCCAGCTTGTAAATCAACTTATTGTGGGGCACCTCATCGAAGGCTTTGGCAAAATCTATATGGCTATTACATCAACCTGCTCCCTGGTATCAATCGCCTTAGCGAAATCGTGAATTGCTTGTATGAGTTGTGTGATAGTGGAGAGGCCCGTTCTGAATCCATGCAGGTGGGGGTAAAGTAACGAGTTATTTTCCAAGTAGCAAACGATATGCTTAGCTACGATATGTTCCAAAAGTTTACAAGAGATGGATGTAAGGGATATAGGACGGTAATTATTCACCTTCGTTCGGATTCCTCCTTTAAACACTGGAATTACTACCGCACTGCGCCAGTCTTGTGGCACAGAATGAGTTTTCAGTGATTTTTGAAATATAAGTGTCAAGTAATGCGACGCTCATTCAGCATATCTCTGAAGAAACTGGGCCGGTATATCATCTGGTCCGTTCGCTTTTTTCGCATCTAAATTCAATAACAGCTCAAATACGCCCTCTCGGGTGATCTCGACGTCATCCATTTGGCTACGCGCGGCACATTCCAAGTTTACGTCGACGTCATCATGGGTCGCGGTGTATACAGACTGAAAGAAGTGGTTGAAGTGATCTGCAATATCTTTTTTGTTTATCAGTACTTGATTCTCTTTTTTCTTATTTCCTGTACCTCTTCCTTCCTATCACCGAGGTATCGCCAAAATCTTTGCGGTGACGTTCTAAGGAAGCGGCTAAGCGTGTTACCAAAGAAATTTTTTTAGAAGAATGCAGTGCTTGCTTTAACTCAGCTCGAAGTCGAGAAACCTGGGCAGACCTATTTTTCTGTTCACGCAGCCTTTTGATTCTTCTTTTCTTGTGAATTATATCCCTGATTATCCAGGGGATTCGGTGCTTTGTTTTTTTTTTTTTTACGCGCGTTATACGAGGTGGAATGGCCGCCATTCTCCAAAACTTCAGCGCCGCGCCCCCAGTAGCTACGCGCGGTCTACTAGTCCTCGCACGGCCGTGTGGCCCTACTAGTAGAGATTGCGCGGGGCTCCCTCGATCCGTCCCATTTGGGCTGGGAACGAGACGAGTATGTGTGAAGTTGCAAGGCGGGCTTGTTGGTATGCTATTTTGAATAACTATGGTAGCACAAGGTAACGGGACACAAGAGGAACACGACATGTAACTATGGTAGCTCAGCGTGTGTGTGTCCATGTTCTTGTGTCCCGTTGTACAAAAAGAGTATGCGTGGCTTGATGTTGCTGTCCTGAAGGATATCTCCAAGGCCGGTTCCTGTATGGTGCCCTCGGCTAATGCTTCGAGCGCCTATCGAGAATCGCTGTAAATCGTGGACCTCCTGTTGTCCAGCAAGGGCAACGCAGTCGAAGATTGCTCCGCTATTTCGGCCACCGTCGTCCGGACCATTTTCGAGTTTACGATTCGAGTGTGCTCGAAAAGTAACGCACGCGAAATATTAATGCCAGCGCGTGGCATAAGTTACAAAAAAAAAGGAAAGATAATCTCTTATATCCTACGCAAGCACGCTGGAATGCAGGCAATAAAGTAAAAGATGGCTAAAAGCTATCACTGCGTCATGACCGCCTCACATATAACGCTTAAAGTAAAAAGCATTCCCTATGGGCATGCAGGTACAAAAATCGGCAGTGCGAAATTCACACAGCAAAGTAAACAAAACAGGAGTGCAGTGATGAATATAAACAAAAAAGAAAACGTGCGCATACCTTTGATTCGACGTCCTGAACGGAGCCGTTCTTGACTTGTGAAACGCACTTCAGACCGACGAGGACGACGCCATCTACGCTTAAGAGATTAACCATTAAAGATGTCCTCTCGATCGGACTGGCCGTCTCATTATGCTTTTTCGAAGACTGTACCATTCAGAGGCGCGACGAGAGGCCGTTGCTCCAAACGCCCATTGTATCTGTTTGCTGTATTTTACTACGCTTGCTTCGCAAGAACATGCGCACGCGGAAGGGGCGGGGGGAGGGGAGGGGGTCCCATGCCCTTGATATATGTATAAGCTCAGCTCAGACTACTGATATACGTAGAGAGAAGCTGACGGTTGTCCCCCCCCCCCCGCGAAGAAAATTTCCCTGATAGATAGATAGATAGATAGATAGATAGATAGATAGATAGATAGATAGATAGATAGATAGATAGATAGATAGATAGATAGATAGATAGATAGATTATCATCATCATCAGCCTGTTTAGGTCCACTGCAGGACGAAGGCCTCTCCCAACGATTTCCAATCCACCCTATCCTGAGCGAGTTGGTTCTACCTTATGCCCGCAATAACTTTTTAATTTCATCGCTCCATCTAACCTTTTTCCTGCCTCTGTTGCGTTTTCCGTCTCTTGGTATCCATTGCATCGCTCTTATTGTCCATCTGTTATCTTTCCTCCTCATGACATGGCCTGCCCAGGTCCACTTCTTTCTTTTAATTGAGATAGATAGATAGATAGATAGATAGATAGATAGATAGATAGATAGATAGATAGATAGATAGATAGATAGATAGATAGATAGATAGATAGATAGATAGATAGATAGATAGATAGATAGATACTAGGTTATGGTTGATGACACAGGCGCCTTACCGCCAAATATTACAGCCACCGTGTGATTTATGTGTGACAGCTGTTACGATGATTTGATGTAGTCGCGCCACTCTCTCGAGTGGCGCGACTTTGGAAAAAGAGAATTCGTTCTATTGAGATCAAGTTATCTCTGTGTATATATATTGAGAGCACTAGCACCCTCAGCAATGTGGTGATCCCATGTTTTGTGGCTTGTTTTCGGAAATAAAATTTTTCTGCATTTGCGACACGAGGTTCTTAATGCTATCGCATTAAAAGCAAGGAAAAAGTGCACGCATCTCCATGAACTCCAGGAAGTGAACCATGACGAGTGGGTGAAGCACTGTGGATCGTTGGGTGCTACCGGTGTTACCGTAAATAACTCGTGACGTTCCCCACTCATGCATGTAAATGAGTGACAACAAGTGAGTGTGTATGTTTACACACGCGTTGTAATGTATGCTCCTGGTCTTTATGAGGTTACTGCGCTCCCACGTCGTAGATCGTGCGGAGTTCCGGATTACGTTTAGTTAACGCGCACGCTGCGAATCCTTATAGTTCAAATATATACGCGCAAGAAAAATCTCCCACTGGCGATACATTGCAGGTCAAGATCCAGTGCCAATATATATGGGATGGCCGGTGAACGGTTGTGCAGCGCGAGCAGTCGGATTTTTTCAATCAACAAACCCGCTGGCAGACGCTGCCTGCGTCAGCGTTTTCTCTCACGGGCGAGGGTGCGTTCTCGTTCCTTGCGAGCTGGTAAAGCTTTCATCGCAGAAAAAGAGCCAGGCCTGCGCGGAACCGCAGGACAGTGGCAGCGTAAGCTGGAGGAGCGACCTTCTTAGCGGCCATTTCAAACGCTTGAGGAAACTAGTGCAAGTAGAGGTGATAGGTATCCCCTGCGCCATATAAGTGGCGTAGGTACGCATGGGGTGAACCACGCCCCGAAATTATGCCAGAATGCGCTCCGCTACCTTGCCGGCCCGTCACCTGTGAACAAAAGCGCACATCCATCGAACTTGTGTGTATATATATATATATATATATATATATATATATATATATATATATATATATATATATATATATATATATATATATATATACTTTAGCCCCTCCCAAAAGAAATTTCTGGCTACGCCACTGGCCATAACTCTTATCATTTCGCCAAGTAGGGAAGTACCCACTACGCAATAATTACTGCGGTATTGTAACGTGCAAATCCGTATAACTGAACATCTAGAGAGTCTCTTGGGGTCGTTTTCCCGAGAACGAATTGAACTCTCGGCCCGGCGTCGACGGAAAGCTGCGGTTCGGGCTTTTCTCTGCACAGCTGTCTGTTGTACCCTGCATTGCCTTGCTGCAGCCGCGCGCGTAGCTCTGCGATTCGCTTCTTCAGCAGCGGTCCGCACCTTACGAGGAGGCGCCATCAGGTATATCGAAGAGCCAAGTCAGGTTGCTAGCGCGGCTGTGTACGTCTACTGCCGCGTGATTCATGTCACGAAACAACAAAACTGCTTCAAAGGGCAGGGCTTCGTAACAATGATGACGGAAATGTTGAACAAGATTGTTTCATAATGATGATGTTGATGATGCCTCTGTAATGGGTTCAGAGCTACAAAGCATGCAGCCCCGTGTTCTTTCAAATGATTCATCGAACTCGTTATGTAATCCACTTTTCCCGACGTGTAGTGGCGTGTGATTATTCTGCCACGTAACATTAGGTTTCTTAATGCGATTCCTCTGCAGACATTAGACCTGTCTAGGTCTTTTAGAGAAGATTTTCGAGCACAGGCGTGGCTCCGCGGTAGAATGCTCGACTGCCACGCAGAGGGTGTGGGTTCGAATGCACGCAGAAGTGGTCTGAATTCTCCTAGGTCCTGCTTATGTTTTCTAAAATTTGCGCGATAGCGGTTACGGACACCGGCGGCGGCGGACAACTACGGCGCAGAAACGGTCCTTGTTGTTACACCTTACGGTGTAAGAGATTGTGGTTCGGTTAGGAAAGGACGCTAATTTCTGCAGCCCATGTAGGGAGCACGGCTAAGCGTCCCTGCGGGTTGGCGGAAAGGGAGGAGAGAAAGGCCGTAGCGGAGGGCTCAGGAAATTTAGACCACCTGGGGTTCTTTAACGTGCACTGACAACGCACAGTACTTACATGGGCCTCTTACATTTTCGCCTTCATCGAAAATGTGACCGCCGCGGCCGCGATCGAACCCGCGTATTTTGGGTAGCAGCCGAGTACCGTTACCACTACACCACCGCGGCGGACCAATGCAGAAAGAGCGTTTCCCTAGTTCACGCGGGCCGTTCGCTCTCTCTCTCACGAGACGCTGCGCCCCATAATGTGCGCAACTGTAATTTAAATGGCGACGCCGGGTGTACGCCGCAAGCTCGGCCGTAAGTTGCTTCGCCCCTAATAAGTTGCGCGTAGTCGCGCGCTGCCTTCATTCAACTGTTCATGTGTGGTCGTGAACACAGCAGGAATCTGAGAAAGTCTCGTGGCACAATGACCATGGGTACCATAGCACTACGTGAAGGAATCCCCAGAACTCACGTATTTCTCGCGGCGCTGCTTTGAACGTTACATTCCTTATCTCGTCTTTGTGCGGGACATGCATGTTTATCTTCATCCAGCAGTATACGCAACTACCGGTATCGCCCAAAAACAAAATTATTAAGTGTGGTACTTAGCGCACTTAACGGGCTAAAACTGCTGCTTTCGTTTACAATAGAAGGGCCGTTTTCCTTCGGGGTGGCAGCACAGCAAAAAAATTCGCCGCATATCTGCCTGCTTCGCTACAAATGTCATCGAAAGACGATAGCCTTCTGCCGGCCGTACTACGCTGCGTGAGATATGGACGCCATCTGGCAGGGCCGTCGGGAAACATGAGCTTATGCAGAATCCCTAGGCAACTGCCAGGTGGCAGCACCAAATCGTCGGCGGAGGCCTTTTTCGTGCATAGCGTCGCATTTTTAGCGCAGCCTAAGAAATACTAGGGTCTTTAAACACTGGGGTCTTTAAAAATATGTATCTATATCATTTCTTGCAAAGGAACACACCACCTAATACTTATGTATTGATGTTGCGCCTCAGATATGCATAATATTTGTTGTTTGATCGACAATGTTCACAAATCAAGGCAGCTACGAGTTAAAGATGGCTGGGCGTTCGGCAAGTGCTTAAACTTTGGCCGCGTGACTAAGTCGTGTGACAGACTGACAAACAGAAAGACAGACGGAAATTTCTGCTTTCAAGTATCCCAAGAAACGAGAATTGTTTTGCGCAAGCAAAATGGAGTACAGGGGAGAGACACACAAGGGACAGGCGCTACTTACAACTGTTTATTCCACAACGTGGTCATGAAACATACATATGAATGTGGCACATGCGCAGATGCGTTCAATAAAAAAGCAAAAGGTGAAGATGTCAACGCGCACCGTTCGCTCCCTCTCACGACAGCGGACGACGCTCTCTGGATGCACTGCCTCCGTCTGGCAGTGTAAAAGCCTGCTGCTATTTATTTACTCAGTTATCAAATTTGTTCGCTGCTGATTGTCAACGAGCTGCCGATTTCAGAAGAAATATATGTATACCGACGGCTTTGTACAAAACTTGAACAGCATTTACGCTATTTCAGTTGTTGTTGTTGTTGTTGTTGTTGTTGTACTTGTCGTCGTCGTCGTCGTCGTCGTCGTCGTTGTTGTTGTTGTTGTTGTTGTTGTTGTTGTTGTTGTTGTTGTTGTTGTTGTTGTTGTTGTTGTTGTTGTTGTTGCATTTGGGACTGTGCTTGCAATCGCCAGCGTCGATGTCGACGAGTACTGATCTATGACCGCAACGTTAATCGATGGCCGAGAGGGTGTTCAGTTATCACCAACGTTTACGCTCTTTTTCTCGCTCCGATGCGACAAACCTCTTTCCAACGACCTAGCGGTGGTAGTTCTTTACTGAGGGCGTTCCTGCATACGACAGACATTCAAACACGCACATATCCGTGTTAATCTCGAAAGCCTCTTTTTAAGTTGCAGTAAGGCAGTTTTCATTTTTACTAGTGGAAGGACTACGTCTTCTATTTCTTTTTGTTTTGTTTTGTTTTTTACGACAACGGCTCACAAATATTCGTAAGAGAAGAATTCAGGCACTCCTGATCTTGGACACATCATTATAGAAGCCGGTCAGCCAATGGCGAAACGTACTTGCGAAATACGAGTTTTGTGAATTCGGCCCCACATATTCTCTCTATGCGCTTGACCTTGTAGTCAAGGTCATCTACGCAGGGCGTTTACAATGCGATAAGTCCACTGAGCGTTCTCAAAGTCCACAGTCGGTACCACACGAAAGCCGGACGACACCCGTTTTCTTCAGTCAGTTGCTCACCTAACAGCGCGAGAAAACACATTCTTCAACTTTGATCTGTGGTTTCACGTCGCAGCCATTCTGCTGCGGTCGTTGAAGCCGCTTCGTGGCATTCCCACCTCCTCCGATGAGCCTCGTGAAAATGAATTTGTTCAGAGCAGCCGTGGGAGCTTCGCAAGCCAGGAAAGCGAGGTACGCCAATAGGTAGGACCACACGAGCACTCCAAATAATATCATGAACTAGAAGAAAAAAAGAGTAACATCAACGTCCACAATTATACAATTGGCTTTGGGAAAAGGTTCATTTACTTCTAAGACATTGTGTGCGAGGAAAACGCTACAGAGGTAGGCAAGAGGTTAGAATGGGTTATGAAATTGAGTTTGCGGGCATAAAGTGGAACCAACTCTCTCCAGATAGGGCGAACTGGAAATCGTTGGTAGAGGCCTTCTTCCTGCAGTGGACTTGAAATAGGCTGATGATGATGACTTCTAACAGCCTGGAATTTCTTGACTAAGGAGCGGATGAATTTCATTTAAAGTACTTCCACGTGAGCTAAGAGCATCCAGAATTTCTCTCACACCATTTTGCCAGCAAAAGGGCGAGATTAGTAGAATAGATTGTACAGCCTGGAA
Organism: Hyalomma asiaticum; assembly: GCA_013339685.2. Taxonomy (NCBI): domain Eukaryota; kingdom Metazoa; phylum Arthropoda; class Arachnida; order Ixodida; family Ixodidae; genus Hyalomma; species Hyalomma asiaticum. The sequence continues at coordinate 77,464,192 of CM023484.1, forward strand.
GATATAGTTCCTACGACAGCCGCTACGCTTACAGCTGTACGTGTTCGCACTAAGCGGCCGAATTTTTAATCGGTGAACGACGTTTCAATTATTGACTGCTAGACACAGACCCGATGCCACAGAGATGTTGATTTCGATGTTTGCGCATGGATGGATACAAGTGTAGAAGTTTAAACACACACCCACCCTGAAAGGCCAGGCTGTCAGGTTATGTCCATATGATCAAAAAGGCTGCGCAGGTTAGGGTTTTCTTTTTCTTTACTTTTCCGGGTGCGCCATTTGTATACGTGACTTTAGGTTCAGTATGCAACAAACTTCGGGCAACGGCGAGGAGATGCTTTAACAGAAGACAGGCTACTGGCTACAAGTTGGGCATCTAAGGCCCAAAACAAAAACCACGAGCCCACGCCCGTATCAGCGCCGCTTAGATGCGGACGACTGTTTTTGACTAATGTTGATATTCTCTAAGCATTCTGCATATTACAAGCGATAGAGCCTCCAAAATACAAGAGAATGTCAGGGGAAGGTGGAGGCTTGAATCGATGGACAGATGGTTAAAAACGACGTAGAACAAGGAATGTCGCTGGAGCCAACATTTGTACAAGGGGACTTGTCTTCGTCAGGACGGTAACAGTTGCCGTCCTGACAAAGACTAGTCCACTTGTGAACACGTGGACTCCAGTGACATTCGCTGTTCAACATCATTTTTAACGCTCTGTTCAACAATGCAACATGCGTTTAGTAAGCAATATCTTACACCTTAACACGCACAAAAATGATACAAGCGAGGTTTGTTCACAAAAGGACATTACCAGTATTGTTGTGCTATGTTTTGACGACGCGCAGCTCATTCGACAAGAACTTAGGTGATATGGAGTGCAACTACAGTTCTTCAATGTAACAAGACCTGTAAATTCAAGGTAATATTCCCGACAGCACTTCAACGCATCTGTGCACGCCACACGTTTTTGGATGCAGCGTTCTGGATTATTATAGGCAGACTATACTGCGCGCTATAGTTCACAGCAAACTTAGGTATGGGCGATAATATTCTGTGACTGTCGTCTAATGGAATTCCAGTAACAGGAGCTTCCGGTAAAGTTAAATAGTATTGGTTTTGTTTGTAAACGTGTAATATGGTTTGTCTAGACATTTATGTCTTCATTTATTAGACCAATGATTTACCCCGCAAGCTGCACCTGTTTGAAGTAGTAGTCGTTGCTCGTGTCCCCGTGTGCTACTGCAATCTATATTGTAAGCGCGCGTCTACTCACTTTTTTTTTCCTTCCTAACCTTATCACTGTTTTTCACTTTTTCCAGCGATGGTTGCACCTGACAAAGCACTCCATCGCGGCCTATTGTTAGCCTTGTAAGAGACCCACTAGCTACCGCCTCGAAGATGAACGAGTTTCAACAGCGGTTGTGCGTACATAATCTGGCGCACTAGCTCAGCTTATTTCCATGTGAGCGTCCCTTATCACTCTGGGTGCGTATTACTTTCTCTAGTCACATTGAGATTTGTGCTTATTAAGAAGGCGATAACGCATAAATGTCACAGTGCTGCACCTCATAAGCAGTGGCAATCAAGGCAAAACAGACGTGCGTCAAACTGAACTTACCGTATTAAATATCGACCAATACACACGCTCCCTCGATGCATGTAGGAGAAGTTCTATGAAAGGCACATGTATGAGATACACTCCATATGAGAGCTTGCTCAGTGGTACAAATGCATTGCACGACAGTAACTTGCCGACAAAACCTGTTAAAAAAAAAGAAAGATCACTTGTGGTTTGCTGTCTGCAACGGTAGTGCTTTTTTTCCGCTAAGAGTTTGTGACAGTCACATGTTCCTATCAAGATTTGCCATACTTCGCATTTTTGTGACTTGGCCGCACTTGCGTACAAGCCCCGCCACGGTGGTCTAGTGGCTAAGGTACTCGGCTGCTGATCCGAGGGTCGCGGGATCGAATCCCGGCCGCGGCGGCTGCATTTCGATGGAGGCGAAATGTTGAGGCCCGTGTGCTGTGCGATGTCAGTGCACGTTAAAGAACCCCAGGTGGTCGAAATTTCCGGAGCCCTCCACTACGGCGTCTCTCATAATCAGAACTGGTTTTGGGACGTAAAACCCCACAAAACGAAAACGCACTTGCGTACAAGTATAATTAATAAACTAAAGCAATTATCAAACTAATCAAAGTGTGTGCAAAATTCAGCAAGCATAATCGCCTCGCTGTTCATCTTACTCAGTGTGCCTCCTAAAGCAAACAACAAGAGCTCCATCTCTGCAGCAGGACGACCAAGGGAGTCTTCGCACTGACAACAATGTCTGACATTCATTGTAGACACATTCGCCTATCCTTGCGTTTAAACCATTTCGTGCACAAAGTAATGAAACTTCAACACTTCAACGGCATGCGATTACTGGATCGATTAAAACCGCTCAAGAGCTTGCCAGAGACGAACTGCGCGAATAAACAAGGACAAGGAAGACACACGCACAATCGCAGTGCGTGTGTCTTCCTTGTCCCTGTTTATTCGCGCAGTTCGTCTCTGTCATGGATTACCAACTCGCCCAGCGTTCAGTCCTTCTGAAGAGCTTGCGTAGCGATGGTTCTAGTTTTAGTTTTGTTATCATTGTGTGATTGACCCTAGCAGCATGAGGCGCTGCTGAACTATTTGGGCTAACAACGCGCATCTGTCAGCGCAGGAAGGTGCTCGGCAGGCGGAAACTTCATGGTATAATGCGTTAACCTCGGCAAGTGCGCACTATGTGGCATATTACATTAACCTCTAGAAAGTCGAGGTCTTCTACCGAACCCCTTGTAGTCGGGAAGCTAATCATGAAGAGTAAAACACGCACCGACCCGTGTAGAAAAACAAAGAAATAGAAAAGAAAGACTTTCCGGCTCCCTTGACGGCGGCCTTCTTCACAATGGATCGAAAACGTATGCATAATGCTTATGAAGCCTTTGAAACATGACGCAAGCAGCGTGCGCAAACATGGAATAGTGTTCCGTCACTTCTGTTTAGTGTATTATAATCAGTCGTTTGTACAAGAATTGATTCCAAATGATGTCTCGCAGGTAGGCTTCTTTTTTTTTCTTTTTACAAAACAACAGCGCTATTAAAATCTATTTGATTGCCCATAATTTCTGCGTGCTCTGTCGAGGCATTTGAAGGAGCTTTTTTTTTCTTGTTTACGTTATTTATATGATGTATCTCACGCTGTTCAAATTATCTTTTGAGCAGCGTGTCAAGCGTATGTATCTCCTTTATATATACCCCATTCCGAGCACGTGCTTGGTAAACTTTCGTGCATTTCCCTTTCATTTCTCTATCTTTCTCTTTCGAAAAAACGGGAACTTCACACAAGTTCGTGCGTGGCTGCAGTTTTTATCAATATTTTCTTCGACAGGCTCGATAGCATTTTTTCGACATACAAGACGGTTTCAAGGTTGCCAAGGTTCTCAGTTTTTCAATAATTTTAGGGGCGAAGCTCCTTAGGGTGTGGGTCGTTCCCTCCTCTCTAGTAGTACGTATGTAGTAGTATGTATGTAGCCACCTCGAGCCGCCGGGAGGCTCGCGCTTGCACTCGGCGCATGCCTCCCGGCGCGCGAACTTTCTCACTCTTCCATCTGCTGTCTTGTGTGAGAGAGAGAGAGAGACAGAGAGAGCGAAAGGCGCGCGTTGACTATGGAAACGCTCTTTTTTCGATGAACGCGCTACCAGCTCGCAAAGAAGGAGAACGCGCCCTCACTCGTGAGAGACAACGTTGACGCAGGCAGCGTCTTCTAGCGAGTTTCTTGATTGAAAAATACCGACTGCTCGCGCTGGAGAACCGTTCACCGGCCACCCACATATATATATATATATATATATATATATATATATATATATATATATATATATATATATATATAGGCACTGGATCTTGACTTGCAATGAAGTGCCGGTGGGAGATTTCACTTGTGCGTAGTTGAACCATAAGGATTCGTAGCGTGCGCCTTAACTAAATTAATCCGGAACTCGGCACGATCTACGATGAACCTCCGGAGCTTCGCCCACTCATCATCATTCACTCCGTGGATATGCGCGAATTTTTTTTTCTTTGAGAAGGCTCCAATCTCCTTTGAACAGGAAGCAACGAATATTTTCAATGTGTATAACAAGGGTTTGGCTCCTCTAGAACAAAACATGCGAACTACCTGTCAATCACTCGATTATGATTTTAGATCGTAAGCTTTATCTTTTATGAAAACCGGGATTCCTAGTGGCATGTGCCAAAGACAGGTAAACTGCTGCTCTCTCATAACTCTGCTAATTGGAAACTGCAAACGCAGCACTGCAATTCTGCTTCGCGAATGCTTTGATCAAGTGCAGCGCTCATATTCTTGAGAGGTTCTTATTCTTTCTTTTTCGGGCAGAACGTCTCCGGAATGGGTGATTCCCGGGACGTGTGGTTGTCTATGTCGTGGAAGGGTCGTTAATCAAAGAGGAGCAGACTGATTTAATTTTATTTCATTTGATTTGTGGGGTTAAACGTCCCAAAACAAGTTCTGATTATGAGAGACGCCGTAGCGGTGGGCTCCGGAAATTTCGACCACCTGGGGTCCTTTAACGTGCACTGACATCGCACAGTATACACGGGCTTCCACATTTCGCCTCTATAGAAATGCAACCGCCGCGGCAGGGATTCGATCCCGCAACCCTCGGATCAGCAGCTGAATACCATAGCTGCTCGACCACCGTAGCGGGGCCGGAGCAGAGTGGGAGGTCAAGATGATAGCACTCGTTTTGCAGTGAAAGAAAGGGGGTGGCGGCTTTACCTTGCATCCCCCGGTTTGGTCATGGTTTCAAGGGGGTAGGCCAATGAGCGGAAAACGAAGTAGCGAAGAGGGTTCGAGAGAACTACTTTGACGAGGACAGAAATCTTGGCGATACTTCGCTGGAACCCTGTTCACTATGTGCTACTGATACGAGCTCAGTCAAGCACAATCAACAAAGTAATGTTTTTGACAGCTGTGAGACTGCCAGGCATGCGTTAAATGACGGATGGCCGCTACTAGAATGTTCCATACTGTGACAACAAGCACAGAGATAAGTAAAAAGTTACGGCCCTCTTGCTGGGGGACTGCACGTAAAAGCCATCCTTAGCCCCACGCTGTACAGGCCGAAGCCTAGAGCAATACGCTCAAAATATAATCGAAGTCAAGGTATACTGAAACAGGCAGAGAATGCACCAGTACGTCTAGTTCTCTGTCCTTCCTTCTTTTCTTTTTCTTTTGCACAATACAGAAGTAGGATACCTTCTGTCCAATGCTCACTAGAAGTGCGCGCATGGCTTCGTAGGATGTATAAATACGCATCTATGTTGTTTTCTGATAATAAATGAATTGTAAGTGACGTACCGTGTGTGTTGTTCTCTGTACTTCTCTGTCCGCGTCATTATTTGCTCAAAGCTATGTCATGATGCACAGTAAACGCGACCACATTGCCCACACGTATGCATTGTGATTGCAAGACACATCGCATACTTCTAAAGCTATGTTAACGTTCTGCATGTTAATCAACCAGGTCACAGGTTCAGCATGCGACACAGTCAAATTCAACTAGGTGTTTGATAGCCGGACAAACACAAGTTGGAGTGCCCGAAAAAATTTTAGCGCCATGACGGGTTGCTTCCAGTATATCGAGTACTGGAAAATGACGCAGTGCGCCGCCACGGTGGTCTAGTGGCTATGGTGCTCGGCTGCAGATCCGAAGGTCGCGGGGTCGAATCCCGGCCGCGGCGGCTGCATTTCGGTGGAGGCGAAATGTTGAGGCCCGTGTACTGTGCGATGTCAGTGGACGTTAAAGAACCCCAGGTGATCTAAATTTCCGGAGCCCTCCTCTACGGCGTCTCTCATAATCAGAGCTGGCTTTGGGACGTTAAACCCCACATAACAACAACAAAATGTCGCAGTAAGTTCAAACACACTTTCGAGATGCTGAACAACAGTTGAACAGGAATGCGCTCACACAGCCTTACCGCCTCGTCCAGAGGAGCACGCCAGCGTGATCCAGAAGAGCGACACTGCCCAGAGCATCCGATCGAGAAAGGCAGCGAGCAGCTTTACTGCTTCCGAGGTGGGATTCATGCTTCGGTACCAGGCGAGCTTCACGAATACGCACATCAGGGCGCATACCACTGATACACCCCAGCCAATCACCTGGACTGCCTGGAAAGAAATAAGAACAGCGATAACTCCATTCAGTTCCTCGTTATAGCCTTGACCTTGATGAAATCAGCTCCGTTATGGCGGCTCGCCCGGCAAGAAGAAAAATATTAGCATGTAGCCCCTGAGCCCTTTTTTCTCGCAAACCGCCTCCGCAGCGGCCTTTGGTTATACACACGGTACTTGTGATGCTAATTGAGATCGCAGTTTTTCCGTGACGTGCAGTGCTACCTCACTTATCAGTAAAGCAAGGTAGCTTGACCAAAATGTGTTTTGATTACTAACATTACATTGAAATCTGAGGCAGGAGTTTGTTTTCCAGTATCACGGGAAAAAAAAAGCTCGCGCGTGGGCGCTATCCTGTTCGGTGTTGCCCGTGCAGGATAGCGGCCAAATTCAGCTCCGAAATGGCCTGATGGCCCATAGGCAAGGCAACAAACGCTTACATGTGTAAAAAACATAAAATACAGCACGCATACGTAATGAAAATTATTTCGGTAGGGGTAGAACAACATAATGACATGTATACCAATCAACATATGTCAATCAACATATATATATATATATATATATATATATATATATATATATATATATATATATATATATATATATATATATATGCATACTTAAACGGATGTTCAGTTTTATTCACTAAAAGCTAAGGACGTGAAATCGTGATAAACATTACGATGCACGCATTTAACGTGCCTTGGTGCAAGAAGTTGACTTAATCACATAGTAACAAGAAAACTAATAAATAGGCTATGCTACCAGCGCCAGCTACTGAATGTCTACTTTTGTTACGTAAGCACCGCTATAGTTTTCGATAAACAGCCGTCAAGGCAAAGACCCCGCAGTAGGCAATACTTATTCGTGGTCCCTCAAATCGCGACAGTATGAGATTTCATATTATCAACAGCCAACAGCATTGAATACACGCAGAGAAGAATACTATGCAAGCAAGACCAGTGCTGCTTTGCTCGCTCTACGTGCAGGCGCATCTGACTGTACTGCGCACTTCAAGCATGCCACAGTGGTGAGTATCATCAAGTATCAGCATAAAAGTGGATTTGACAAAGCTGCCCAGATAATTAGAGCAGAAGAAAGCAATGTGTGCGAGCCGTGGGTCACCCTACCTAACTGAAGAGAACAGAGGAACGATGCAAAGAAAATGCAAGGAGGTTATCCGCAAGGGTGTTCGGTTGGCCACCCTTACGTTGGGGCAGTGGGAAAAGGGAAGTAGAAATTTGAGAGAGAGAATGGAGGAGACGAAAGAAGGAAGTAATAAGGAAATATTTTGCGGAAGGCGGGATGGACTGCACTGCCTGTAATAGGCATTCGGGCAAACCCATCGTCCTCACGAAACACGAAAGGGCCTTAACTGCCTTGTAGGCCGACGAGAGATTAGAGCGGTGCTCTAGCACCACTTGCAGTGAAAGTGGCCGATTAGCCGCTTTGCGCACTGACCAAGAATACTGTTGCATGGAACATTCTGGTAGAAAAACAAGGCGACTCCAAATGTTGCTCTTTTTATCATTCTGTTTTTAAGCTTTGCTTTCCCTGAAAGGGTCGTGGAAACATTTCGCACCCTTTATTACATATTACACTCCTCTGAGTAAACTTTCACATGTGGAAGGGCGTGCTTTTCGCCTCGCGTTCTCGTTTTCCAGCAGTTAGCCGTAAATGTGAATTTAAAACTTGCATACCTATCAGTACCAACAAGCACCAACTAGCAAACCACCGTCCCCTGAAATAAGTCCATCTCACGCGATACGTCAAGTTAGTGTGGATCACTAATGCTGAAACGCATTTGATGCTTCATCGAATACCTTGCTTATTTTCCACTGCCTGAAGTCGTCTATGAGAAGGTACGCCACAGATCCGCTAAAGTAGCACACGGCATGGTAGTACGGCCGCAGGTAGTACTCGTTGACAGTCTTGGACATTACCCTGCAAGAAAATGAGAAAAGGGCGTGCTGTAAATTAGTGCAAGGTATACTGTGAGAATATTGTGAACACTGTAAAGGCAAAACTAAGATTTGTAACACTGATAGCCGCATGTCACGGTGCAAACAACAAAAAGTTTCCATCTGTTTCTTCCCAATTGCAGGTCATGATAAATGTGAAACTGCAAGTTCAAGACATATTTATGAAATGTTCCGTCCATTACTTGTATAAGCACGATTTACATCTATTTAAAGTTTATATGCTTCCAAAGAAAACGAGCAAAACAAATGTATTGCTAGCGCCACTGAAAAAGTACCTGGACAAAAAATCTGCGATAGCCTCTGGTTCAATGTGGCATAGCTTCGAGCGACTGAACATTACACTACAGCGAAATTATCGACAGCAAAACAATCATTAGCACCTCTCTCGAACTTTGTGCTGCATATCTGCTGATTCCGGGCATTGTCCGAACGCACTTTAACATTCGCAATGTGATACTGACACTCGTTTGGGGGTTTTACTAGCAAGACAACGGACCTGCAGTAATACTGAATGAAACACGCGATTGATTTATATGACTGCATGGCGAATATTAGCTAGCATTATAGACAATGCTGACGAGTTCTTGTAGCGCGCAGGTAAACACGGTAGCGTACACAGGTTTTGGGATCGGCCCGTATTTCCTGTCGAAATAGACAGAGAAATGCTAGGAGCATAGTCATACACAATTAAGAAAAGACGCACTTCAAGGTCTCATTGCCTCTTCGACTGGCCCATATTTTCAGTCGATGTCCACGCAGAAATAACGGCATCCGGCTAACATACAACTTTGCTGTCAAAGCGTTGAACTCAGCCCTGTCTTACTTAATAATACACAAGGTGACATTACAGTCGTGCTTCAGGTCAATTTGAGCGCGCAGTAATGAGCGCGATATTCGTAAATTTTGAATATCAGCAATAGTAGCACCCTATGGGATTCAATATTTGAACCGAATTGCCGAGATTTATGAGTGTGAATGCCTTCAAATAATTTGCGAAAACTTAAGAATATAATCTGCACCACAATAGTGATGAGAATTGCGCAAGGGCGCTGTCATTTTTATTCGAAAGGGCGTCTTACACGTAACGTGCTTATCGAGGGCCAGCGGGCTAGGACACTTGGGAAACGTTGTGGTCATTATATTTCACCAATTTTTCAGTCGGCACTCCGAAAAAGACAATTTCGTTCATGCGAAAAATCGCGTTATTTATTTCTTATGCTTCAGCTGCGATTTCAATGCTGAATTTAAGACAATGCGGACGCTGTTTCATACTAATTGTGCATTATAAAAGCACATGCCAGCAAGCAACAAACAACAAACAAGCAAAAAGAGGTGTGTTGAGCCCATGCTCATAAAAACGTCGTGCAAGAAAGAAGTGTCCGTAATTGAACGTTTCAGTGAAGCCTGCTTGGTGGCAAATAGAAAACGGTCGTGCATGAAATGCGAGCTTAGTGAGGTTGCCCCCTAAGCATCTTAATTGCGATGGCTATAAGTGTTAATTGGCAGTGGAGCACTTTCGGTATCAGGACACATCTCGTGCACTTACTGTAGGATGGGTCCGGGAAATATCATGAAAGGCAGCAAGTCCGAACCGGCGACCGCCCACGTCCCGATGGCGCAGCCCACCAGTGACAGTAGAATGAACGCTCCCACGGCGAGCATTTTCCGGCTGGGCAAAGAGAGGAGAATATATGTAGGTTTATTCGTTTTCAAGTAAAACTCAATTTCATCCGATTCTTAAACCACGAAAATGTTTTGACAAAATCGGGTTAAACACTATTTTTTTCTGAAGTGGCTAATACCCCATGCCGACCCGTTTTTATTTATTTATTTTTTCTGCCAGTTGTTTGCGCTGCCCACGCGCTATAGTCACTCGACCTTTGGACAACAAACTTAAAGCCTGCTGGCTAAAGTGAGTTCTATTTACGCAGACTTTCATTTAATTCGCTGCATGCAGCCCTGTGTACTCTATACGGCTCTCATTTGTAAATTAAAACTTGTAAATAATAGCCGACAAAAATGTGTATTTCAGAATGGTTCCGCAAGTAAAGTCGTTACTCCGCGAATATTTCCTTGAAGAATAGCACCTGATTTTCACCTCCCGAATTACAGAAGAGTAGAAAACCCTCGAACGAACAACCCTGAATACATTCGGTAATAATGCCTACCTCCCCCCTTCAAAAAAAAAAAAATGTCACGAAGTAACTGAGCACCATCATGCCGTCTCGAGTGGAAGAACGGTTGAATTCTTTGGCTGATATTGATATCGTGCTGATTCATTCTCTTAACAGGGCACCAACGAAATCGGTAACAAAAAAGGCAGTCCTTGGGCACAAACACACAAGCCCCACAGCCCAGGTATTGTCACATTTGCCTGGGTTTTCCTGTTATTGATTATTCGCTGCGTTAGTAAAATGAACACTGCTGCTAAAAACTTCATACCAGCGTGACCTTGAAACAAAGAGGCCTAAAGCTTTCGGCTTAGAACATTGAGGAGTTCTGTTTCTATGTGGGCACCTTCTACGGAAACATCGAGATGCGCACATCTTATAATGAGTGAAATTCATGCTGGTTCTCAGAAAACCTATCGCAGTTCACTTCTCAGGAAGCTTTCAGGCCTTTCAGTACGGTTTATGCCACACCGACGTTCAGGATCCTCATTCCAAGCAGCAAATGAAAGCTGCAGCATTTCTTTTTAGTACACCATCACATTAACGACATGTAATTACTCTCCCTGCCAAATGTGGTTGTCAGTGTGTGTTTTGCGTCGGACGGTTGTGCGTATATTGTGGCGCGGTCGTGTAGTACTCACTTTTTGAAGACTAGAAGAACCACAAGAGATATTGCAAAAAGCTGGAAGTCCACGGACAGGTACCACGTATGCGGAAGCACGTCCTGTAATCATAAATAAGGTAACACGCTGTAGGTGATGCTGTTCAGTCGGTGAGTTACCAGCAGTGTCAGGCTGGTAACACTTGTTGCGCTGAAGCAACACACGTATTAATTTGAATTTTCGGAGAGTCGCCTGATGGTTTGTTGAACGCAGATTGTTTTGTTGTTTCCCGCGAATGAGGTGCAACGCGTCAGCAACATGTGCGCGAGATGGACGCAACTTGAAAAAAAAAAACTGTCTTCCACAATCCTCTCAAGATAAATATTACACCGCATTTTGCGCACCAAAATAACGTCCACAATACTCAATAGTTTCTTATGTAACGCTTTCTGTGCCGACGTTATGATATTATACAAACAAATACACGCCAAAATTGTCGTGGGCATTGAAGCCGTTGCTTCCTTGGTTTGTTCAACAAGAAAGACACAAAGCAAAATAAAAAAAATAAAATAAAATGATGAATGGATTCGTAGCACTGATAGAGTAACTTGAAATGGTAAGGAAAATATACCATGTGACGATATATACTCAAGGTCCAGGTACCTGTCTACAACATATTTTGCTCATAAACCCTTGAGCTATTCGCGCTAAGAAACGTGCAATGACTTAACGTCGTCACCTTTATAGACTCGGCTAGCTTTGCGCACATTGAACCTATTATGGGGGCCGAGTGCGCAGGGGTTACTCAATGTACGACTATAGTGTAACCGAACGGCGATGTCCGGTGCCATCTGTTAAAGCTGAGGGAAGCACCGCGTTCTCGACGCAGCAATTACCGGTGGCACCATTATTTATTTATTTATTTATTTATTATTTATTTATTTATTTATTTTCAATACTGTAAGCCCTAGCGGGCTGTTACAGGGGTGGGAAAAAATTGGGGGACCCTTTCGCCTTTAAGAGTTGAACGCGATAGCGAAATCCGGCCCCTAGTGTCCACTTCAACCACTGTATTAATGTGTGTTGTTACACACACACACACACACAGACACAGACACACGGCGCGCGCGACGTATCTATAGTAATGGTAGAGGCTTTCGATCTATTTAACAGCACTTTTATATCAACTTCATGAAAATTTTGTACAGTGATGTAGTCACATGGTCCTGTATTATGAACTGCGCGTAGGCGTGACACTTTTATTCGTAAATGGTCACATTCTGTCGTCCTTCGTGCGTTAACTATCTGGCAGCTGTTCGACTTGTTCTTCTGGAGACCTCTTCCGGCCAACCGCAACAAGCATAGCCTTATGGTCGGTGAAATGGCAACTGCAGTACTTGCACTTCTTTAATGGTGTCGTGAGAATGAAATACTAAAAAAGTGGATGCAGAGCATCCGATGAGACCGCATATGGGCTCTGCTTGTAGTCGCATGGCCTCCGAGATGCCGGGCGCGCTCGCCGTCTCGGAGGCCATGGTAGTCGAGACACTGCTTGATATGTCTTCCGCTAGATGGACATAGTTGTCCATTTTTGGAGCTGTTATTTTTCGCTCACGGACGATTTTTCGCTCACAAGAGACGCATGGAGACGCCGACACCGACGGCGGTATTTCTGCGGAACGATCTCTCTAACGCTATTGCGTTAAAGCACAATATACAATATTAATACAATATTATGTTAAAATCAATTTCAAACAATGCTGAAAAAATTCAGCTGACTCGCAATCAACAAATACACTGGAATCAAGCTTGTTCCAATCAGTAATTGTACAAGGCAAGAAAGAAAACTTGAACAAATCAATTCTCGTGACACAAGGTGAAATAGCATACGGATGATTGATACGCGGTGACACTCGGTGAAGCTACTTCACTGCACCTGGATTCCAAGTTACTGAGCAACATGTCCACAGATCCTTCCTATATCGCATCTATTGTGACCGAAGGTTGTCAGCACAATAAGGTCTTCAAATGCTATTATTAAACTGAGAGCGTCCCAAAATTCTGCCCTTGTTCGCAACTTGAGAGCGAAGTACGAAACGGCTAAGCTGGGGTCTCCTTTAGATGGCGTTATACCAGGTAAATCATAAGGAAGACATCTCAGCTATACGATGTGGTTAAAAAAAAAGAAAGCACAGCCCGTCTTACCCAAGCGGTGATCTCGATGTAATTTCTAATCATGAGAAGCATGGGCCACCAGCGATGAGCGACGTCCTTGTAGAACTTGTCGAAGAAGGACTTAGTGTCCGGTCCGAAGACGAAGCGTGGCGTCAGGTATAAGCACATGATGACGAAGAACAGCGGGACTGCAGTTCTGCATGTATGGAGCAAAATGTACCGAGCATTACGCTCTTGCAATTCAAGAGAGCGAAAGCCAAAGTTGCACATCCACTACGCATCACGTCTGGATTCTGACGTTTGTTAGCACTAGTATGAAACGATGAACAGATCGCAAAATGCGTTTTAGAACAAGGAATGTCGCACGAGCCATTGTTTCGACAAGTGGACTTGTCTTCGTCAGGGCGGCGACTGGGTTCTCCAGCTTTCGTTTATGCACGCTATTGCACACTCTCCCCCGTCCTCAGAAAGAGAGGAGAAGAGCAGCACGTGCGAACAATAACAAAAAAAAGGGGGGAGGGTGTAGGGGAAGTCGGGTGACAGGTGTTAGCGCGACTAATATAAATGGCAAGAGAGAAATCTTCCAGAGAATCCGCTCGTTGTACATATCTTGGAAATACATTGTGTGCGCAGTGCTAGAAAGCAGGATGAAAAAAGGAACGCACGCTTGAAACAGGGGTTGCTTCTATGGCATGTGTTCCTCTGTCCACCCCGCACCACCTGCGCCGCACCCGCAGTGCATTTCACCGAAAGCCTGTTGCTAAAGATGTAACCGCATTGCTTAACGCCGTTGTTCTCGCCGTTGTTCTCGCCTTTGTTTCGTCCCCTGAGCTTCTCTTCTAGTATGAAACGAGGCATGCGCAATGTTGCACTGTCGTCGTATCTTTCGCTTACGCGTTTGATATGGGATGCGGGCATGTTCCACACGTGACTTCATTATGATTAGCTGCGATGTAGGTGACAAGCACACAAAGTTACTCATGTCTTGAACTGCCATTCATGTTAGCCACACATTGATACCTTTCCATAACAACTTTGGTATGTACGCAAGGCTGGTTCCGCGAGCTTATCATTTTTGGCACTGCGGGCAAGCAGACGGCGACAACCCAATTAGCACGAGCCAGTTAAGGTTCTCGAATGAACAGATATAAGCAGAGCGGTTGTGGTTTTCGATAGTGATAGATCAACTTCGAGGGTTGTGTAGAGAGCGGTGTTGTATCCCAGCTGGCAGACAAGACCAAAAAGACGTCTTATTGGGGGATTGACGTCTTAGTTCGCGTGGTTGACGTCTTAAAAACGTCGCGAGTGGGAGCGACAGCAAAGGGACGATGAAGACGTCTGCAAAACGTATTCGCGAGACCGAAAGTAAACGTGGAACAATACTGCCAGCTTGCACGCTGCCCTCCCCTCTCCCTCCCCACCGGAGATACGAAAGCAGGGCACGGCTCAAAGCGTCGGCGTGTGTCAGCACAGTGCTCGGCGCCGAGATGACGCCAGTTGCCATGGGTCCGGAAGAGAGGCGCCAGAATGTCTGCCTCCTTCGCTCGCCGGTGGTCGGGGAGAAGAGGCGAGAGGGCGCAGGCTGGCGCAGACGCAAAGCAAAGCCAGCGAAGCTCGAATAGGTTGTTGGCGGTTGAGTCAGTGTAGTTAAGTACCGTGCTGCAACTGCTCCGTGTGTCTGTATGGTGGCATTTTGTCCTTTCAATATAGCACACGTGGAACATTCTTCGAGCGCAACAAGCGCTGGAAGAACAAACCGTAGCTAATAAAACTTTACAGTGAAGCGAGCAATGCAGGCCTCGGCAGAACTCATGGTTTCCTGGCCGTTTTTCTTGCAACATAGCTTTATTTTTCCCCATTTGCTCCATGTTATGTGTGCACCGAAGGTGCATTCTTTCGCTGATATGCCACTTTCACCACACGTCTGCTGAAACATCTCGTTAGGAATGTTCCCATTTACCGTCAACGGCTACGCTCGATTATCTACAGTGAAGTTTTAGCTCCACCTAACCTAAGCAGTTATACCCGAAAAAGACGATAATAACGATTGCCATGATACCTTAGGAGCCTTTCTTTATGGGGATTATATTAAGCGCTTGAAGAGACGATTTGTGATGCTTACCTGATGAGCCTTCTTATCAGGCCGATAATAAGAACAACCGGTCCGCTTCGCTTTTGCCTGCTGACAGTGAGGCACAAGAAGAAGCCACTGCAAGACGCACGAACTGAGTATCAGCGACAAGGGAGATGGAAACTTCATCACACACTAACATACGCGAAAGACAGCCAGGTTCACACTTTCAGGTCGTTCAAAGAACCAACGAATTCTTCGATGGTTATAATACGTTACAAGGAAAGACACACGTGCTGTGTGCGACCAATAGTGCTCCAGCGGAACGTGTCCTGTCCTGTACGCTGTCCCCGAGATTAGGACAAAATGAGCTTGATATATTTTTTCCTTTGTTTCAATCTTTTTAGATACAATGTATTTCTTGCTTTAGGAAATAGAGAAACAGAGCAGCCGAGGCGATCCATACTTCAACTTCTCCACAGCATTCAAGATATAAATAGTAATGTGGCAATATCTTAATTTTCGAATATTTTTAATAGGGTTTGCTCTTTGACTCTAATCATAACTTTCATTATAGGAACTATTTTTGTAACTGAGGTACAAAACGGGCTATGTCCCATGATAATTACTGACCCATTTCCACGTGTAGTACACTTTGCCACATAACAATGTTGCGCTTTGGCTAAGTCTACACGTACGCAGTGCAGCGAAGATAATACATATGTGCTGCAGTGAAGTTAACTAATGCATCTGCACATGTTCTCCAGTGGACTATTCTTTAGGACTGGACTCGTTCTCTCTTCTAGGATAATTGCGGGGTGCACTAGTTGTACAGCGTATGTTTTTTTCTCAATGTTTAGCACTGCATCTTCTGCGCACTTTATTATCGAATTATTCAAGGGAGTACTTGAACGTTATTCGAAAAAGATTCATTTCGATTCACACCGAAACACGAATATTCCGACCCACTTCACACGCAAAATTTTGCTATTTGCAAAGGTCTAGTTATAACAGAACTGAACAGAGCATGGAAACATGGAAATTGTGCACGCAGATAACCTATTGTTAGACCCTTTAAGCACCATTGCAATCATCGTTTGGTTTCCTGCTAATTCTTTTTCTTTATACTTCCATGTTTCGGAGTTCAAAATCTTTTGCTCCACTCACCTGAGAAAAAAGAACGTCCCGACGCTGCTGAATCCCGCAGTGACTAGCATGAACGACCACTTGTCAGATGCGATCAGTAAATTCAGGTAACGAGCTAGAAAACAAATACAAAGTTTAATTTCAGCACTTCACGTAATACTGAAGCAGATTATTACCCTCAGGAAGGGGGGGGGGGGCGTGTAACAGCAAAAAGTTCGAGCACGAAGAAATGTAAAACACAACCTGTTTCAACGGCAGAGCTCTTCACTAAACGAGACATAGCTAAAATCCGCTCGCACAACTTAGGCTTTTTTACTGATACCTCAAGAACTCTTTTCCTAGTTAATTCTTATCTATCACCACCTTTGTCAAAATGGCTATCAACACAAAACAAGTGGTTGATTCGTCTCTTAGACGATTCGGTTATAGCGGGAAAGAAAAACAAGCCTTTCCGAAAAGTACGTTATCTGGCACTGCAGCTAAGAATCTCTCCTAAAGTTTTTCGCCTAACCGCATGTGTTTCTCTTCACGTCACTACTGTCAGGCAAATGAGGTTAGAGAATTCTTGGCGGGCCGCAGCAGAAAGCACTTTCGCATTAAGAACTCAAATCCCGATTAGGGTTACAACTAGAACTGGCTCCCGGCTTTATTACTTATCAAACGGCTCCAGGGGCCAGCGTGGTTACTTGGTGCAAATAGACGAAGAAGGGAAGTCATTCATGGGGGAATTGAAAGAGATAGAAAAGAGAGAAAATCCGTAGTGGAAGGCTCCGGAAATTTAGACCACCTGGGGTTAACGTGCACTGACAACGCACAGTACGTGAATCTCTGGTATGTTAGCCTTCATCGAAAATGCGACCACCGCGACCGGGATCGAACCCGCGTTTTTTGGGTGGCTACTGAGTACCATAACCACTACACCACCACGGCAGTCTATAGCAATTAGTCGTCGGTGCAGAACGTGCCCGGGCTGTCGTATCTTGCCTTCGCTCCAGCACGCGACACTAACACGCACAAAGGTTACGTTGTACGGCCACTTATGATGATATCTTTCCAGGCACGTGCACACACATGCCCTCACCTACTGACGCTCACTAGTTACTCAACATGGGTAACGCTTCCAATTCTATATAGGAAGCACGTGGCGATTATTTTGCACCAGAAGCAGCGTGAATTGCAATGTTGGGGACACTGCCGTTCTCGCGGCGTGCGTGTTGAAGCAACGCGCGTAAATATACCGTCTTGTTGTTCCTACGCAGTGCTTTCTCTATGTATCCACGTGGGTGTGGGTACATCGCATCGACAAGGTTCTAGATACGCGGAACTTGTGCCATCGTCACTTCACCTGGTGTGCATGTTAAATCGATGTTGAAACGCAGTGCAAGGCTTCTACAGGTTTCTTTGTAGCCTTTCCGAAATTCCGAAGCTATTAAAATCAGGAGAGACTATGCAAGTCAGGGAGCACAGAAATGCGAATGAAAAGGGTTGAAGAAACTAAGTTTCTTAGCGGGGAAGGTATATAAAATAAATATTTGCCAAAATATTCTTTAATATGGGATATATTAGCCTCACTTAAATAGCGCAACTAATGAGGCATACCATTTAAAAGAACGTGAACGTTAGCTTATTTAATTAGCTGACAATCGAACCTCTCCTTCAAAAGAATACTACATGAATAGCCTTCTTTTTTTTTCACTGGCTTTCGCATGTCCTTCCTCGATTATATTTGGTGTCCACTGTGCATCGTGGGCTCCATTCTGTACTCCATCTCTGAAGTTCCTTTCAGTACTGCGGAATCTACAGGGCTGTCTCTTCATTAGTAAGGATGCAAATGTGTCAACGTGTATTCCTCCTCGCCGTGTCCTCTGATCAGCGTCTTCACGGTGCCTGCACGCAGACACACGGCGTGTGAAGGCGGGCGAGCAGACGGCAGCGCCGAATAAAAAATAACTTGGCGGCGCAAATCGAGGCTGGTGCCCTCCGTCTCCAACGGATCAAATTCTCGCCTGGCGCTGTGCGATCGGTAAGTTCTGAACTGTCGCTTGTATTTGCCTTAGATTAATGTCTTGACGCTTACACCGCAAAGTATTTGCGATCACATCGGGTGGTTTCCGTGAACCACTCTCAAATTATCGATGCTATAGGATTAGCAGGCGGAGCTGAACGAAGAGGTGATCTCGGTAAAAGCGGGAAAACGTTCGTGATTTTCTGTCCTCAGCGAGCGTTGAGGCAAAATCGTGGCTGCTTTCATCGTTTATTTATTACTGACAGGACCGCAGGCAAGTATCAAGCGCTAGTTTGGATGAGAGCTGGCGGTCGCTTGTGCATGACTGCTGCCACGCTAATTTGTAGCCAACGTTACCGGCGGTTATAACAATTACACCATACGTACGACGCACATGCCTAGTGCAATACGATATCACTCACTGGCGTGACGTGACGCTTGCAAAACAAACATATGTGTCTTAAAGGGAACCTGAAACGGTTTTGGTGATTTTGTAAGCAAATGCGTTGCACCGATAGGCCGAGTCCTACTGATCATTAGCGTAACAATTTTAGCACTCTGCGTTAAGCGTGTAATTTACTACATAGTTTTAAATACGCACATCGGGAAAGGTCGACGCGAATCGACTCGAAGCGTTTTCAACCGCCCCTTCCCACGCGACATGCGATGGGTGCCACGCAGCGCAACCCACGTCACGTCACGAGCGCTGAAGGGCCAGCCAACGGTATCGTCGCGGCATCTGGAGGCGCATGCATTAGTCGCCGGCGCACTACTACTATAGTGCCTAGAATATACTGGCTAGTGTGCTGAGCGCGCCGGTTGGCGTGGCAGCTGCGCTGATGCCTTCCCACAGTCACCGCGTGGCGCGCTGCAACTCTCTAAGGTGTATCGGTCGCCCGCGGCTCCGCTTTCAGCTGAGTAGGAGCGCGCGATTTCTGCTGCGAATTCAGTGTCTTTCGTTGCCTTTAGGACACTCGTGACAACACTACCGGACGGAGGGAAACTGAACGTTAAATTGCTGCCTGCAGAGAATCCTCAACTGGCATGCATGGCACTACAATACTACGGTGCTTTTAACACGTACCTAGTACGTTACGTCGTCTGCTAGTTTTCTTTATTCGGCGCATAGCTATCCTACCGCAACAGAAATGCCAAATTGAATATCCTACGGCAGAAATGCGATTCACACATTTCAGTCGTGATCGTATTGAGTGTACATTCAACATGCGCCGTGTAGTCAGGTCGTGTGGGTACAATAATTCTTAATCGCGAACAGAAATCCGCCCCGGAGCGGGTCAACAGTAATCGCAAATGTCCATGCACATTGCCTAGAATAGGCACCATAGTCCATGTGGCGTCCATGTCCCACTCGGCAAGTCGCGAAGCGTCTGACGGCACGGCGAACATCGACACGTCGACACTTTGTCCGGGTTCGAACGATAGCCGCTCCGACAAAGCGGCACGAAGCACGTTTTCTCCCTGCCCTGATGCTTCGCCCGCTGCATCATAAGACTGCGCGGTTTAACACACAAGTATCCACACAGAAAACTATGCGAACAAGGTAGGAAAACACAGCGTGGACGTCACGATAACAGGAAAACACGAGGCACGGACAGCACGGATCACTGACGGAGCCGCGACGCCACGACTGAGTCAACTGACAAGTGACACGTCGACCACGTGACAACTGCGGCCGCGCCGGGCCGGCACTACCTGCACCACGTGACCCGCACCTTTGCTTCAGCGGCGCCGCCTGCCGGCCAACGTAGGAAGGCATCACCCACCCTGCCACGGACTCCCATTGTGAACCCCCTCCGCTCAGCACACTAGCCAGTATATTCTAGGCTCTATACTACTACCGAGGCTAGCACTGCCGAGGCGGGCGACCTCAGTAAAGACATCGCAGCGCTATGTCGCTACGGAGGGCTTTGGACAACGGCTGATATGCTAGGCGCAGTCGTCGCTAGCGCGCACTCCGCAGCTGTTCGAGTTGAGGAGGAACAGTAGTGGTAAGGAGGAAGATGACAGAAATGAGCCCGTAGCTACCTTAGGGCAGGGTGCTTCGCTTTATTTATGGCGTACTGTACAATCGTGTTGCCTAATCAATGACACAATGTCAAAAAAAAAACACATTTCAGGGACCCTTTAAACACGCCGATTACAAGGCCATTACATAAAGAACTATGTTGTGCTGCGCAAGCGTGTGGCCTGCTTACACCCTATAGCTTTGGTGGCGCTGAACGACAGCGGTGGGATAAAGTTTACACAGAAATATAAATTAGGGGTCGTAAACGAAAGCATGCGACAGAGTTGTATCTATACTAAGAAAAACGCGGACGCTGGCCTACTCACACCAACTGTCCGACATCGTTTGAGCGCAGTGTAGGAGCACTATGTGGACGAGGCAGAGGAATCTCATTCCGTGAAGAAATTGCAGGGAGTATTGGTCGGCATTCGACTTGTCGGCCACACGCAGCAACTCGCGTGTGTTGGACGTTGCAGAAAAACCCTTTGTGAGCTCACTTACAACACCTGGAGAAGAGATACCAAAAGATTAAAGCGAGTACGTATCCACAACAACGAGTAATATGCTTCAGATATAGTCCTACAGAGCTGAGCTATCCGTTTTTTGTTACGTAAGGACAACAATTCTAAATATCCACATGGCTGAGGCAAAATAACAACTAAACGCGCTAACGTCAGAGGGACAGAACCAGACTACACTTTTTAAAGCGAAATGTGTTTTACCACAAGATTACTTAAAAAAAAACGTGAGGTAACGGGACGTTAAATAAATTCCTCCTCTAACCCACACAATGCCACATGGTGCCTGCAAGCGGCCCCTAGCACCGTTACGCCTTTATAAGACGCAATGATTGTGCGCCCAATTGGAGACAAAGTGATTACCCCACATGTGGCACCGACAAAGTCGCCTGAGGCAGAAACAGTATTGGATGATTTCATGATCGACGCAAGATTATACGCGAGGCTCTATTTGTTACTTATGAATTCAACTGATAACGAGAGTAACTACACATATATCTCTCTCAATGAGCAACGGAAAAAAAAAGCCAAGCGACTTAGTCGGCGCCACGTGTGACGTCGCATCTTGAAAAAACAGCGCGAGCTTTCAAGCTCTGTTTTAAAGCGAATTGCGAATTCCATACTGCATACACTGTAACAATGCTTGGCTCACATGTTCCTCCACTTAATGGCATGGCTTTCACGCTATGCCAAAAAAATGCTGCAGGGCGCACATTTAAATTGCAAACGAAGGAGCGAGCAATTGACCGAAAGCTGCTAAGTGCAACCTTAAGGGACAAGGAGAGATCGGGGTGGGTTGCCCCGCGTTAAAGGGCAACTCCGGTGATTTTTCAGTGTCCACAGATCTCAATAAAATTTTCACTATATATTCTCCTCGGTACTGCAATAATATATGCCAAGTTGGGCGGATGTAGGTCATTAAGTTTTCCTGTAAATGAATCTTAAAATTTTTTAGCGGATTCTCACGCGGGCCACCCTGTGTTTTTGGAGTCATCACCTCCGTGCTGCTTATACGAGCCAGTGGGCATTCAAAAGCAAAACGGCGATACTTCAGGGCTCAAACCGTCGCTGTCAAGACCAGGAAAGCTGGTATAACTCAATATATGGTCGGATGACCTCGCCACTGGCATTTCTTTGGCGCCAGTTCCATATTTCTGGTGACGGGAAGGTTGTGACGTCACCGCACACACTCCACGAAGCATCTACCCGTTTCGGTTTCGGTTTGAAGACGAGATTCAGTCGCCTGTATAAAACTATTGGTGCCTTTCTGAGCAAACTAAACCACCCTGGCGGTTTCAGGACTATCACTACCATTGGAAAACATTGATATCATGACATGGTCATAAAACCGCCGAAGTTGCCGTTTAACGACATCGTAGTAGACATGAAGAAGAGATGGGTGGTGTGGGCAAGGCGTTTAATGCGAAGGCATGCTAATTTTTGTTCATTAGGTGTAACAGAGTGGATTTTTAGACAAGGCAAGCGCGGCAGAGGGTGGCGGAAAGTTAGGTGGGCAGATGAGATCAAGAAGTTTGCGGTGATAAAGTGGTCGCAGTCAGCGCAGGATCGGGATAATTGGAAATTTGTAGGAGAGGCCTTTGTCCTGCAGTGGGCGTAGAGAGGTTGATGATGTGTACTATACACGACTATATCGCTGTTTCGAGTTTTTGCTATTCTCCTTGTTGTAACACGGTTGCCAACTGATTGCATTGCCGTCTTCGCATTTCGTAACAATAATAATAATTTCTGGGTTTCTACTCCCCAAAAGTCGGTATGATCAGAACAGATGCCGTAGCGGAGGGCTCTGGAAATTTCTACCACTTGGAGTTCTTTAACGTGCACTGACAACGCACAGTGCACGTGCCTTTGGCATTTTCGCCTCCATCCAAAATGCGACCGCCGAGGCGGGAATCGAACCCGCATTTTTTGTGTTCCATCCAAAAGAATATTGAGAAGCATTCGCTGGACCTCGCAGTGCTCTGCGAGTTGTTTCCCGAAGTCTAGGACCATGACGAAATGCGGGTGTGCCAGAGACACACCCGGACCAGGCAAGAGCCCATCAGCTGTGTGGCTTCTCTAGCCTTGCGCCACTAGTGCAAGCTTCACTAAATTTTTTTTAAACTCAACCTATCGTGTTCGCCGAAAGCCGAGGTTCCAATGACAGTTAATGTTTTCGCCTTACTGATCTCTGCTTAATTCTGAAGACTGGCACCTCCGCGCGCTTCAATGTAATTGGTATCTCAAGCAAATTTCGAAACAGCTTGCTTTATACGGTGTGTTTATAGTTGTTAAGAGATTCAGAAGTTGCTTGAAAGTTACTGTTTGTTGTCTTTATTTTACTAATAATTAATAAAAGAGCAATAAAATCTACACGACAACCAAAAGAAAACGAACACAGAAAGCTTTGAGATTGACATTGCAAGCATTCAGTAGAGTTACGTGCAGACTGTAACCAGGTGTCCAAAAGAGGAAAAAGAAAAAATAAGCCAGCACAACTGGGGCGCACCTACCATGTTTTTCAATGAATTTCGGCTTGAGCTTCATCAAGCAGTCCGCCAACGTAGCGGCCGCAATTATGGCTAGAAGAACACACAAAAACATCCTGCAATCCGTAAAAGAAACAGGAAATGTTAAATACAGTGTGGGAAATTATGCCGTTCCTTTATTTCTTTTTCATTTGGTATCATCTTTTTAGGAACAGAGAAATGCGCTAGAAATGAGCTCGCCTTAGGCAGGAAAAGGTCACATTATTGCAGACTTTTAGGAGCTTGCTATGCAAAACGTTTTCTTGGGCTAGTTGGTTCATGACTTCTAGTTGGTTCGAGGGCATGACACTCGCGTTAATCAGGAAAAGTACGAGGGCGAGTGTCATGCCCTTGCCGCCCCTTGTGACTTGTATAAGTGTACGTACGTTTTTTTTTTCAAAAAAATTACAGCATATCCACGGAGTGAATGATGATGAGTGGGCGAAGCTCGGGATGTGCATCGTAGATCGTGCCGAGTTCCGGATTAATTTAGTTAACGCGCATGCTACGAATCCTCACGGTTCAACTATGCACAATGCACAAGTGAAATCTCCCACCGGCACTTCATTGCAAGTCAAGATCCAGTGATATATATATATATATATATATATATATATGGGTTTTGCCGGTGAACGCTTCTCCAACGCGAGCAGTCGGTATTTCTCAATCAAGAAACTCGCTAGGAGACGCTGCCTGCGCCAACGTTGTCTCTCGCGTTTGCCGGGGCAGTGTCGAGTTTGCCGGGGAGCGCGTGGCTCCCGGCGCTCGCGGCGAGGGCGAGCGCCAGGTGCCACGCGCTCGCCCTCGGCGCGTGCGTGCGCTCCAGAAGGCACGCGCCGGTGGCTATCTACTACTAACTACTACTACTACTACTACTAGATACATCGGGGACGCACGAAATGGCTGCTAATGGGGAATGAGAGACATAAGAATTCGGCTTTTAGTAAAACGCGCACGCTGCGAATTTTTTATTGTTCAACAACGCGCAGGAGAAATCTCCCACCGGCACCACCTTGGAGGTCAAAGCGTAAGACTGGTTACGCACTACTACGACTACGACGAGGGACGAACGGGTGCCGCTTTAAGGAGCTTCGCCCCTAAAAACACAGTTGGAAGTTAGCGCCCGTCCTGTGCTCTTTGTGTGTCCCTGTGTTCCTTTGCGCTACAATATCTTAAAGTAGGAGCTTGCTAGGCAAGCTTCTTATGCTCGCGCCTTGTCCGGCGGCGGCGTGTACACGCCGCACAAGGCACCGGCTTTCCGGTGATTTCAAGAATCGCTCACTCGATCCACAAGAATCGCTCACTAGCGCCGCTCACGCGTCGCCTTGAGCGGCGCTCACTAGATGGGGGCGCCGCTCAAGGCGACGCACACCACTCTCAGCACGTGCGCTTCCTTTCTCTTCGCTGGCAGCAAACGCAGTGAACACTCTTCGTTACCGCTCGGCCGCATGAACACCGCACAAGCCAAGGCAGCAGCGCGGCGGGGTCGCAACGCGGCAGCAGCTCGGGCTCGCCACTAGGCTGCTGCTGGCGGCGAGCCCGAGTTGTTATACGACTCGGACTCGCCCGCACTTCTTCGGGGTTCTGGCCACTTCGGCCAGAACCCCGAAGAAGTGCGGGCGCGGGATGCCGCGGCCAAGCGCCAAAAGCGGTCGCTACCTGTCGCATAACAACGTTGTCACGTCTATATATGATGGTAGGAGATGTGTACGGAGGATTCGCGGGTTACCCGATCATGTCCCAGCAAGCTCCTCTTACATCATTCACTTTGTGGATATGGCGGTGCCTTTACAAGGGCCGTTTCTGGCGCCGTAGTTGTCCGCCGCTGCCGCCGCCGGTGTCCGTAACCGCTATCGCGCAAATTTTAGAAAATATAATCAGCACCGAGGAGGATTCAAACCACGTCCTCTGCGTGGCAGTCGAGCATTCTACCACTCAGCTACGCAGGGGCCCGAAAAATCTACGCCAAAAGACCGAAACAAGTATAATGTCTGCCGAGGAATCGCATTAACAAGTGTAATGTTACGTGGCAGAATTATAATGCGCCACTATACATCGGGGAAAGTGGATTGCATAACGAGTTCGAAGAGTCATTTGAAAGAACACAGGGCTGCATGGTTTGTAGCTCTGGACCCATTAAAGAGGCATCATCAACATCATCATTATGAAACAATCTTCTTCAGCATTTCCATAATCATTATTACGAAGCGCTGCCCTTTGAAGCAGTTCTGTTGTATCGTGCCATGCGACATGCGACAGACGACGTGCGCAGCCCCGACAGCAGCTTGACTTGGCTCTTCGATATACCTGATGGCACCTCCTCGTAAGGTGCGGACCGCTGCTGAAGAAGCGAATCGCAGGGCTACGCGCGCGGCTGCAGCAAGGCAACGTCGAGCACAACAGACCGCTTTGCAGAGAGCAGCCGAAACCGCAGCTGGCCGTCGACGACGGGCCGAGAGTTCGGTTCCTTCTCGGGAAAACGACGCCAAGAGACTCTCTAAGATGTGCAGTTATACAGATTGTACGTCACAATACCACAGTAATTATGGCGTAGTGAGTACTTACCTACTTGGCGCAATAAGAGTTATGGAGCAGGGGATACCTACCACCTCTACTTGTACTAGTTTCCTGAAGTGTTTAAAATGGCATCTAAGAAGGTCGCTCCTCCAGCTTACGCTGCCAGTGTCCTGTGGTTCCGCGCAGGCCTGGCTCTTTTTGTTTTTGTTTGACAGTGAAAGATTCCTTACTATATGAACTACTAAAACGAAAGTAAAGCTCAGAGGTTTTGTCATTTTGGGCTGGAATCATAGAATTTTATTTCGTTATATGCCATGATAAGTTCTTACTAGATTGTCGTAGTGGTGCAACAAATTCTTCCAGCACTCTTTCTCTCTTCTTTACTGTTCATCATTTTCAGCACAGCTCAGCTTGCATTCATTTCCAAAAAGAAAAAAAAGGAAAAGAAAACTAAGTATAGTACAAGAATGCGCCGTCAAGCCACGTCGCGACAACGACGTCATGCGGCATCTTCGAGGTGGCGTCACCACCGGCCTGTCGCTATTGAGTCAATGCACTTTTATGAAGTCGTCAACTGCAGCTATAGAGTCTCTTGTTGGCTGTCTCTAATTGAGCTATGAGCATTCGTTATTTGTTTTTTGTAGTATGATGATCGTCTAAAAAATTTCCCATGCCAAAACTACCATGCGCTTATGCGCCAATGCTGTACTGAACGACTCTGCACTCATAGTATCCATCTTCAATGTGAATCTTAATCGAAGTGCGCGATTGTACGTGAATTTAGCTAGCATCGTAATTCGGCAGCCGCGGCCGGAGATTGATCCCCCGTCCCCGAGCTTAGTCTGCTACCATGACTTTCGGCTAATATACTCGCACTACATATGACACGATTTTATTTTGCCTGTAGAAAAAAAAAGAAAAAAAAGAAAACCAAGTATGGTAGAATAATGCGCCGTCAAGCCACGTCGCAACGACGACGTCATGCGTATAGTGTATATATGGGTATATGAGTGTATGAGTAAGTAGGACTGGATGTACGTGTTGTGTTACACGTGAACAATGTAAATATCATAATCACCGCTAAACACCTGGAGTAGCAAGCCAGGCCATTAACCAGGCTAACATCCCCGAAGTCATCAATAAAATATTCTCTCTCTCTCTCTCTTGTCTGTAGACTTCCTCCTTTACCTTAACGGATACCGGACTACCAAAGGCGTTTGCGGCACAAGCAGAACTGCTAGCGACTTCTCGCGGCGCTTTACCTCTAGTACGATACATTTGGTTTTATTTTTAGTCGCGTTAGTGTTCACGTCGAAAGAAATTAATGAAAGCACGCTGCATTAATTTTTATATCGCTTCTGATCCTTCGCACTGGCAGACAAGCAACACCTGCAAGCCTCAGCAATATGGTCTTGTTTGTCTCCGGCTGGGCTCCGCATCATTAGGCGTCACTACAAGCGCTGCCGATCACGTACACTTTTCCGTTAAACAGGTGACCAAGAGGTTGGTAACTGGTGACCGAACGGTAACCAACCGTGATTACCGGAAAATGGGTATACTCCGTTGGTTATTCAGCGTTTTATACAGCACTGACAACGGCCTTGTACGAAAGGCATTCGTTCGCTGTCTTATCTTGAGAAAACGGTTTCATAATATCCAGAAGACCAAATGCATTAGACAAAGCTTCAGATATACATTTGCATAATGCAGCTACTAAAGAAGAAGAGCTATATTTAGCGCTATGGGGCAGCCTTCTTACGCAAACTACTTACTATTTTCTGAGTATGCCTCGGATATATATATGTGTGTGCTAGCAATCTCTAAGGATTTCATTAAGTATAAAGAGTTCCCCTGTTCGGAGGCGAACTTACGTCATCCTGGTCAGCTAACACTATGACTTGCAAAGTAAATAAGCAGAATCATTCAGATACATTAACGGCGTAGATTTTCTATGCTAACAGAAACAGGCGACTTTCAAAGATACGAAGAGTAAATTGATTGGTTAATGAGTGTAGGTTAAGTAGCGATGCAATTCGCAGAAACTCACATAATCCCAATTTGCGCGTCGCTCCAAGGTTCCACTCGATTCGTGACGCAATTAGACACTTCCAGACGCACCAGTTGGGGCTTCACTGAAAAAAAGAAAACAAGATTGAGAAATGCAAGAACAAAAAACAAGTCCCAATCTTTGCCATATGTACGCATGGTCAAAGAATGCCTTTTGAATAAGTGTGCAAGCCCATGCCTCTTGAATTCAGTGGTATCGGAAGAACTCACACGTTTACCAGAGGTCCGAATAAAATCAAAGTTCACTTCAGTTTTTTAATCGCTCATCTAGCCGCTCATTAAGTGCGACAGAGAAATTATCACAAATGTTTTGTCAACTTTTCCCGACTTCATTACACAAATCGTTTAATATGTTCTCAATATGTATTCTTACATATTCTTATAGCTACCTTGAGTTTTCATGGCGAAGCTATTAAAAATATTGTTCTGTGTTTTTGCACTTATGTGCGTGTTTATGGCGCATCATTTTGCAGTACGGTGACTTTATGTAATTCTGCTTTGTAAAATCACAAACGTAGCTGTGGTTTCTCGCTAATTTAACTTTGTTTCTCTTTCCGTTTCTCACTACTCCCCCTTATTTGATGCCTCTTGACTCTGAGGGTAGAATGAATGAATGAATGAATGAATGAATGAATGAATGAATGAATGAATGAATGAATGAAATAAAAAAGCGTATTCTTGATGATATTTCAGACTACTAAAATTCCAGTAGTTCCGGCTATGTTCTAAATTAATGGAGCCCTCCTTTGTATTTGATTATACCAAGGGTTCGGCTTCTGCATACTGATAAATCGCTAACACCGGTGTCAAAAGTGTCTCTATCGGCGCCATTAGAGTCGCGAGAATTGTGCTTTAACATCCACCATATTTTGTAACCGGGCAAGCGAGACAGAATACTTGATTGGTAGCCAATACCGATGGCTGGCCTCCTCGCCCATAGGAAATGTGACGAGAGTCAGCCTACATCAATCCATTCAAGTCTTACCTGCTTCCACCAAATCTTGCAGATCCCGTTGGCTGCATTCCTCTACAAAGCACATAGCCGTGCGAATGACGGGAAGCTCTTCGACGGAGAAGTAATTCTTAAAATATTTGAGCTGGGGGAGAAAATAGAAGGACGTACATTTTACAATTGAAACAAACACGTAAGTACAGAGCTTTCGCAGAAGATGCCTTCCTGAAAATTTCGCCCAGAAGAGTGCCATTGTTTATGGTGACCGAAATAGAACGCTCACTGACTTATAAGTGCAGCTGAAGCTTTGTGCAACAGTGCGAACAACGGCATGACTGACACCACGATTTCGTGAACAACATAACTGCGTATAAAGAACACAAGAGAACAACGGAAGTAGGCTCTTGTCTGCTCTCGCTATCCATATTTTAAGCGTTGCTGCACGATGTTGAGCATCAAAGAATGCTAACCTTCTGCAGACCTAAGTACACTTGTTTTTTTCCCGAGAAAGATGAACCGAGTATTCCCAAAAACATGTTACATTAAAATTGAACTCCGGGTGAAATCTCGGCCAATTGCAATACTGAACGCATCGTTAGCGAATGCGGGCTGCCAATAGAAAAGATCACGAAAGAGGATGCTTTGTGACTTCGTACCCAAAGCTGTTTTGGATACTTTGAGTAAATATTATCTTTATTTTGACTACTGCAGAAGCTTGCGTGGTTTTTCAGGTCTGAACACATGATGCCGAACAAACAGCTCTCCTTCGTAGGATGTCTGTGCCATTCGCTGATTGACCTGGCTAATGATATTTTGAGTGTAAAGGTTACCTGAAAGAATTTCTTACGGTAATTTTTAGACGTAAACTGCTTATGTTGGTCGGTACGTGCACTTTACAATGTTCGTCAATCTCAAGCCTCCTATTACTATGCGCATATTAGTTGAAACGTCTGCGCTTTCTTATCCATGGTTAGCTCTCAGTGACACGTCAGAACAGCCAGTGAAAGACAGGATACGTTTGGCCAATTCATTGTTCATGCGCAAAAAGATGGAAAGTGTCGAGTCTGCACGGTATCATGATTTGCGCTTACTCAGAGTGAAAGAACTGTTCGTACCTAAGCCATCATGCTTATTCATTAGATTTATTTATTTATTTATTTATTTATTTATTTATTTATGTCACCACCTCAGAGGCCGCATAGCACAGAAACCTGTTGGACAAGAGCTGCAGCTTGTGGAGGTCCAGGATAACACGCAAACGGTAACGGAAGTAAAAGTGAGCATCAACGTGTCATGCATTAAAATGATTCAGTGCATCGTGCAAACATTTCACATAATACATAACCCTAACCACAGGACAGCAAAACAGAAAAATGACTGCGACAGACACTGAAGAAAGAACATGGTATCTTGTTTTTTACAAGTAAGGATACATATTCGCAAAGGCATCTTACGCGAAGAATTTTCGCAAGAGAATATTTCAGCGGACATTGAAGCTGGACGCACGACTGCAGAAGCCGGCCAGAAGATGGAAAAGCTCGCTTACGGAAAAGGGGTATGCTGAACTCGGCCCTAGCACTTTGAATTACGTACGATACGTTGGTAGTTATTCCATCTTCAAATGCCATGCGGCATTTCATATTGCACAGCAAAGTTTATTAGCCGCTCTCCTTATACTTTCGGTGTGCCACTTAAAGTATCACTCCACGTTTCGTTGCAGGACGCGGGAACCTCACGTGCCCAACGTATAGCGTACGACAACAATGCAGCTCACCTTGGGATGGAGGACGCTGGAGAAACTGTCGATCTTTCCTTCCGCTGCCGTGGAGTTCTCGATGTACACAAGTAGGTTGCAGTACTGGCCTTGCGTGATTACGTCCCCATAGCTGTCCAGAACCTTGGTCTCGATGCACTCGTCGAAAGCCCCGAGGTCGACGCGAGAACCTTGTAGCAGGCCAGTGGGGAACTTGCTGGACGCGTCCATCACTGCAGGAACACAAAGATTAGGTCAAGGCGCGCAGAATTCAGCAACTGTCCCGAAATAAGAAAGAAAAAAGGTTCAAAGAACTACCGATGACACTGCATAAAAGGGTGAAAGGAGAAGAAACAAGAAAGAAAGGCGCTGCCCCTTTTCGCTAAGAGAAAGCCACTGAGAATACGTGTAGAAGTAATTGTATAGATGCTGTAGTCGTGCAAGCAATAATAATTGCTGGGGTTTTACATCCCGAAGCCATTATGTGATCATGAGAGACGCCGTAGTGTAGGGCTCCGGAAATTTCGACCGCCTGTGGTTCTTTAACGTTCACTGAAACCGTGCAGTACACGGGCCTCCAGCCTTTCGCCTCCATCGAAATGCAGCTGCCGCCGCAGGGGGTTCGATCCCGTGACCTTCGCGTCAGCAGCCCAGTGCCATGGCCACTAGACCCCCTGGCGGGGCAGCGGTATCAGCACTAGTAGTAGCAGGAGCATTCGCAGTTGAGGCAGTAATGCTGCAGCAGCACTAACACTAGTAGTAACAATTACCCACAGTAAAAATGCAAAGTAAAAATTATCCTATGTACCACCGCTGAACGTATATTCGACCAAGACAAGTAGGCACGATAAAATGATAGATTATGCGGTGCAAACAATAGACGCTTTTACAAACACTAAATATGCTACAGGAGCCTTTCTGGTCGTGTGCGCTTCTGGGAGCTATAGCGTGCGCGTAGATGGCACTTTTCTTTGAAGGGGGGGGGGGGGGGGGGTGCTATTAAGGCGCACATTTCAAGTGTCAAAGAGGTCAGCTGCACCGACGGGCGGTCTATAGAAAGCGGTGAGTGGGAAGCAGACCTGCCGGTGGAATTTCCAACTCTGCCTGCCGTGGGGAGACCCGCGATATATGTATTCGGACCGAATGAGCGTCCTTCGCACAAGGACGTCATTGTTAATTATGAACTAATGAATTGTACCTACAAAGAAGCAAGAAACACCTTCTTGTATGCGAATCAAGTTTAAATAGATTTCATCTGCCTATAACCGTTAAATGCATTTACTAACCGTAAACTATGAATTTCATGGACTACGATTTGCGTGCAAAACAGAGGTTTTTCTTCAAAGCCGTGACAAAAGATTACTAATCTAGCAGGTTACTGATTTGCTCGTTTGTGTTCATTTTACTATCACCAAATCTCAATCGCTTACAACGGCATGACTACGCGGCACGCCATATTGGCCTCGAGATCGAACACAGTCGCCGCCTAGCGGCGAGTGGACGAAGCTCCCAAGTGGGGAGAGCTCGTTGCGTTGTCTGCTAGCCACTGTGCTTTTACACGCGTGCGTACGTCACACATATCCTCCGATATGTTTGTTCCCTAGCCGGTGCAATGTTGAACGCATTCGTGTATTCTTATCCAAGCATAAATGTATTAGTTATGGTATTATTTAACATTGCGCTGCAGTCCTTGCTCTTTCTAAAAATCGCTGAGCGCCTGTGTCGTGAGCGTGCTATGTCATCGTCGCACCTCGGGTTCGACACAGTTATTTCAGTTTGGGTGCTGCCGTGCATTTCAAGTATACGGTGAAGTGCTCTTAACGTCCTTCCGAATAAGTCAAGCGCAAAACATCAACGTGTAAATGCAGTACTACAGTGATATCGTCTCGCCGTATGCGGTGGTGAGCATGCATGATGGAAGATAGCGGGCTTTTTAGCTTGGAGAACGCCATCTTTCTTATGTGCATAAAATAATAAACGTTTTCTTGTCACGGTCACGCATGTAATCGTGCGAAGAAAGCTATGCGTTTGAGTATTAAAACGTTTACTTAATATAGGCTTGTGTCAAATACAATGATAGTACTCAAGCAGCGTGTACAGTTACGTAGCTTGACGAATTGAGCCAGTTAAATGCCTTGCGTTACATGGAACATGGCATGCAAGGCATTTGAACTCAAGTACGCGTGTAATTAATACAGCTGAGTACAGAAGCTGCTATTCCAACTCAATGCGCAGTAACAGCCCTTTTTTGTTGTTGTCGCCAACAGTGAAAAATCGGCGAGAACTCAATACTAAACTCTTTCAGTCGGGTAACAGCAATGCCAACATTGTAGACAGTAGATAACTTAAATGTGCTGAAAGAAAAATAGACAGAGAGAACCACCGAGGAAGTCAAACTGTGAGGCTGGGGAATGTCAGTTCTACGTTGAATGGCATATCACGCTTCCTTCACGTGCATAAAAACGTTTTGCGCGATTATTGCACTGACGTGAGATTGAAGGACGCATGTATTCCCGTTAGACTGCAATCAACCCTTTTATTTAGCTAACTGCCTCAAACCGCTCAGAGCAGAGCGCCACTGTGCACATTTCAATGCGAGCCGGCGAAAGCCGATCCACACTCACGCGGTGACAGTGCTGCCATCTACATGTCGATCTCGAGGACAATTGTAGAACGCTCTCGAAATTTCCACCACCTGGGGTTCTTTTAACGTGCACCGACATCGCACAGTACGCGGGGCTCGTTTCGCCCCAACCAAAGGGGCTGCTGAGACTGGCATTCGATTCGGCGACCATCTTGCCAGCAGTCGAGAGCACTAAGCACTAGACCACCGCGGTAGGTAATCGCTGAAGCTATTACACGTATTACATCGTCGTGTAAGCAGCGTCTGAATCTTTCAAGACCTTCTACAATGTTCGCGATGACTCTAATCGCGTTGCACGCCTCACTCTGACAGTGAACGGCAATTTACGGCCAAGTCTTTCATAATATGTATTGTGTGTGTGTGTGTGTGTGTGTGTGTGTGTGTGTGTGTGTGTGTGTGTGTGTGTGTGTGTGTGTGTGTGTGTGTGTGTGTGTGTGTGTGTGTGTGTGTGTGTGTGTGTGTGTGTGTGTGTGTGTGAACACGACGGGCCTTGTACCGCAACCAGTGAACAAACAGTAGACGCGTTGTATTCTACAATTAGCTTTTTGTCGACGATCGATGGTTGCAATTAAACTGGCAGTGGCGCTTGCTTAATTCAGCAAAAGTCCATTAAGAGTATCTTCACCGCTTTGGTGGCTGCGTACTTCGCTATCACATCCCCGGGAGAATATCCCTGATTTCGCAGCAGGCCACGCCAAGCACGATAAATCAAGTGTCCCATCCAGTCTAATGCATGTGCCTTGCGGAATAAGAATACCCTGTTCAAAAGCAAACGAACTTGTGCTGCGGTGAAGCGGCCTGGCACTTTGAGTGGTGCTCGCATGTTGCTCATATGCAGCGGGCCTGCGCCTAGTTTCGCAAAGAATCTTGGGGAAACACTACAACACGTTGACGCAAAGAAAGCACTTTAAGGTTTTCCGTGAGCCCTCGCGTACAGTGAGCTGGAGTTGCAAGAAATTTGTTTTATATGATGACGTGCTCTAATGTGTAAACTAATCCTGCTTCGCATACTGATTTCCATCCACGTCTCAAACCTCAATGCAGAGTGAGCACTCCAAATGCAACACGCGCTGGGGCTCGTAGCATTGGCAAAACACTAAAAATTCGGAGCGATGTTGTGCTTGGAAAGAAGTATACGTCATTGATTTACTTTGTTGCTTCTGCTGAGAGTTACAAGGTACCAACATACAACTCTACCAAGAGGTCTAGCTGCCTCTGACTCGTCATGCCGAAGCAGTTGTTGTTGTTTTGTGGGGTTTTACGTCCCAAAACCAGTTCTGATTATGAGAGACGCCGTAGTGGAGGGCTCCGGAAATTTCGACCACCTGGGGTTCTTTAACGTGCACTGACATCGCACAGCACACGGGCCTCAACATTTCGCCTCCATCGAAATGCAGCCGCCACAGCCGGAATTCGATCCCGCGACCCTCGGATCAGCAGCCGAGTACCTTAGCCACTAGACCACCATGGCGGGGCATGCCGAAGCAGCATCTCGGTTCTGTTGCATCGCCATGCAGTGAGAGAGACAGAGAGAGATGTAATTCTTCCACTAAATCCTAGGTAATTAAGCGGAAAGGAAAATGCAGTTTGCTATCGTGCGCCATGGAAATGGCAAGGGAAATAGACAAGCAAGAAGGAAAAGGAGGTGTGAGAAAGTTAAACACACACGCGCGCACAACACACACACACACACACACGCACGCACGCACGCACGCACGCACACACACACACACACACGCACGCACGCACGCACGCACGCACGCACGCACGCACTCACACACACGCACTACACCACTTGCTCGTAAAAACGTAAGCAGGGCATTCGTAGCTTTCTCATTTGAATCTCGAGAGTGCTGCCAGAACAATGGGAAGGCTTCAGATACTTTGTTGAAAAAGCACTACTCGGGCACTGGCTTAGAGGGGAGGAGCTTAAATGAGTGCGTTTGTTGTTTGTGTAAAGTACGTCAGCAGACAAACGACTTCCAAGAAGGCAAAGAAATGCGCGAAGCAATGAAGACAAACGCAGAAACATCAATATTGCTCGTTCGACATTATTGCCTTTTTAAACACTCTGGGCTTCCCGTTGTCGTTATGGGTCGGCTTGCGAATTTCGATGTCGCGGGGATGAAATCCGCTCGCGGCAGTCCCATTTTAAATGGTGATGAAATGCATAAAAACAGAAAACACTTGTAGTTAGATCTCGGTACACGTTAAAAACGCGACGTGGTCAGAATTCCTCTGCAGCCATCCACTACGGGTTGTTCCTCATACTTAAAGCTACCCTTGGAGCGTGAAATCTCACCAAGTATTCGAACACTTTAAAGCCTCAGGCTTTCGTACTTCGGTGGGCGCCACGCATACCAAAACGCCAGTCTACGTAAGGCACACACCGATGAAAAATGAACTAAGTAGATCCAGATTAGGGATTGCTAAAATTAACCAGATTAGTATAACAAAACAAAAGCTACGCTTTGTGGATAATTATTCGCATAATGAGGTCATGTTAAACAACAACAATGCGATAATGCCGACGATAAACTCAGCAGAAACACATGGGAACCAAAGGCCAATCACTGCTCCGCAGTGCGCGCAGCTTTCAGTGCAGTGACACTGCCTGAGATATATACACGTATACGTTTTGTTTTTGATTTTTCTTCAATGCCGTTTATACCATATGTTCAGTACGCTATTTTATGCACGCTGTTCCTCGTGCGCTATTTCTTGCAGGAAATTTTTCTGCCACCATTTTGTCTCGGTTGCCCTTGCATCAGACATCTGTGCAAGGTTATAAGTATGCAAAGCCCGCGTCACTTGTCACCGCTAGCTGTGTGGCTTCACTGACGCTTTGTAGAAAATGTCGCAACCCTGAACTTTCTCGTGAACCATTAGCGAATCCCCATCGTCCGAGATTTGAGCGCAATGCTTCCACTAAGTAGCACAAAATTGGGTATTCAAGACTTCCCTCGGTGACTATTTACTGACGTCCGAAGTGCGTCAATTGAGACGTGCATTTCGTACGTATGTCGCCATTTAGCAGGAGGTCAGCTCCGGTTTCTTGGTCCATATTATGCAAATCCTAGAGACAGCCAATGGACGGCCACCTCGAAGGCTGTGTTCTCGCAGACTATACGTGCTCGAAGTGATCACGAGTCGCCG
Source organism: Hyalomma asiaticum (assembly GCA_013339685.2). NCBI lineage: Eukaryota > Metazoa > Arthropoda > Arachnida > Ixodida > Ixodidae > Hyalomma > Hyalomma asiaticum. Next base: position 77,500,728 of record CM023484.1, read on the forward strand.
CGCACGTTTCATGAAGGTCATGCTTTTAACACGGTCCCTAGGTGAGCGTGCATGGAACACAGGAATACTTCTTACAGAAGTATTCTCATACGCTTTCCTTGGCTTCACTGTCTGTTAGCCCCGTTAGGTTGTTTCTATATACGAATAAACATGCCCTTGACTCGTTCCGTTTTTTTTTTTTTCATCATTGCATAGTTTACGCCTCGTTCCGGTAGGCTTGGTGCCTTTAGGTAGCATGCTAGGGTTTATTGGGCAGCAGCCATCTCGTCATAAGATGAAGTTCTACGTGATGCCTTCTATTAAAAAGAGTTCCACACTCGGATCCATCTCTAAGAGTGCGGTCGTCGAATACTCTCAGGTTTACACACAAAGAAGTAGCCAAGAAAGTAGACGGGAGAACAATCGCCTTCGTAGTTCAGTTGGTAGAGCATCGGACGCGTTATTCGGAGGTCATAGGTTGGGTCCCTACCGAGAGAAGGCATGCTTTTTTCGTCCGCTTTATTTCCATTACGCCTATTCCAAAATTGCTATACTGCACCTAAACACTACAGTAATTTCCTGTATGCTTTCTTTGGCTTCATTGTCTGTCGGCTCGGCCGTGTCTTTCCTGTGTACTTGTCAAGTTTGCGCGCAAGTAATCTTTAATTTAAAGTATGTAAGAACTCCCCACCAGAAAGTCTTATTGTCCATTCGGGTTGTTTCTAACAAATAAACGAGCCTTTGACCCAACCCCTTCTTTTACAGCGTAAGCTGCTATGCGATCACAACAAGGGCTGTCTTTGGCGCCGTAGTTGTCCGCCGCCGCCGCCGGTGTCCGTAACGACTATCGCGCTAATTTTAGAAAGAAGTAACCAGGACCGAGGAAGATTTGAACTCACGTCCTCCTGCGTGGCAGTCGAGCGTCTACCACTGATCTACGTCTGTGGTTGAAAAATCATCGCTAAAAGAACTATACAGGTGTAAAGACTGCCGCGGAATCGCATTAACAAATAATGTTACGTTGCAGAATGGTAATACGCCCCTACGCGTCGCTGAAGGTGGATTGCGTAACGATTGTGATGAATCATTTAAAAGAACACAAGGGTGCATGCTTTGTAGCTTTGCATCCATTACAGAGTCATCATCAACATCATCATTATGAAACGATTTTCTTGGACTTTTCCGTCAACATTATTACGAAACGCTGCCTCCTGAAGGTGACGTGCGCAGCCCCGACAACAACCTCATTTGGCTCTTCGATATGTCTGATGGCCCGATCACTTCGCCAGATCGCCAAGCGTTTACAGTGGCCTCTAAGAAGGTAGCTCCTCCAGCTTACGCTGTCACTGTCCTGCGATTCCGCGCAGGCCTGGGGTTTTTTCGTTTTTCGTTCGTTACTCCTTAGAGGGATTGTTACGACATAATTACTAACGCAAACGTCCCAATGTAGCAAAGTCAGGGCTGCGGATTTGGCACGGGGCACGGGTGAGCACGGCACTGGTTTCCAGGTTTGGTCGCCTGCCTTGGTTATAGGAGATGCTGTTTTGTGACAGGGTGCCCCACGTATATGTGGGGCACCCTGTTACGGGAGGACTGGAGGACCAGGGCAGCCAACCGGCAATAGTCTAACGTTCCAAAAGTTCACGAGTGCATGTTTTGTCGTCTTCTTGTGGGCAATATATATACCATAACACGAAACTTCTTCCCCTTCTAATGTTCAACACTGTTTTATGACAAAAAAGAATTTTTCCTTCGCGACCCTAAGCGCGTGATTTTCGCAAGTAGCTAAAATTGATATCTAGTACCTCACGGGTTTATTTTACACAATATTAAATCGGTAACTGGAACACTCGTCGCACTTCAATATTTTTTTCCCTTAACCTATACGGGAGCTTTCTGTTTGGATCATTCTGATATTCACCAGTCCTTTTTTTTTTCCTGTCAGCATCGGCATTTTGATTACCGCAAACTGAAAAAAGTGATGAAATGCAACCTTCAGATGTCGCAAGAGGTGCTGCTTACCTAGTTATATTGTACAGCATCGCTCTATTGGAGTGTTGTATATTCAACATTTAAGGATTTTTACGCTCACCTTATTTCAAAAATTTTGCTTCTTTTAAAAGTACCAAAGAGACTATTCAGATCCCAGGTCGATTGCTATTCGACATTCGTTAGGTCCCCTTCTTAATTTCTCCCCTCATTACTCCCCTCCTAATTTTTACAACTTAAGTGCAACAGTTGTATCCGCAATTGCAGTCACTGCCCGACAGTGTCTACGTTCCAGTGTCTTGGCAGGTGCTCAAACTGCATAATTTCCTCCAATCGGTGCTGCATAATTAAGCCGCACGGTTTGCAAAAGACGGTATAGCGGTACTCCCTCACAGCCGTATCCTCTGGCCTCCTTACAAATGTAATACGTTCTCCCGTAAGTGCCTCGAACGCGGCGCCGAAGGAATTCCTTCTACTGCGGGCAGAGCAGTAACTTAAGGGCCAAAGCTTTCTGTAGGCACAAGAAGAAGTCATATATATTTGAGGAGATGATATTGCCAATGGAATGCGAATGTAGAAGCACTAAGGGAGGACGTTATGTGAGGAGTGCATCGCCACTTGGATTCCTGCCCCGTGTGACACTCTTCCCAGCACAATGTAAATACGCGTGCGTCTGGCACTGGCATCATATTTCCTTGACACGCCAGTCATGTACTACGTCATGACTGGTGGCCATGTGATAACGTGTGGCGCACCGCCGCCTATCAGGGTCCGGGTAATACGGGTTATGCACCACACGTTATGTAATCTTAATCTTTTGAGCATATGACCAGTGTATGACCCATTGGGAATAACCAAAACACATTGAAAATATTTCTTGAACACACTTCTCGTGGGTTAATCCCGTGGAAAACGTACCGTTTGTTGTCGCTGGCGACTTCAATGCGCACACCACATGAGCAGGCACGCACATACAAAAACGCTCCGACGACCAACGGGAGCCAACTGAGCCGCACATATATCGCATATAAACGCACAGTATCAGCAGTTGTGGTGTTGCTTGTCGACCACCAGACGTGGGGCTGGCGCTTGTTCGATGTCACTTATGATCTCTGAGTGGACCATCCGTTCTTTTGGAAGCGTGACAAACATTGCTGGTGCTGTGCTATGAATCGGCATGTTTTAGTCTAACCTCACTTAATTGACCCCGCAAACGAAGGTGGCTTGCGATGTGCACATCAGAGCGCATAGCGTACATTTCACTATGACGAAACTTACGTATGGCCCCGCCTCGGTGGTCTAGTGGCCATGGCACTCGGCTGCTAATTCGAATGTCGAGATATCGAAGTCCGGACGCGGCGGCTGCATTTCGATGGAAGCGAAATGTGGAAGCCCGTGTACGGTGCGATATGTCAGTGCACATTAAAGAATCCCAGGTGGTCGAAGTTTCCGCAGTCTTCCACTACGGCATCTCTCATTATCATATCTTGTTTTGGGACGTAAGACCAGCGAGATCAATCAATAAAGTGACGTATTTGCTCTATCATAAGTGCCGATGTCACGGTGTATTCATGAGCCACCCTCTGAGCGCGGGAGTGCTGCCGATGTGCCTGGTAAGACCACGTTAAGCGCACAAATACTCCACTTACACAAGGTTCTCGATCCTACTCGTAACGTTTGGCCGAATGGCAATCAATGTGGAATGGGCAGTTCTTTTCGGATGATACTAACTAAACTTTTTTTTCTATTCGTGGCTCCACATGATCATCTACGCCCACCTTTGAAAATCCAAAGCTAACTTCACGCCTCAACGATAACTTCACGCTACACTTGTCCTCTTTCTTAGTCCTAACTACAGGTGTGAATACGGTATTCTCATTATTCCTTATTGTTCTCGCATGTAAATTATTTATATTTTTACTCCTCTTTTATTTAATGGAATTACTGCAAAGATTCTCTGAGTGTTTCTTTTCCAGCCCACGTTCATATTCTTTTGCGTACCGTATAGGACTGCGTATTCTTATGTGTGCAAGAAAGTGATTGACGCTTTTTCAAGCACTCTCCCCGTGCGCCGATACTATAGTCGAGTGTGCATAGTGCTTTTTTTTTACAAAATGAAGTATCTTAAAATTATGAAATGACCTCTTCTAATTCGTGAGGCCTGGCGGAGTTTCACAGCGAAGCTGTCGGTACCTAGCCTGAACGTCTGCGTGTCTTATGAGAAACTCCGGCGATAGAAGGACCCGCGCACTTCCTTCATCTCTTGCCCTCGACCTACAGTAGGCCTCATCCCGCTAAGTGCTACATGATGGAGATTATGAGAAGCCCACTACATGGCACTTGAAGAAGTCAATACTTGGATAAACCCAAGGCAAACATAATTGTAACCTCGCTCAGAAACCCAGTGACAAATACCAGAGCCGCATATTTCAGCTTCGCTAGTTGGCCGTCGTCACGGAGTGGAAGGGCCGACCGAAAATTTTTTTAGAGATTCGTGAAAGCGCAAGAGTACAGTTTTCTCCGTGCACACTATACTTACGCCTCAGCGCCCAAGGCTCGAGCTTCTGGAAGGCCCTCATGGTACGCAGCAGGCCCGCGTTGCACTCCGGCGTGACGTCCGCCGCAAGGAGCTTCCTCCTGAGGGCCACGGGCATGTTGGCGAAGCCACCGGCCATTGCATTTTTCAATAGTTGCATGTAGTCCACTTCGTCGTCGGCTTTCTCAGCCACCGTCGGAGCACTGCCTTCCTCTCCTCCGGATGCATCCGTTCCATTTCGCTCCTCTTGCACGCCTTGAGCTGTGCAGCGTAGCAGGACACAGAGCAGCACGAGTTCCAGTCTCATATTCTAGAGACCTATACCTAGCACCTCCTCTCTTTTATGTACTACCTCCAGCTACTAGCACACCGGCGGTAAAGGAAGCTCCCAGCCGACGCCGATTCAGCTGTCACCTTGTTTCAGCTTCTTGCGGGAAACTGGAACGCGCGCCACTCAATCGCCGCGACGTGCCATCTACGAGTGTCGAAGGCCATTGCTCGGAAACAGAAGCGCCCAGCAAGACACGCAACGATGATGATTGTGGTTCGATTACGAAAGGATGCTAATTTCTGCAGTCCATGTAGGGAGCATGGCTAAGCGTCCGTGGGGGTAGGGTTGTTGCTGCAGTTGTTTCCTCATAGCGCTCCGTGTGGCTTTTGTGCAAATGGCAGGCTGCCAGTGCCGTCTCCTTCAGCGCCCCGACTCATCCTGGTGAAGCAACTTGACCTCGCTTTTCTCTCCGTTATACGCCCTCGGAAAGGAAATGCCATCCGCGGAAATCAGTTACAGAACCCCCGGACTCCTGTAAAGACCACTAGAACACTTTCTTTCAATTAAGTTATGTTTTGTTGTTCACATAATTTTCCCTGTGACCTAGCCGCCGCACCAGTTTAGCGGCGACGACGGTTAATTTTGCCGGGTGGAGACCAAATTCGAAACGGGCCCTTGTACTAAAGTGTAAGAGCACAACACAGGACTTGAAGATCATTTCGCTGTACCCCTCACCCTACCATCACACCCGTCCCTTCCTCAGCGCACCCCGGACGACTACGATTTTCAGGGTGCTCGTTAAACCACAGTTTTTCGTGTGCCGTGTCATTCCATGTTCGATGTGAAAAAGTAATAGGTAAAAATGTTTTATGTTCACCAGATCTGAAAAATGTGAGAATACTGACTCTTTTATCAATTTGACAAATTCACGTCCTGATATCGCTTCATTTGTCTTTCTTTTCCCTTTAAGCATTGCTATTGAAGTGATGTTCTGCTAAGGTATCCTTCCAATAACGGAGGTAAAATAAATCCTTCGGCTTACGTGAATCAAACCATGCAAAAACTACGCACTCACACATACATTAAAAAGGGCACCCATGACCTGAATTTTAATGTGTCATTGTATCATCGCTTCCTTCCCTGTTCATGTTATGCAGTGGTGCGTGCATTGCCAGGGTAACATATGAAGCTGTATTGTACATGCGGAAACAGGGACGTTATAACAAGCACCAGCAGCACTTCCCTTTTTGAGATGAAGATTTTGAATCTGCCGCCCTAAGTCTAAAAACCGTCCTGCACAAACAAAAGTATTCACCACGTGTTATCGACGACACCATCGTGAGAGTGAAAACACTGAAGCGACAAGATCTGTTTGAGCCGTCCCACACGACGCGACCCTCAACTTACAGAGAGAGAACAACTTTATTAACAATAAAAAAACCCTCGCCCGGGTCCACTAATAAAAAAAAAGACCTAGCCCCCAGAAGGGCCTAGAAGTTTCAAATGTCTGAGTATTGCCTTCATGATGTCTGGGGAGGAGTCCGCCAGCCACTCCTCCAGGGTCGCAGGTCTTAGGTTGGTAGGTATGTGTTTGAGGCTCTCGCCCATGGCTGCACGGCCGCCCGGACAATACCACAGAGCGTGGGCGTTATCCGGGAAGCCACCGCATGCCACGCAGGCAGGAGACCCTTCCTTGCCTTGTACGTACAAACCTGTGCTTAACGTACAGCACGAATTTCCCCAATGTAAGCAAAATCCTAAGGCGGCACTACAACATTATAGAACAAAGCGAGCGACTTAAGCGTGCATTTCCATCTACCCCTTGCGTTTCCTACAGGCGGTCACGTAACCTCAGGGACACGCTTGTGAACTCGCGATTAAACACATCACCACCATACAATGGATGCAGGCAATGCCTGATACCAAGGTGTCTTATATGTAAGGCAATGCAACAGACGAGCACTGCCAACAGCCCCCAATCACAGTTCTGTGAAAATTCGCGGTAATTTGGCATGCGATTCCTCGAATATTATCTATCTGCTGGAGTGTACCATATGTGGAATGCAGTACATAGGTCAAACAGAAACCTCATTCAGGCTCCGCTTCAACAACCACAAAGCCCATGCCAAATCTTTTCCAACCCTACCTCTCTCAAAACATCTAAACCTCCCAAACCATTCAGTCGATCAATTAACAGTGACACTGTTAGAAACAGGCTTCAAGTCAAAGCGAGAACGTAAGCAACGAGAATTATATCTAATATAGCGATTCAAAACAATCGAAAAATGACAAAATGAAACATCGCAATTATCAAATCATTGGCAAACGGTTAACCTGTGGCACCGTATATACAGCGGAAACCGGACATTGAAATACGACGTGTTTTTACAAAGCGAATTATGTATATCTATCTGATCTTTTTGTTTCCTGCCCATTCATCTTTTACCAGCCCTATTCTAATTATTTCTTATCGCATTTCCTAATTTCCTTTCCTTTTTCTTCCTTTTTTCCTTTTTTTCCTTCTCTGAAAGGCGTCAAACGTGCACGCGCATAGGTGCACGTGTTTGCCGGTCCGGCCGCAGCCTCGTACACGCCATTGCCATTGACGACATTGCTATTGTACTCATCCAGCCCCCACCCTCTTTTTTTCTTTCTTTCCAGTTTTTTTTTTTTTTTTCACATCGACACACCTGAGGGTGGCCCGAACTATATGCATAATTGTCGGGTCCGGCCACGAAAACCGCTTCAAAAAGAGGGGAGGAGTGGACAGGAGGCGGGGCGGTTGGAGGATATGCTCGCAACTGACGCACGTTGTCTCCTTTTCTCTTTCATTCTTCTCTCAGTTTCTGTCATGTCCTCTATCTTTCTTGTCTTTTCTTCTATTTTCTCTACCTCTTTCTTTTTTTCTGTTTGTTCTAGCTCCCTCAGACAGGTATAAAGAGAAGCGGGAATACAACCACAGGCATTCCTGAAGTGCGGTATATAAGGCCATACTGGCCTGTGGTTAACACGTCCTGAAAATGTCAGGCTCCGACCGAAACGTTGATGTTATAAACCGTCGTTCTCTAAGAGGCGCATCGTCAATTCTATATATATATATATATATATATATATATATATAACTTTTCCTGGCTATCGAGATAAATGTACGTTCAGAAAGTCACAGTGACAAACATATTATTTAGTACTTATTTTGACGTTTCGGCTGGGGACCAGCCTTTCGTGGGCGCATGGTTTAAGTACACTTCACGAACATGCACAGAGGGGTACGGGTGGAAACGGGACTAGGAAAGGGGAAAGCTCACAAAAATGGGTTTAGGATACAGGGATGTGTCTAGGAGCCAAAGGCCAGTGCAAAATAACCTCTGCGTCTGCCGGCGCCCCGATACCACAGGACAGCTGGGCCGAAGCCATGAGGCAGCGGATTGCGAGCCACGTTTAGGAGACGCTCGGGCTGCTGTCACCTCAGTCTGCCCCACTGCAGACCCCGCAGTGCGGCACAGAGCAGCTGGAGCAAAATGTCGTTGTTGCGTTCGCAGTAAAAAGAAGGGGGTGTGGAACAGGTTGCTCTGTGTGCGGCCGGCCCCCAGTACAATGCAGAGGATCGTTACCGCGCTGAGTTTCACGAGAAATGGATGATAGAAAAAAAAGTTAGGTCCATGAAAGCACGTACGTATATGCAAACACGCACACACAAAAAAAAGAAAAGAAAGAAAGAAAAAGAGAAAACAACGCACAATAAGGAGAGTATACCAGTGGGCAATAAGGAGAGTATACTAGTGGGCAAAAAGGAGAGTATACCAGTATACCATTCAGTCAATACTAACTATAGCCCACCTTTGAACACTGACAAGTCGATACTAACTATAGCCCACCTTTGAACACTGACAGGTCAATACTAACTATAGCCCACCTTTCAACACTGACAAGTCAATGCCAACTATAGCCCACCTTTCAACACTGACAAGTCAATGCCAACTATAGCCCACATTGGGGCACTGACAAGTCAAAACTAACTATAGCCCACGTTTGAACACTGACAAGTCAATACTAACTAGATCTCACATGTGAGCGCTGACAAGTCAGTACTTGCTATAGCCCGCATGTGAGCGCTGACAAGTCAATACTAACTATAGCCCACCTTTGAGCACTGACAAGTCAATACTAACTACAGCCCACATTAGAGCACTGACAAACCAATGCCAACTATAGCCCATATTTGAGCACTGACAAGTCAATACTAACTATAGCCCACCATTGAACACTGACAAGTCAATACTAACTATAGCTCACATGTGAGCGCTGACAAGCCAATACCAGCTATAGCCCACCTTTGAACACTGGCAAGTCAATACTAACTATAGCCCACCTTTGATAACTGACAGGTCGGTACTTACTATAGCCCACACTTTAGCGCTGGCAAGTCAATACTAACTATAGCCCAACTTTGAGCACTGACAAGCCAATACTAACTATAGCCCACCTTTGAACACTGACAAGTCAGTACTAACTATAGCCCACATGCGAGCGCTGACAAGTCAATACTAACTATAGCCCACATTAGAGCACTGACAAATCAATACTAACTATGGCGCACCTTTGAGCACTGACAAGTCAATACTAACTGCAGCCCACCTTTCAACACTGACAAATCAATGCCGACTATAGCCCACATTTGAGCACTGACAAGTCAATACTAACTATAGCCCACCTTTGAACACTGACAAGTCAATACTAACTAGAGCTCACATGTGAGCACTGACAAGTCAGTACTTGCTATAGCCCACATGTGAGCGCTGACAAGTCAATACTAACTATAGCCCACCTTAGAACACTGACAAGTCAATACTGACTATAGCCCACATTAGAGCGCTGACAAGTCAATACCAGCTATAGCCCACCTATTAACACTGGCAAGTCAATACTAACTATAGCCCACCTTTGATAACTGACAAGTCGGTACTTACTATAGCCCACACGTTAGTGCTGGCAAGTCAATACTAACTGTAGCCCAACTTTAAGCACTGACAAGCCAATACTAACTATAGCCCACCTTTGAACACTGACAAGTCAGTACTAACTATAGCCCACATGCGAGCGCTGACAAGTGAATACTAACTCCAGCCCACGTTTGAACACTGACAAGTGAATGCTAACTATAGCCCACATTTGAGCACTGACAAGTCAATACTAACTATAGGCCACCTTTGAACACTGACAAGTGAACACTGACTAGAGCCCAACTTTGAACACTGGCAAGTCAATACCGACTATAGCCCAAATTTGAGCACTGACAAGTCAATACTAACTATAGCCCACCTTTCAACACTGACAAGTTAATCGAGAGTTTTCGAATAGGGGCCCCGGACATTTGGGGCCCCAAAGAAGCAGCGTCGACACCACTGCGCATGCGCGAGACCCAAACTGGCTTTGGGATTTGGGTTGGGCACGCTATTTCTGGAATTTAGCGCGAGCCCCAAAGCTAGCCCTAAAATTCTTAGCGTAAACAAACATGGGAGCGCCCATCGAAGCGGCGCCTCTCGCCTAGGAAAAAACTGAGCTGATTTCTGATTACGTGACTTTATCAATCAATAAATGGTGGCGTAGGCCATCGCTTTCTTCCATCTCAAGTATAGAACAAAAACTGGCCGTGAAATAGCCTGCGCTTTTAAGATCGGTTGTCGAATTGAGAGCTCTTATGCTTAACGCGACCGGTGGGTCAAAGCTGGATTTCCTTGGCTCATGATGCCAAACTCTTGACTTGCAGAACGATGGGGATTACAAGTAAATTCACTACCACTGGACGCTTTAAATAGCAGTTTTAAAGGGTAGGCTTATGAAAGGCAAATGCGTTTATTAACCTTCAATTTTTCCTTATCGTAGCGTGCCTTTTGGCCACCTTGGCGCTGCAAGCGCAAGACGCAAGGAGCGAGCGCCAAACCCAGTTCGGAAACTCGTACCTCCTACGTGATCCGAAGTTAGCACGCGCAAAGCACTTTGGGGCCCCAAAATTCGAAAACTCCCTAATACCAACTATAGCCCATATTTGAGCACTGCAAGTCAATATTAACTATAGCGCACTTTTGAACACTGACAAGTCAATACTAACATAGCCGGCATGTGAGCGCTGACAAGTCAATACTAACTATAGCTCACCTTTGATAACTGACAAGTCAATATTACCTATAGCCCACCTTTCAGCACTGGCTCTTCTGTTGTGGGTCTCGACAACTGTTTTAAATGAAGGTCAAAAGCGAGAACACCCCTGTATTTAGACGTAGGTAAGCGTTGAGGAATAACAACTCGTTAAAATTAATTCAGACTCCCACTCTAAGGCGTGCTGCAGAATCGCATATTGAACTTGACGCGTGAAAACTTATCATTAAATTGTTTCATTCAGACTGGAACTGGCTTTTGAAAACAGAAACAGCCTCAGCTGAAATTATTGTCGGCTGAAATGTAAGGCCTTCTCCACGTAAGAAGGGAGCCTTTTCGTTTCTCAAGGCCAAGATAAAAGAAAACGTTAGTTCGATGGACACTATGCATGATCGACTTATGGATGTAGAGTTAGCTTAGCGTTTACATTGCCTGGCTGAAATAGCCTGCTCTCGACTAAGCGCCTCGTCACGAATTTCGCTTTTGTAACACAGACCTCTCGCTTGCAGCGACGGCACCGCCATGCCAAGGTCGTTTTCGAGATTCCAAAGAGGTATCGAAACGCGCCCTTGTTGACTAACTCGGGGCGCATTCAGCGTAACCGTGATCTAAAAGTCCAGCACGAAATATAGCCCGAAAACGCCGATTTCCCCGAATTCAAACCGCATTTCGAGCCCCATACATCGACTGTCGTTACGCCGCCAATGGCTTTCTAACTGCCGCAGTTCCGTGAGCTGCCGTTGCTTGCCACCCTCCAACGCTACAAAGACTAACATTCCTTTATTTTCTTTCAGCACTAGCAGGTGGACAGGATGAGCCTACATCATTTCTCACGTCATCAACTAAACGATCCCACGCAGGTTCCGATTCCAACCGAACCCTTTCTTTCCTGTTTGTGTTGTACACAGCTGCTTGTTTCGTCGCCGGTGCTCCAGCTGTCATCACAAGCAAGAAAAACACGAAAGCAGCCAATTAGTCTATCACGTGTTGCGCAACGGCATTTCTAATTTACGCTCGCTCAAGGTCGCTCTTGTCCGCCTTATTTATGCTCCTGCGTTCATACCGTTCCCCTTAGTCTCTTTCCTCCAGGCCATGTATATAGGCAGGGCGGGCGCTCCAAAGGCGCGACAACAGTCCGAAATACCAGCCTGCACCGATGCCTCCTGCTAGTTTTCGATCGCGTCCTTGCCTATAACTGCGTCAGTCCTTCTACAGTCGCGAATCAAGTACGGCGCCATGCGTAAAGAAACAATGTTACGTGCGCTTATAACGTGGTGACTGTCTTGCAATAAACGTGGACGCACACCACCTGAATGCATTGGGACCTGAAGTAGCCTGAGTGTCAGTGCCTGAAGTCTCTCTAATTTTCTGTGTGGTGGATGATATTGTCTCCACCCCAGGTCAAAATATTTTGTCAGTTCGTTACACGAGGTGCAATGGCCGCCATTCTTCAAAACTTCAGCGCCGCGCCTCCAGTAGCTACGCGCGGTCTACTATTCCGTGTGGCCCTACTCGTTGAGAATGGGCGGGGCTCCCTCAATCCGTCCCATGTGAGCTGGGAACCAGACGAGTATGTGTGACTCGATGTTCCTGTCATGAAGGATATCCGCAAGGCCGGTTCCTATATAGTGCCCTCGGCTAATGCTCCGAGCGCCTATCGCGAGTCGCTGTAAATCGTAGACCACCTGTTGTCCAGCTAGGCCAACGCAGTCGCCGCTTGCTCAGCTATTTCGACCACCATCGTCCGGACCATTTTCGAGTTTATTATTCGAGTGTGCCTGAAATACAACACATGCGTAATCGTGATGCCGATGTGTGGCATGAGTTTCAAAAACAAAAAAAAGTACTAACCTTTAGCATATCACAAGCTTGCTAGGATGAGCGCAGTAAAGTAAAAGATCGTGACTAAAAGCTATCACTGCATCAAGACCGCTTCACACATAACGCTTAACAAATAACGCGTAAAATAAGAAGCATTCCAGGCATGCACTTTGGAAAATCGACACTGCCGAATTCACACAGCAAGGTGAAAACAGCAATTTAGTGATGAACGTAAAAAAAAGGAACGTTGTTCATGTCCCTCCCATTCGACGTCATGAACGGAGGCGTCCTTCACTTGTGAACCATTAACGATGACTTCTCGGATCAGGCGGGTCATCTCAATCATTTCCATCACGTCTCGTAGAGGAAAGCTGACGCTCGCGTCCTCCACCACCAGCCCCCACGAAAATTTCTGGCTATGTCCCTGATAGATAGATAGATAGATAGATAGATAGATAGATAGATAGATAGATAGATAGATAGATAGATAGATAGATAGATAGATAGATAGATAGATAGATACTAAGTCATGGGTGATGACGCAGGCACCCTCGCGAAATATTTATTGGGGGTTACGTAGCTTTCACGAATAAGTGAGTGAGTGAGTGAGTGAGTGAGTGAGTGAGTGAGTGAGTGAGTGAGTGAGTGAGTGAGTGAGTGAGTGAGTGAGTGAGTGAGTGAGTGAGTGAGTGAGTGAGTGAGTGAGTGAGTGCATTACATGCGTTTCGATTCTCGAAGGACACCGGCATTGTGAGAGATGCCGCTTGAGCAAACAGCGCTAATGGAACACAAACGCAGAGGGCAAGGGCGAGGACAGCGCTCACCCTCGTTCACTATCTCTTCCGAGTTGAGCACTCAATTCTTAATACATGTACCAGCCACTGCTAGGATAACGCGTCGTAAATATGATCGATCATTGGCACCCATATTTGCACGAACTAACCCTCACAAACACAGTTATTTTCCTAGAACGTTTAAAGACTGAAATTCGCAAGCTCAGGAGATTTTCGCCGCTGAAGATTTTGCTGCATCACTGGAAAATTATCCCTTTGGTGTTCAGTGTTCAAATGTGCTGAAATATTGTTGCTGTTTCACAAACATGTTGTTTCTATTACAGTATTGAGTGTTTTATGCAACGAAGTCATGTTTTGTCATTTTTGCTGTTACGATCTACTGATCTTTCGTTTGCCTCTCCTGCTTGGGCCAAAATGTAGATCCGCAGTATATCTAAATAAATAAATAAACAAAATAAATAAATAACTCAATAAATAAACGTGCACTACATGACGCGCTTTGCATTGAACAAGCAGTGCGTTCGCCGTTGTCTTTCTTTAGCGCTGCCTGTTCAAAGAATCCATTCCGGCCACATGGAGGCGGGAAGAATAAGTCTGACGAACTTCGATGCACTTAACGTACAACTGCGTCGAAGTACATGGAAATATTTCGTAGTTTCTTCGATATGTCGACGTCATCGTGATCATTTTTTTTGTCCTTGGAAGTCCCAGATGTGACATCACATGAAGCCAGGGGTATCGCAGATAGTGAACCCGGATCACCAACATAAAGCACAGGAATATATAAAGCGGGGAGGGCCCACGAAATGATCACAAATAAACACCGTGAAAGGTATTTTGTCCTGAAATCAGAGGACTATGTCAGACCATCAAAATCGACACAATTCGTGTCCAGCAATATACGGCACTCCACCCCGAGTTCACGCTCCAGCTTTCGATAACACACGATACACATGTACTGTGACGATGCTCTTTACGTTAAGCAAGCATGTGCGCTATATTAGTTCATCTGCACGTACGCACGATGTAGCACGTATACCGTATACGTACGTTGTATTAGTGCTCCTTGTCAGTGCTTGTTGTTCTGCGCTGTCAACTCTCAGCATGTCTCACCAAATCAGTCATATCCAAAGTAGAAGAGGACCTCAGGGGAAGACAACAGGCTTTAATCGTCGAACAGATCGCTAAAAGCGATGGAGAACAGGGAATGCCTCTGGAGCCAGAGGACGGACTGCAACTTGATAAAGACAAGTCCACTTGTCGAAATGTTGGCTCCAGCGACATTCCTTGTTCTCCAGTCGTTTTTAGCGATGTGTTCATCAAATCGGTGAATCGAAATACTCTTCAACAATACAATTTTGTTCACTGTCCACTAATCATGGGCAGCCGAAGATTCGTCCGTAGCCCCAAATGTGTTGGATTTCATTCAAAAAGCGGGGGACTATATGTGAACTTAGCCCACACGCTGCCCAAACAGTAGCCACTCTTACTTACTGTGGATATTTTTCTTGATTCCCCGTTTCCTTTATTTTGTCCACAAATTTTTGTATGTTCGTCCAATGTTTATTGTCAGTTAGGTATCATATACAGTGTTGCATATCCATCATCTCTCGTGCTTCTGTGAAAAAAAAAAAAGTACCCATTGTCACAAGCATATATGCACCTATTAAGTTTCCCGAGTTGTATCTTCGCGGAATTCCACGGACGCTCAGCTCTCGCACTCTGCGACTAGATAAATTAATTGCGAACAGTATTTTTTCACGCGCTCTCATATGTATTAAAGCGAAAACCTAGAATATCTCAAAGGGTGGGGAGCGGGAAAAAAATTCAAACGCTGTTCCAATCAACGGTAAAGCTGCAGTAAATGCGGAAAAGCGATTTGTCGGTGTTTCCCTTGTTGTTCATGCTGTGTTTATCTGCTCTTTTAAATGCGAGGCATATCAGACATTCATAAGTTGTGGGTGTATCTGTTGTATCCCGAAATTATCATCATCATTAGTTCAGGTCCCCAAGAGTGCGCGTGCACTTCGTCTATGAAATGCCCAATGGGCAGCTTGATGATGATGATGATGACGAGCCTTCAAATATGGCGCGTACCCACTTCGGGGTATTGGCCAAGACCTGATGTGCTTAACTTTTAGTTGGTATATTGTGCGAATACCGCAACATGATGAATAAAAAAGAAGAATAAATTAATAATAATCGAGGGAAAAGAAAAACGGAGAAAGAGAAAAAAAAACTGTGTAGACTTTTGTGCACTTCCACTATCAAAACAGGTAAAGTGTTTTCCTTTTTTTTCAATGCATAAGCTTCACCATAGCCTTAATAATTTCGGCATGTGAATAATCACGAGCGTATCCGTTTTGATGCCTTTATAAATCCGCATACTGCAGTCGAATATGTCCCTGAGGCTGAAGCCCAGTACCGAGGCACCAAAAGTAAGAATAACTTCCAATGACAAGGGTTAGCCCAAATTTAGAAAGCGTAATTTCGTGCGGCGTTTGCACGAGCGCTTCTTTCTTCTCTTGCGCACATCACCTCAGCCGACTAGTACACTGGCGCAACTGCGGCTGTCCGCCGCACGTGTTGCAGACGCAAGCATAATAAAGAGAATACAAACATAATGTGCGTCGATTTTCGCGGTGCATTTCGGAATGGCGGAAGGCGTAATGCTGTTTTGCCAACTATACATAAATTTATCGAACCCTCCGGAAAATTTCGCTGCCAGCGCTGTCGACCACAGGGTTTCGCTGCCAATGTTTCTTTAAGTGAATCTTAATTACACCTTTCTCCCTCTTTATGTTGACTTAGATTTATCTTTGGCTTGTTAATTTTCCCCGTTCATGATATCACTACCTGCAATGTGGCCAATCCCGCTTCTGGGTATGTGCCAGCCGCAGAGGCCACAACAACAACAACAACAACAACAACAACAACAACAACAACAACAACACAACAACAACAACAACAACAACAAGTCCGGTGCGCATGTCTCGCCGAGCTATGCATTTGTGCATAGCTTCACACCACGGCAGCATGCGTCCCCTCATGGCGCCAAGCTACGTATGCTCACGCATAGTGCAGTACAGCAAAGGGGTGGGACGGCGTTAAGCGGGGGCCACGCGTGCCGCGTCTGCCACCGTCCGTGGTTCGACGCGAACGTCTTTACGCTGAGCTCGGTGCGAAGCTTTGAGAGCCAGTGCTTCCGAAGTGTTTGCCGAAGCCTCGGACCGCGACCGAATGCGGCTGTGCCGGAGGCGTACCCAGAACTAGCCAAGTGCCCGTCTCCTTCGATAGCTTTGCGCTACTAGAGCAAGCTTCGCTAATTTTTCTTGCCGACATTCGAGGACGAGAAAGATACCGTGCTGTCACCATCGCTGGCTCAGGACAAGCGCGGGTCCGCTTTTCTATTCTGCGCAACCCGTAACTTCCTTTCGTTCTCTCTTTCTTTTCCTTTCTTTCTTTCTTTGTTTTCTTTATTTCTGTGTCATGATCATGTAGCAGTATGGGCAGTAGCTCAAGGGCAAGAGCTTTTCCCTTCTGGCAACACGAGACATTTATTTATTTATTTATTTATTTATTTATTTATTTATTTATTTATTTATTTATTTATTTATTTAGTCTGTCTTTCTTTTCTTTCTTTCTTTGTTCCTTTCTTTCTTTCGCGGGCCCCAAAATGCAGGCCCCTAACGTGCCCCGCACTTAAAACACGTTGAGCCACAAGAGCGAAGTGAAAGACCTGATGTCGTGTGGCGCATTCCCGCCTACCCCAGCCCAGGATATGCGGGTATTCGCCCCGCGTGATATACACGGATATAGACACGTGATATACACATTTGCTGATGCCTTAAAGAAGCTCAACTTCACGCACGCGTCGTTGAGAACAACGAGCTATATGCCAACACGTTCACTTTCTCACTGACGCTCGTTCAGTGTCGAAGACCTGTCGACCCAAAATTTCTTTTGTCAATGTATTATTTAACGTATGAAAATGCGTTGCTCGATGCATGACATAATTCAATGTACAAATGAGCAGAGCGCTCTTGCCTTCAAGTGTTACAGAGGCGTAAAACAAGCCGAATATTCCTATGTCTCCTTGAGCTGTTAATGTTTGAGTTGTTCACCAATGAAGGAAGATTTATAACTTGTAATGTGTACTTTCACAATGCTTCGGGAATTTTCATCCATGCATTGTTACTTTTTACGTATAAGCATTCCTACGATTTCGCAGCCAACTGTTGTTCCATTTTTTTCTTGATTTTGCTAGTCGAAATTTCCAAGCACGTAGTTTATTTCCAAGTACTCAGTTCCAAGCACGAGTTTATACGTGTCACACATCACGCAGGAGAAAAAAAAAACGTTTGAGTCAAATAAAGCTTGATTCTTTTTGACATAATTAGAACCATTAGCAACTCTTTATTCAATCGGTTCTCAAAAATACATCAAATGATTAAATAATCATCAGCAGAAATAATATACAAACATCCTGTGTATACGATATTATGGTGTTATTGCTATATTACGTATATTGTACCTATATACACGGATATTATCGTACAGAGGTTATGATGCTTCAATGCTGACCCGAAGGTCACGGGATCGAATCCCGACCACGGCGAGTGCGTTCCGATCCACCGGGAAATTTGCGGAATCCTAAAGGCCCGTGTACTGTGTAATGTCGGCGCGCGTTAAAGAACACAATGTGCTCGATATTTCCGGAGCCCTCTCCTATACCACCTCTATTATTAATATCGTGGTTTTGGGACGTGAAAACCCAGAAATTATTAATATAGTTCACTCAGACAGTCGTCGATCATCGAGGCGTGCTCATTCTGCAGCGAGGGACTGTCGCTGGGAAGAGCACCGAGTAACAGCCCCAGAGGATGTGAGCGATTGCTTCCTCGCCTCCACAGTGCTTCCAGGCAGCACTGTACGTCGTTCAGATGCGGTAAGTAAAGCTGAGTAGATAGATAGATAGATAGATAGATAGATAGATAGATAGATAGATAGATAGATAGATAGATAGATAGATAGATAGATAGATAGATAGATAGATAGATAGATAGATAGATAGATAGATAGATAAACTGAGTGAGTGAGTGAGTGAGTGAGTGAGTGAGTGAGTGAGTGAGTGAGTGAGTGAGTGAGTGAGTGAGTGAGTGAGTGAGTGAGTGAGTGAGTGAGTGAGTGAGTGAGTGATGGCACATGTAACGACACGCGGCAGAGAACGGCGAGCTCAAATTTCGAAGCACTCCGCACTGCGGTTGGTCGCAACTGCTGTATGTCGCATGTGACGTAGAAAATAGAGTAAAAGAAAACGCTAATTGTTCTGGAACTCATGAGGAGTACGAGCAACTCATTACCGAATCAGTTCCATGAAAGAAATAAATTATTGAATCGCCGAAGAATGGCGAGTGTAAGTATAATATGGGCTTCACATGCACACGTACAGTCAACAGCAAAATTTATGGGACGCGAAAGTGTGGAAAAAATTTATATTACCGCTTACCCTCTGAACGCAGCCTCGAATTCAATGTTACAGCCTCTACATCGCAAAAACCTCTACCCACTCAAACGACTAATTCGAGGCTATGTGGCGAGGCGAAACGATAATATAGTTTTTTTTTCTCTTTTTTTAAGAGTCGCTTTCCACAAACTTTAGCTGTTGAGTGTACATTATAGTGCGTCTCAGCAACACAGTTGATGAAGCAAACATGTCTGATTAGCAAACTGAGGCATTAATAAAAACAGGATGCGGCATCAAAACGGCACGTCTTCGTATATTTTTATCAACATGTTTTCCGCAGAAAACATCTGTGTACCGTATACGTTCTGCGTAAACGGGCATATTGCCACGTTTTTCTTCCTTATTCGTGAAGGAAAAGATGCAGGGCCGTGCTATGGTTCTTTTTCTTGTTCGCATATTATATGGCATTGCGTGTGCAGATTTGTATGCGTCCGCCCCCTCCCCACATTTTACATCAAGCAGACACAAATAAAAATGCAATGTAAGATTGATACGGCTATTTTTCGTGCTTGTCGAGTAGCATCGGTCTGAGTTCCCAATCCGATGGCAGGAACAACCGATGGACAATGCAGTGATTTCGTGGGAGAGGTGCGCATTGCAGCAACCGCCTTTTCAGCACACCAACAGCAAACCTACATAGCCTTGCGAACAAACATCCTTGGCACACTGCCCTACTCCCTTCACGCATAGAGACGTGACACGGTAACGACACGCAAGGTTATTTCTCCCTTGTTCTTAAAGCGAAAGCCATACACGCATCGAGAGAATGTGACCTTGAAAATACGACGACGTAAAAAACACGGTATTCAGAATATGCAGTACCGAAAATCCAGAACTCGTTGGCACGACACATACAAAAATTGGCGTGAAAGAGCGTCGATGTCTGTGTCTTACACGACTGACACGTCATAAGATCCACGGCATGACAAGATCGTCAGTAATGTCACGATTAGCGTGGATGCAGTCATGTTTGACTGATGCCACCGTTGCATTTGGTGTGGGAGCCAGAGACATGCAGGCGCTAGCCACGCTCGATTGAAATCCTTTACGTCCAATACGCCAAATTATATGCAACTAATGTTCGACTGTCAAAGGCCCCAGGTTTTAGCACCTCAATCGCGTTTCCGACTATACCATGCGACTCTCCTTTCACCCTGACGCCATTTAAAGGGGCCCTGAAACGCATTTTACGTACATTGATTTTATTGTACCTTTGCTTTGTGTGCGGCCCCGCCACGGTGGTCTAGTGGCTACGGTACTCGGCTGCTGATCCGAGGGTCGCGGGATCGAATCCCGGCCGCGGCGGCTGCATTTCGATGGAGGCGAAATGCTGAGGCCCGTGTGCTGTGCGATGTCAGTGCACGTTAAAGACCCCAGGTGGTCGAAATTTCCGGAGACCTCCACTACGGCGTCTCTCATAATCAGAGCTGGTTTTGGGACGTTAAACCCCACAAATCAAATCAATGCTTTGTGTGCGACTTGATGATGACCGAAACACCAGTGAAAGCGGCGAAATCGAACCGTATTATATTTTAATTTGTACCTGAAATCGGTTTCCGCGCTGACTGCAGCGTCATACATCAGCAGTTTTTCCGAGCGGATATGACATCAGCATGCTGGCTTTGCTGCAGGTACTGATTGGCCGGGAACAGCAGGAATAAAAATATGCATCACACATGCTTACAATGCATCGGATATAAGAAATTTCAAATTGAGAACGTGTTGTATGCTTGCTAATGCTACTAAATGGTACAAATCTGTGCATTACAATTTCGCTTTGCTTGTAACTGACACAAGGAGCGCTGTGCGGCCCATGTGGTGGATGTGGTAGGAAGGCCACAGAGGGCACAGCACGGTTCCGGTTCTGCAAGATGTAAGCCACGTTTTGATTGGAACCAGCGTGCACGTTTCGGGATGCCGATATCTGTCGGCTGCTTTATTTTGAATTTGTAAGTTGAATAACTGCGTTTGCCGGCACCAATCTCGAAAATTCGTTTTGCATTGATCTCAAAACAATACAACGAACCCGTTTCGATGTAAAACTCAGAGACTAAAATATGCTTTCAGGGCCCCTTTAGGCAACTGCTAAAGTGTCCTTGGAATTCTTTCTTGGTCGCGCTACGCAGCTGTACTAGAATTCGATGGGCGAATATCCCAGGCACGCGTGTCCTGAGAGCAATTCACGATGCGCATTGAACTCGAATGCGTTGCGCCGTTGGTGCAACAAAACAATCAGGGAAGTTGCCGGCGTACCCGCCGGCCGCTTTGTTTCTCAATAGGGATGGAGCTGGTAGGCGTTTGCCGCACGTGCGCCCTCAGGTGAGCGAATCCAACACCCCCCAACGCTTTGACGGCTCTTCGTTGGCTCGCGTGCGGAGCTTCAAGTGTGTATTTATCTTTGCACTCGTCACCTTTAAGAAAGGGAACTCGCGAGCAATCTTAGAGCGGCCTTGTCGTCGGCATGAGTAGGACGTGTTGTTGGATGTGAAGAGAAGATGGCCCGCTTATGGCGTTGCAATGGCTGAGCCTGAGGACTTGATTGATTTGTGGGGTTTAATGTCCCAAAACCACCTCTGATTATTGAGACGCCGTAGCGGAGGTATCCGGAAATTTCGACCAATTGGGGTTCTTTAACGTGCACTGACATCGCACAGCACACGGGCCTCAACATTTCGCCTCCATCGAAATGCATCCGCCGCTGGCGTGATTCAATCCCGCAGCTTTCGCATCAGCAGCCTATTGCCCCGTGTGGTATAATCGCTAGACCACAGATCACGCCATTTGTTGACTCTCGACACTCAATGATCCCACAGGTCGTCTAGGCCGCTGGGCCCTACGTCTGTAAGACTACACCTATAGTCTGTTTCAGAAGTTCCGTGCAGCACTGTTGAAGCTACGTGCCTCTTCGGCCAATCCGGAGGGCGAGCACATGTTAAAGATGTCCTTCCACAGCTTCTCATCTGCCAATGGCGGGGGCTGCAGTGGCAGTTGCAAGCGTGCAAGGAGGAAGGCGAAGCGTGATGTGCGTGTCCGAACAACGGCATTTTGTATCGCTTCGGAAGAATTCTGCGCCCGATGGCTTCGTAGCCTTGGCTGTGCTCCACGGAGCTCCTGAAACAGACTATACACAGTGGTGCACAAGTCCGGCCCACTACACCAGGATGCCGATTGCTTGTCTCGGCACCCTCTCGACTGCCCAGGCTCCGATGATGCGCCTGCTGGAATCTTCACGCTCTCCGCTTTCCACAACGTCGCCCAAGAGCAAGAACGTGACGCAACCTTACTCGACCTGATCATCCGCCTCCATGCACATCCGTGGGATACTTCCCTTCGTATGTATCATTCTGGACGGCATCTTATACCGCCGAAATATGCGACCTGAAGGAAACGAGCTTCTCTTAATCGTTCGCATTTGCGGGCAACTGTACTCGCACTGCTTCATGAAGTACCCACCGCTGTCCACCTTGGTGTTTCCAGGATGTACGACTGTGTCCGGCGACGATTTTTCTGGCCAGGACTCTACCGTTCTGTTGCGGCTTGCCAACCTTGCCGACGTCGCAAAAAGCCCGCTTTGCCTCCAGCTGGATTACTCCAGCCAATGGACATACCCACGGAACCATTTTATCCTGTCTGCATTGACCTGTTGGGCCCTTTCCATACATCCAGAAACGGAAATAAGTGGGTCGCCGTCGCAACGGATTATGCTACCCGCTACGCTATAACACGAGCCATCCAGACCAGTTGCTGATAAGAAGCGTATCCCTGTGCCCGTTTCAAAATGTTGCCGCAACCCAGCAAGGCGCCAAGAATAGCTCAAATTACCCGCTCTGTTCTTACCCCTGCAACAAGACCACACGTAATAAATACACAGATAAAGCGTCATGTCGCCATTCCTCACTTCCCCTGCCCTGTACTTAACTTCGCTTTCTTGAGTTCTTCGCTCGTGCGTCAGGCGGACCGTTGCTTGAATTCCTGATGTCTTGTCAGCTCGCAGATATTTGCCTTCCCAGTCGCAGCAGAGAGCGCTGTGTATCCCTGAGCCGTTGTGTAGCACCGGTTATGACGCACTACCGCCGCTGCAAGGCAGCACTTCCATCCACCTGGGAAGTCTGGGTACATACCTAAGTACTACTTGTTGTCCCGAATAACTCGATTCGCCCTCCCATTAGCTGCTGGATGATATGGTGCCGTAAACCTAAGTTCAGCTTCATGCCGCTTGTCCCCTTCATTAATTTGACGACTCCGAAAGGCGGCTCCGTTGTCGGTCACCAATACTCTAACGTTTTCAAACACCTTTCGGCTTAGAAAAGATAGAACACTGTCCGCGTCCTCCTTACCCGGCTTTGCTGCCACCATCCTTGTGCATTGATTCACGCACAACAGGAAGGCTCGAGTCTTGCACAGCTTCAGATTTTCTTTTTTTTTTTTGGAAATTCAGCGAAGTCCAAGTGAATTACTTCAAACGGCACACTTGAGTGCTCTGGTAATACCATCCTCTGAGTCGAGTGTCTCAACTTTATTAATTTGGCATTCATGACATGATTGCACATGACTTCTTGTGTCTTCTTTCATGTGGGGCCACGTGAATTGCTTTGTCAGTTTCATGTAAGTCCGCCACAAACCATCGTGACCTCCTGAATGACAGCTGTAGTGGTAGAGGTCGAGAATTTTAGGGACGAGTGAAAGAGCTTCTGTCCTTTCCGAGAGCTTGGCGGTGCTTATGGTATTCCATTTGATATAAGCAAGATTCACCGCCAGTCTCGATATTGCATCAGCGTCTTTCATTGAAGCTCCTGGGCGAGCTTAAGCTTTAGACGGGCGAGCACAGACTAAAGTTGGGCGATGCTGAAGCTTCGCCTTGAATAGCGAACGCCGTAGCGTCATTGTTCCCCGTTTTCATCGCCTCCTTGTAATATAATTATGTTGCCTTGTACATTCAGATTACAGTCCGAGCTGTCATGTCGCCGATGTTAGATAAATCTTAGTTTACATTCCCTCTGACAGATTTTACTTTGAAAAATTGAATTTGTGCCCTAATGAGCTTGTGTCATGACGGGGGGCTTGAATGGTCATCTCTTTCCGGACACATGGCGGTAGCTCGAGACGATTACTGCAACCGTGGATGCCGACGCCGAAGCTGGGTTTTTTGCGACACAAGGTTAACGCTATGGCATTATCAGAAAAGAAATAAGTTGCTCATGAACACACGTTGCCTTCATGGAACTGTTCTAATATGGTCGTGAACAGTGCAGGAACCTGAGCAAATCTCGTGACACAACCATTATGGGTACCACAGCACTAAGTGAAGGAAGTCCCGCAACCCACCTGTTTGTCACAGCGCTGCTTGAAACGCTCCGTCCATTACCTTGTTGTTGACGGGGGCTTGCACGCGTATATTCCTCCAGCAGAATACGCAACTACCAGTGTCGTCCGAAAATAAATATCTTAAGTGTGGCACTAAACTCACCTAAAGAGGCCCTGTAACACTTTTCTCGCACCCGTTTTTTATTTGTGGGTAGTGTAGAGAGACGGCTGGGGATAGTTTTGCAGGTATCAAACCATCTGTATCAGTTGATTTAATATTTAATCGTTCAATGATATCATCACATTGCAGCCGACGCCCCATCAGCGCGTAGTGGCGCTCGCCAGAACTATTGTGGCGGAAATCACAATTTAGCGCCCCAGCCTGTGATTGGAAGAAAGTAACATTAGAAGTGGTCGCGGCGCTACATCGGTAAACAAAGTAATATTCGGGTTTTTTTTCATGCGTAGGCTTTTATTGATTGCCAAAAAGATGCAGTCGTTGTAGAAAGATCAACACAATTATAAAACGCTACAGAGGCGCTGTCTGCCATTTCGCCTCTTTTGCTTACACGAGTCGTACGTCCACACGAAAGGAATCATTGCTTCATCTCTCGTGTACGTTCGCGACTCGCTGAAGCCCTGATCTTATCCGCTCCGTCAGCACTATGGCAGAATTTTAGTGTGTTTTGTAAACTGGTACACGCGAAAGCGTAGCGGATACCATGTATCGTTGTTTCTCACAGTCCAGTGGCGCCAGCTATGTGTGATAAACAGAACAAGCAAAACTGTGTAATCTAAGTTCTCCGTGATTCTGACAATTTGTGTGGCGCTCAGAAACAGTGTTGAGTTGTTACGGATGCTTCACTGTCGAGGATTCACGATACAAAGCTAAATCAAATATAACCGCCAGTTATAGCAACTCGAGGGATACAGAACGCGCGACGACCACTCGAAAGATTCGAAGCGGACGGGATACGCTCCGGGTAATCTGCCTTGCGTGCATGCGCTGTTTACACTCGGTATTGCGCTCTACGCAAAGGGCTTTGCGTGTTGTGGCTTACCGGACACGCTCAAATTGCCTATTCCCTCTTCTACGCTTCCATGTCTGCGCGGTCAGCTGAACAACCCGTGAACGAACGTTCTGCACGCACTATGGTCGTATGCCGTGTGGTCGCCGGCCGCTCTCGATGGTCTTGATGGCGCGTTCAGGGACGACGGCACTTTCCTTATTGTGTCGTTATACGGAACGACGCGTAAAGCCTCGGTTCGAAGCAGAAGCACCCACTCTAACTTTGACGACTCAGACCGGCCAGCCCCGCCACGGTGGTCTAGTAGCTACGGTACCCGGCTGCTGATCCAAGGGTCGCGGGATCGAATCCCGGCCGCGGCGGCTGCATTTCGTTGGAGGCGAAATGTCGAGGCCCGTGTGCTGTGCGATGTCAGTGCACGTTAAAGAACCCCAGGTGGTCGAAATTTCCGGAGCCCTCCACTACGGCGTCTCTCATAATCAGAACTGGTTTTGGGACGTTAAACCCCACAAATCAATCAATCAGATCGGCCAGAAAAGCTCACAAAGGGACTGACAATTGATATTGAGGTTAAATGAAGCGTGGCGTAGCCTGGCGGTGGAGCCTTGGTACTGCTTTCTGGATTCTATAAATTGCTACTGTTCATAAGACCATAACTCGGTCTTAAAATTGCAGTCAATACATAAAAACGCATCCCAGTCTTATTATTCGCATATATGCAGCAAAAGGAGTTGACGCTGACAAGCGTCGCTGCCCTCACGGCAACCGAAATCTACTTTTAATTAACCGCGGCGCATGCGAGGAGCGTCTCCCAGGCTTTCCGCGCACGCGCTCTGTCGGGGCAGAACCCGGTGCAAACACACACGACAGCTGTCTGGTGTACATCTCATTAACGAAACGCCTGGCATGTAAATCATGCCGCCCATGACATGCATGTTATGCTTTTCATGTGACCTGTCAATTATGTTCGTCATGCAGTCATATTGTTGCAGACCAATTTTCCTACACATCCCACTAACGAAACGGCCAAGAGAGCACCAAGACCGTGGCATGTAGATCATGTCACTCATGACATGCATGTCATGATTTTCATGTTATGACCTGTCATTTACATTCGTAATGCAGTCATCTTGTGGCATGCCAATTTTCGTATACATCCCATCAACGAAACGGCCAGGAGAGCACTAAGACATGACATGTAAATCATGCCGCTCATGACAAGCATGTCATGATTTTCATGTTATGACCTGCCATTTATGTTCGTCAGGCAGTCATGTTGTGCCTTACCAATTTTCGCATACATCCCATTAGCGAAACGGCCGGGAGAGCACCAAGACCGCGTCATGTAAATCATGCCGCTCATGACATGCATATCATGATTTTCATGTTATGACCTGTCACTTATGTTCGTCCTGTAGTCATGATGTGGCATACCAATTTTCGTAAACATCCGATTTGCAAAACCGCCAGGAGAGCACAAAATCGTAGACGGATAGATAGATAGATAGATAGATAGATAGATAGATAGATAGATAGATAGATAGATAGATAGATAGATAGATAGATAGATAGATAGATAGATAGATAGATACGCTCAAACTCGCCGAAGTTCGCTAAGAAATGCTTCGCATTTAAAATAACACTTCCTGAGCACTTTGAGTTGTCCCGCAACATGCACGTTCGTGGAAAGCAATGCTCGGAACGCCCTCCAATGCAGGCAGGGTTCCGCCGGATTCGCTTTGAACTTGACTGGCGATAATTCAGTTCGCTGCAGCGGCGGCGCCGAGAAGCACAAAAGCTGGCCTGAACATCACCTTCTCCGCAATGCGCGGTTGCTTCGCAGCCCCCCTGGCGGCGTTTGGAAAACAGGCGCGCAACTCTTTGCAGTAGCATATACAGTAACGCCGTGGACCCTTTGCGCCATCTTGCGGGTGACAGTCAAGTCGCTTTTACGCTGGAGCCACCCCTAGACGATTCTCCGAGATGTGCGCGTCACCAACGAAAAATGGTGTACTGTCAGCAGCAAAAGTTTGCGGGATCTCGAGTGCGTGGCCGAGCAACGAAAAACTGCATTGCCGCGCCCTCTACCGCAAGCGCGCCCGATGACGAGGCTTGCGGAAGTTGTGTTCCAACCACCTTTTGCGAATGCCTGTCCTTGCTCGCTTATCAGCATGACTCATCGCCCGCTTCCCTATAATGCCGGAGTGGCGCGCTCCTGAGACTGACAGAAACAGCTGATGCGCCGGGCGGTTATTGTCGCAAGGCGCCTGTTGGCCGGTGCGATGCAAGGAGTTCGCCGACGCCTTGCGGGACGCCGACATTTTTTATTTAGTTCTTTTTTCTCGTCGCACGGCGCATGGGCTCCCACATTCCGCACTCGCAAAATAAATACAGCCACTATAACCTATCGTGTCGTCATGCTTAACTGTAGTATGATTTATACGCCTCAAAGCCTCTACAGTGGCGCCCGATGTGAAATGTTATTCATTACATGGCCAGGTATGATTCTGAGCGCTAAGCTACACGAAAGCATTCGCAAGTTTGAAAAAAAAGCACCCATTCATTGGTGGGGCAAAATATATATTTCCATGGGTGTGTTTTGCTCTAACACACAAACAAAAAAAACGGTAGTGAACAAGAGGGCATGAAAAAAACTTTTAGGGCAGGTAGTGCGAGTCAGTGACCGGTGTAGTGGCCTTCTGCTGCGATAACTTCGGCAATTCTCCGCGGCATGGACGCGTACAGAGCCCTTGAAGTTTCAGGTTCTCTGCTCAGTGCTTCCCATGCCTCCTGAATTGCACTCCAAAGAGCATCCGCGTTGGGAAGGCGGCGACTTTGGGCAGCGAGGCGCCTTTTCAATAAACCCCACACATTCTCAATAGGATTTAGGTCCGCGCCACTTGGAGGCCATGGTAACCGCAGCACACCGCAAGAGTCCAGCGCAGCTTCCGCAAGGCGCGCAGTATGCACTGGGCTGCGGTCGTGTTGCAGCCAGTAGAATCCATCCGGAAACGGGCCGTCCTGGGCGTACGGCACCAGGGTCTCCTTGACGATGTCGCAGTACGATGAAGCGTTAAATGTTCCTTCGATGCGTACTAATGGGCCAAGTCCATCTTTGCTGATGGCTCCCCAGACGGAAACGCTGCACCGGCCACTCGACAGCACATTCTGCGTGTACTCCGGTCGGTATCTAACGGAAACGAGAGAGAAAGAAAACTGCCGTTATGAACTGCGCCACCGGCGAGAAAACATTTGCCCCGCAGAGAACAACTTTTCTTATGTGAGTCGGCTCGCGAAAACAAGATCTACACTCTTCTAAATTTTCATGAGTGCTCGCCTTTTGTAAAATGGGTGTTTTAATGACAAAAAATGTCAAATACAAGAAACTACCGTGTGACGAGAATTCTGCTAGATTAGTTGTTAAATTTATCTCCGATCGCTGATGAAACAAAATAGGCGGGGATTCAATGAACACTTAATTGCACAATAAGCAGCTCGTCAAACACGAAAGCCGGATTACTCTTATTCATTGTGAATTATGGGTTACTATCTAATATCTACAAATGTGATGTTAAAGACGTGAACCTCAGGCATACCTGCAGTTGAGAGGCCGCCAAACACGCTGTTGCTGGTCCCACCTGGTGCAGAACGTGAACTCATCAGCAAAGATGACTTGGCTCCATTCATCGACACCCCAGCCCTTGTACGCCGGCGTTGGTTGTCAGTCAAGAAGGGCTTTTGGGCTGCGGCACAATTTTGCAGGCCCGCTTCCTTAAGACGCCTTCTAACTGTGTCGGATGACATGTGAAGGCCGAGTTCTTGCTTAATTTCTTTCGCGTTTAAGAAGGGATGAGCCACGGCAGCGGCAATAATCAGTGCGTCTTCTTCTTCTCCAGACACCCTCGGTCGTCCACTACGAGGGGCGTCAGCAATCCTTCCTCCGTCTCTGAATGCTTTAACCACCCGCGTTACGGCTGATTTAGATCTTCCTGTAATGCGACATATTTATTTTTGGGGCACGCCTTCCACGCACAGGCGTGCAATATAACGTCTCTGGTCCTCCGGAACGCGAGGCGCGGCATCGTCCGTGTTCACGCCTAACGTCAATGGTGGTTTCAGAAGGAATGCGCGAAGAACACCAAATGTAGGTCACAAGAAAAGCGTATCAAGGTCGCGTTATCAGCCGAATAATACTTGTTAGCCCAGTCACGCGTCATGAAAGATAACATTTATTCAGAAAACATAGCGCGCCACCCAGAAGATGCACGGGAGCTCTGTCATGCTTGCGAGCTCCGTCCGTCATCAAGCAGCCCAAAAACACGTGTGGCGGTAACCTCGGAGCGCCTATAACGCGAGTCAAAAGCGCACCCCGGGCAACCAAGGGATGAGTCATGGCTGATATCGAAGAAAAGACAGGCATGGGCGATATCTTATAACGGTTCCCGAAGTGGACCGGTTCACTCGGCCTCGCCTGATTGGTCACAATCGCTCTTTTGCTGACGCAAGTGCGGTTTCACCCAATCACGCGCGGGCAAGTGGACCAGTCCACTTTTGGAACCCTTATAAGATACCGCCCCATGTGCCAAGAATGACTGGCCCGGAAGTGCCATAAGCCTCGACATCGGGCGCGCTTGCGGTAGAGGGCGCGGCAATGCAGTTTTTCGTCGCTCGGCCACGCACTCGAGATCCCGCAAACTTTTGCTGCCGACAGTACATAAAAGGCTCGCCGTAAGGTGTCATAAAAGTGCGTGCGGTGTGACCAAGCGCGTAGCGCATCATACTGCGGAGCGAGGGGTCGCGCGTTCGATTACCATGCGGTCGGGAAGTTTTCTTTTTTACATCTACCTCGAATTTTCGCTCACGCACAACGGTGATTTTGCGCTTACAACGACGACATCTACGCCCACACCGGAATTTTTGAGAAACGAGCGCTTTAACGGTATCGCGTCTAACGCACTTCCGAAAGAGGGGCTTCGTTAATTCGCCCCCCCATCACTACATGTGCATGGCCTAGTAGGCAAGACCAGCCACGCAGAGCGTTTACAATGCGATAATTTCACTGAGCGTTCTCAAGGTCCACAATCGATGGCACACGAAAGCCAGACGACACCCGTTGCTTTCGGTCAGTTGCTCACTTAACAGCGCGAAAACACACATTCCTCAACTTTGATTTGTGGCTTCATGTCTCCGCCATTCTGTTGCGTTCGTTGCTGCCGCTTCCTGGCATTTCCACCTCCTCCGATAAGTCTGGTGAAAACGAGTTTGGCCAGAGCACCCGTTGGAGCTTCGCAGGCCAGGAAAGCAAGGTACGCCAGCAGGTAGGAGCACATGAGGACTCCAAATAATAGCATAAACTAGAAAAAAAAAAGAGCAACATCAAAGTGCTGAATTATACCACAGGCATTGCTACAACTTTCATTTACGTCTTACAGCCTAGAATTTCTTGCCTAAAGAGCAGATGAAATTGCAGTTAATGCTGCCGTGCGAGCTAAGGGCATCCAACATTTATCTCACACCATTTCGCCCAAACAGGGGAGATTGCTGGAATAGACATTAAAAACTGAAACATACTTCCTGTGACTACCAGTGCACTTACTCACACAGTCACGTGTTCGCACTACAGGAGCACACATTCAGTGGTTGAGCGTCGTTTCACTTAATGGCCGCTAGCCGCAGAATCAATGCTGCAAAAATATAGTCATGTCGTAGCGTGCACCTGAATGTATGCCGGTGCAAAAGTTTAAACATTCGCCCGCCTTGAAAGGGCAAGCTGTCCGGTTATGGTGATACGGTCAAAAATGGTGTGCAGATTAGGTTGATTTTTTTTCTTTCTTTTTCGAACGTGCATTTGTATACGTTACCTTAGGTTCTGTACGCAGCAACACCAGGGAAGGGCCAGAAGGTGTTTTAATGGAAGACAAGCAAACGGCAACAGGTTGGACATGTTAGGCCTAATGCAACAGCCACGATCTCACGCCTGCATCAGTGCCGCTTCGGTGCGGACCAATCCTTTTGGGTAATATTGATGTTCTCTAAGCATTCTGTTTACTACAAGCAACAGCGCTTCCCAACTAGAAAGTCAGGGGAAGGTTGAGGCTTGAATCGATGAAGAGATCGATAAAAGTGATGTAGAACAGTGAGTGTCGCTGGAGCCAAGGCTTCGACACGAGGACTTGTCTTCGTCAAGACGGCAGCTTTGTCAGGACGTTAGTTGCCACCGTGTGGAAGATTAATCCACTCGTGGAAGTGTTGGCTCCAACGATATTCGCTGTTCTACGTCGTTTTTAACTATCTGTTCAGCACTAGAGCGTGCGTATCGTAAACAATATCTTATAACCTAACATGCATAGAAGTGATGCAAATGAAATTAGTGCACAAAAGGACATTACGAGTATTGTTGTGCTACGTTTTGCCGATGCACCACATATTTCGCCAGAACTTAGGTTACATGAAGAGCAAATATGGTTCTTCGACGGAAACGACATGTAAATTGAAGGATCCGCTTGCCGAGAGCACTTCAAAGTATTTATGCAAACCAATTGTTTTTGGAAGGAAAGTTCTGGATTAATGTGCCAACACTATCCTGCGTGCTATAATTCCCAGCAGACATTTACATGGTCAAAAATATTCTGTGGCTGTCGTCTCATGGGAACTAATTCCAGTAGCGGCAGCTTCCGGAACCATTAAATAGTATTCCCTTGTGTTTATAAAAGTTTAATATGCTTCGTCTAGGCGTTTATGTGTTCATTTACTAGATCAATGATCTATCTCGAAAGTTACACCTGTTTGATAGTAGGAGTTGATTGTTCGTGCCAGCCGTATTGTGTAACCCATATTGTTAGCGCGTGTATACTTCGTTTCTATTTTCATTGTCCCATGATGTTTTTTTCCCGCTACCCGCCGAAATTCCAGGTTTTTGACGAGGTGATTATCAAACCGCTCATGGACACCTGCGAATGAGACGTAAAGCTTTCGCCTTCAAGTGCGCCGTGCTTTCGCGGCTTGTAAACCCAGTGCTTTGGCCAAATACAGATACAATAACTTGTGAATGCTACAGCCATCCATTGTGTTTGAGCCAGGCTCGGTAGTGCTGCACAGTATGCGCGCCACTACTGAGAGACAATATGGGCATGCACTGTGGCTTCACACGTATTCTCGATTTTACTAGTTACGTCGAAGGCAGCACCGGTTTTTAGCGTTAACTCCTTATACTACGTTATATGCACTTATGAAGACGGGGACGCCTTTTCTACATCCTGACTAGTGCTTTAAGCTTGGGTTATGGTGTCCCAGAGGAAAAGTAGGCTGCGTAGAGCAATGCGAACGACAGCGTTTTTCAGTATCGAAGCTTCGCCACCAAGGAACGGAACGTACTGATTTCCGAAAAAACATAGCTCCGAGTCCGGACGACTTTACAAATGCGATGATGCGCAACCTGAATCAGGAATCAATGAGACAGCTCACCACCTACTTGAACGATAACGTATGGTTCGACGACGCGGCCGTACCGGAAGACTGGAAAGATGCTACCACCATACTCATACAAAAATCGGCTCACATCGTGCGTACAGGGAAGCCTTTTGAGAGTGTCATCCAAACTAGACTGAGCAAGTACATGGAGCGGCATGGACTTTTTCCTGATTGTGTGCTTGGTTTCAAAGCACGTGTCGACATAGGATGCTCCGCGGGTAAGTTTTGGACCCACTTCGCAGCAAAGAAGCCCGTGTAGCTACGGCGCTTGATGTAAAAAAAAGGCATTTCAGGCGATTTCTCGTAAAACGATCCTCGAAGGCACTGTTTGCAAAAGACAGGTGTTTGAATACATCCTAAGCTTCCTTCGCGACAGGAAGGCAACGATTCTTTTGAGAGACTCCGTTTGGGGGAGTCGAGGGACTCCACAGTGTTCAGTATTCATACCACTTCTTTTCAACATCGGGATGAGGCGACTGACTCTTGAACTTGAAAGAGCACGGAACCTCGGACTCACAATCTACGTCGCTGACATAACACTCTGGGCACTACGAGGTTCTTATGTCGAGAAACAAGACCTGTTACTGGAGGCCACGTGTCATGGGAGAAGTGCGCGCCTGTGGTGTTTGTTGCTGTGGCGAACCCGCAATGGAAAGAGCGGCCACGGAGAAGTGCCGGCTCTGCACGTGAGGTGGTGAAGAGGACGACGACAGGCGGAGAAATCCGGCCGCCAGGAGAAAAGATGAGCGTGGCACGTGGAGCGGGGCGCGAGGCGCCATGAGGGGAGAAGCGAGGCGGCGTCCAACCAGCGCGGACGTGGCACGGGAGCTCTCCACCAGGACCACGGTCGAGGCGTAGTCCCGAGTGCCTGGCGGCCGCCAAGAGTCGAAGTGTATGGCTTCGCTTGGCACCGAGCTCCCAATGCTGTCCACGGATCGCCTGACCAGCCGCCTGTGCCACCGACAGCACCGTCGGGTGTAGACCCGAGTGCTGCCCTCTTTCTCGGAGCCCCGAGCGGCGACGCAACGCTTGTCGCGACGCCGGTGCCCGACGTCCTCCTCGTCCGCGTCCCTGACCCGCACCAGTGCCGGCCACCTTTCGTCGACCAGGCACAGCGACAACCTACAGCTCGCGCCGACTCTTCTGTGACTCACTCCTCCTGAGCCCATCAGCTTTGGTGAGACTGTTGCCTATGCTGCGTGGACTCTTGCGCGTTCGCATGCTTTCTTTTTCCATGTTAGAGTGTTTTCTCCTATAGTGTCTTTTGTTGTTCTGTGTTCGTGTTCGTTTTTGTGTTTGCTATAAAATCTTCACAGAAAGCAGCCTCGCCGTATTCCTGAACGCGTTGCGGTCGTAAGACGCAACGTGCGTTCTCACCTAATTCACAAAGAACCCCATTACAATGGCGCCCAACGTGGGGCGGGGCTGTTTTCTGTGTGGATAAAAGTTCACAACGACTGCGACATGGATGCAGGCGAGCTCGTTATTCTCGGCGAGAAACTTGGTTTAACGGGAGACGCACTTTGGGCATGGCTTGAAGAAGAGAATGCGAAGGAACGCGAAGCGCTGCGCGAGGAGGCTGAACTAGCGCGTGAAGTGGCAGATCTAGAGGAGAGAAACCGTCAACTTCGCCAGCGGCTGCTAGAAGCGCAAAACGCTGCCAGGGCGCGCGCATCCGTGGTTGTCAACGGGGTCGATTTTATGGGCTCAGGGAATTGGCAGAATTCATACGAGCTCTACGAAAAAGAGACCTGCCATACGAGAATTGGGAAGAGTTCTGTTCCGTGTGGTACATACCCTGGAGCATCTCAGAAGCAAAATGTTATTAATGAAGGGGCAGGAGCTCCTCTAGATAGCTCCAGAGAAGGAGTATTGCTTGAATTCCCCGCTAACAATGGCGAATACCACAAGGAGAGCTCTGAAGAGCTTATCGCCGATTCGTCGGGGGTGCCGTTGATGGCAGTAATGTGTAACAGCGCCATGGGTGAATGCCCCAGACTAAATTCTGAGGTGACCTATTCGGATTCGTCGCTCATACAAGGTGATGCGACAAGGAATGACATATGCATGGTCGAGGACTGTACAATCCACTTCCATGAAGATCAGCTATCTTCAGGAGGTAGTGATTATTGTAGTGTCTCGTGTCGAGAGCAGGAGGCGACCGATGAAGTAATCGATAAAGAATCCCAAAGGGATACAGGTGAAAGCACACCTGACATGGGTGCAAAGAATGGCTGCCGATATGATGGCAAAGGGTTGATGCGGGGGTTGTTCAGGTCTGCGGTGACTGATGAGTCACCTGTTCGATCACGTGAACCAGAAACCATGTCTCCAGAGAGGCGTGTTCTGCAGACTTGTCTCTCGCAGCAAGACGCTTGGGCGTTCGAAGTGTTCACTCATACGCCTTTGCATCGAACTGCTTGCTCGGAACGCCATCCGATTCAGTGTCAGGTTCAGGCAGAGGTTCTAGTGAGAATCAACGAACACAAGCAAGTCAAAAGCACAAGCTGCATGTGCAGAAATACTGACCACGGAGGTTGTAGCACAGCGGTTGTGCAGGAGTCTTTTAGCCGTGAAAGTACTGACGAGTCGTCTTTTTTGTTATCTCGTTCAGAAACCCTGTCTCTAGAGAAGGATGTGTTAAGGACTTGTCCCGTGCAGCAGGGCATTTGGGCGTCTCACGAGTTCGCTCACCCGTTCTTGTGTCAAAGCGCATATCTAGAACACCTTAGTATTCATTGTGATGATGTTCATCTAAGGGCTGTACTAAGCGCCAACGCAAGCACGCTGTTCGAACGGACCACGGTGTTGAATATTTTCGCGTGGGGTGGCGAACGCGCGTCGTTGTTCTGTTTATGTAACAAGCTCGTGAGGAGTGTTCTTCGCCTTGTGTGGGACGCCATTACGTGATACCGAGTGATTAACCGGTCGTCGATTTTGGTTTTAACTTCTGGATCGTTTTAAGGACTTTGTGCATGAAACTTTAGATAGGAGTTGGTTAGTTTGGACTGCATGTTAGAAATGTTGTGCTATATGTGCTGTGTGTTCTGTGATTTACGTGCCCTGTGGGCTGGACAAATGTGGTCCACGAAAAGCGCGCACTTACCCGAAGTTTTTTTTTTTTTTTTATGAAAAAAAAAACTTATCGAAAGGGGGGCTCGTGTCATGGGAGAAGTGCGCGCCTGTGGTGTTTGTTGCTGTGGCGAAGCCGCAATGGAAAGAGCGGCCACGGAGAAGTGCCGGCTCTGCACGTGAGGTGGTGAAGAGGACGACGACAGGCGGAGAAATCCGGCCGCCAGGAGAAAAGATGAGCGTGGCACGTGGAGCGGGGCGCGAGGCGCCATGAGGGGAGAAGCGAGGCGGCGTCCAACCAGCGCGGACGTGGCACGGGAGCTCTCCACCAGGACCACGGTCGAGGCGTAGTCCCGAGTGCCTGGCGGCCGCCAAGAGTCGAAGTGTATGGCTTCGCTTGGCACCGAGCTCCCAATGCTGTCCACGGATCGCCTGACCAGCCGCCTGTGCCACCGACAGCACCGTCGGGTGTAGACCCGAGTGCTGCCCTCTTTCTCGGAGCCCCGAGCGGCGACGCAACGCTTGTCGCGACGCCGGTGCCCGACGTCCTCCTCGTCCGCGTCCCTGACCCGCACCAGTGCCGGCCACCTTTCGTCGACCAGGCACAGCGACAACCTACAGCTCGCGCCGACTCTTCTGTGACTCACTCCTCCTGAGCCCATCAGCTTTGGTGAGACTGTTGCCTATGCTGCGTGGACTCTTGCGCGTTCGCATGCTTTCTTTTTCCATGTTAGAGTGTTTTCTCCTATAGTGTCTTTTGTTGTTCTGTGTTCGTGTTCGTTTTTGTGTTTGCTATAAAATCTTCACAGAAAGCAGCCTCGCCGTATTCCTGAACGCGTTGCGGTCGTAAGACGCAACGTGCGTTCTCACCTAATTCACAAAGAACCCCATTACACCACGGACAAAGTGGTAAATTTCACTAAACACGCGCGTCTGACGTGGGCACCAGGAAAATCAGAGCTCACCACAGTACGCAGTAAGCGTCACAAGAAAGCCCCCATCCTAAGCATAGATCTCCACCTTCAGGGCTGCGCAGTTCGTGAAGTCACCCAAATGAGAGTGCTTGGCTTACTTATTCAAGAGAACGGTAGCGGCCCCGACGCAACAATACGGCGCTTAAAATAAACCGTTAAGAACGTGGCACGCATGATCCGTCGAGTGCGACGCAACCGCAATGGGCTTACGGAGGAGGAAGCTATCAGGCCGGTGCAAGCGTTTGTGATTAAGAGCATCACTTACGGCGTTCCTTCGAAAAGCTCAACCAAACTTAAATGAAGCATGTGGACACCCTTATCGGAACGGCATACAAATCGGCTCTGGGACTTCCGAACACACTCAGCACAGAGCGCCTGGAGCATTCGGGAATTTTGAACAAATATGACGAACATGCCGCTGCGGTGCTGCTCTCGCAAAGAGAGGCAGAGCTCGACGCCCCAGGGTCACGATATCTTGCGAGGCTGGGGTACGAACCGCGATCCCTGTTCTGCGGAGACAAAACAGACTTGTTGCCCCAAGATTTGACAGGAAACCTCCACGTTTCAACAATTCCGCGAAATATGAGTGCTAAGTACCGTTGGGCTGCAGTCAGGTCCTGCAGAAGAGGTTCGGGAATAATCCGGCCACTACACCGACGCGAGCGCAACTCCTCGCAGGAACTTCTACACGGTCGTCGCAAGCAGCAGTCACCACGATTACTGCCACGGTTAAGACAACCGCCGCATGCACAGCTCAGGCTGCAGTCACAGCCCTGGCCATACTGGACGCCGACCTTATGGGTCCGGCGGCTTATGTGCTTACAGACTCGGAGGCAGCACGTCGACTCTTCATGCAGGGAATGCTACCGCGCAGCGCCGAAAGAATCCTTTGCTCAATACTCGACATTGACCACAGCATAATGTGGTGTCCAGCGCATAACAGACTGGAAGGCAACAAAAGGGCAGACCGCATCGCTCCAGGAAGCAACGAGCGAGCGGAGGGCAGCACCCTTGAGGAACCTCCGCCTGCAGTGCGCGACAGGTATTAGAGATTCAAAGGAGGGAGCAACGTATTTTCGGCCCTCCGCACCCTAATTGAACAGAACACAAGCGCGAGACTGGCCTCGCATAGAGACGAATCCATACCCGCGCTTGAACCTGGTTTGCAAAGATGCACCCGGCACATTACACATGACTAGAGACCGGAACTTCAGGCAAAATGCCTATTTTTTCCTGGAGTCCGTTTCGAGCCTATTTGACATATAAGCACGAACTAAGGGAAGGGAAACGTTTTAATCAAACATTTATTGTGCCTATAAGTGCCTATTTCGAGCTTCGTGCCTATATCAGCTTTTCAGCGCCTAAAAATGCCTTTTCGCGTTCGTCGAGTACACGTTTTAATTAAATGAGCTGTTCATACGGAGGAAAACAAGAAGCACTTAGTGTGGCGATATTAACTTGAACAGTCGCATAGCGCGCTAGTTATGTTTCTTTTTTTCCGTTCACGTTTTTAGCTCCTGTCAAGGCGCGATTACAGTGCGGCTTAGGGTAGACGCGCGCATGCGCTTCGTCACGTCGGCGAATACAGACCATAGTTCGACGCACTGCCACAGCCAACGCATAACTGGACTCGGCCGATGTGCTCCGACGCATGTGACGCTCGCCAACGCGCCGATAACGTCGGACTATCAACGCGCCTTTACGTGAGTGGGGCTAGAGTGTATCCCAGCGAGGTAAAGCGAGGCTAACCTAGCGCTAGTGGGCCCCCCTAAAAGATCACCGTCGCTTGGTTCGAGAAGCACGGCGGTTGCGTGAGCGAGGCTAGAGTGTACTCTAGCGAGGGGAAGCGAGGCTAGGCTAGCGCTAGTGTTCCCTCCCTCTCCCCCTTAAAGATCTCCGTCGCTTGGTTCGAGAGTAGTGCACCTCGGCGGTTGCGTGAGGGAGGCTAGAGCCTACTCTAGCAAGTCAAAGCTAAGCTACGCTTGCGCTGCAGCCTACAGCCTACGCGTCAGTTTCGGTGGCATTTGTGTTCTTCATAACGGCACCTGTCGGTAGTCTGCCGAGCAATGCCGAAGAAAAAGACGCCGAAAAGTGTCCTTTTCAGGCAATGGACCAGTGGATTGCAGTGCTACTCCGTCGATGGAGAAACGGTATTTTGCCATCCATGTGGAAAGCAGGTGAGAAGACATTGCAAAGGTCGCGTTTGACATCCACTCTGACACACGCATTGGCATAAAGCTCCCAACATTGCTTACGCAACTGCCAATTCGAATAACCCCTGAACCTGCGCAAATAAGATGCATTTTTTGGTGGCATTAACAGCTTTGCAGCGGACGAGAGCATCACCGTGAGAAGAGCCCAGACTGTTCTACACCACGATACACTTGAATCTGACTTGGCCTATTTGTGTGCTCATTTTACTTTCCTTGCAGAAATCACAAAGAAACTTGAAAGTTCGGGCGCCGCTCTGACTCAGAGTGTTGAGCTAATGTTGGACGTGCAGGAAAGGTTCGCCACCGTCCCCAATGGGCCTGTTGCTGACAGGGTCACCACGAAGCTTAAAGCTGTCTTGGACAAGAATCCCGGATTTTATGTGCTAAAACAAGTGTCTAATGTTCTGAGCGGTACCGATTCGAAGATTCCAGGTGATATTAGAGCATCGAAAGTGCCGGACTACAAGTACGCTCCACTAACTTCAGTGGACGTCGAGCGTTCTTTTTCCGCATACAAACAAATACTGACTGAAAGAAGGCACAACTTCAAGCCCGAAAACCTTGAGATGGTGCTGGTTTGCCACTGCTTTCATAGCCTTTCTCACAGTGTCCAGTCACCGTAGCTTTTACCTAAATCTGTTCAAATGGTTATTCTTCACCTAATTCTTTTCATGAAAAAAATAAAATTAATTTTCCCAAAGCACAGGATTTGCCTGCTGTGTTTGTTAGAAGGAAGATTTGTCCTGAAACACGCGGCTGAAGTAATTATGAATTGTGCCTATATATGCCTAAACGATAATTTTCAACGCCTATACATGCCTAAATGACAGCATTTAGGGCCTATTATAGGCGCCTAAAACTTTGTTTTTTCGTGCCTGAACTTCCGGTCTCTACACATGACACCTGTCCGTAGTGTGGCACAAAACCCACGCTGACCCACATAACGTGGGAATGTGCGGCTGGGCCAGGAAAGATCAACTCACCCCTTCTAAAGGGAGCAGACTTAGTTCGGCAGAGAGGCACTTCTCGCATGCGAGGACCGGCTGAGCCAATTGGCCTTTCTAGACCAAGCTCAGCGAGCCGCAAGAGCCAGTGGAGCCATGGACTGAGGACACAACCGAGAAATGCCTTTAAGTTTCCTGCCTAATAAAGTTTCTTTCCTCCTCCATACGCAAATTAGAAATTCGAATCCTTTTGAAATCATGAAATGTAGGCATGGGAACAACTTTATTTAGCATGCGGTAATGTTTAGCGACCCAGGATCAGGTCTCCCACGAAGCGACTTCGAGGCCTTGTCTCATCGCCGCCTCTCGGGCCTGCTGCACTGTCCACTCTTGAGTTCTGAGGCCGCAGCTGCGCAGAGCGGCGGCCCTCTTCGACGTGAGAGCCGTAGGAGATACTGCCATCTGACCTCCTATAAGAGTACACTCCCACAGGACGTGCCACAGGATGTGCGAGAGCGACGCTCTAGTTACCCTGCATAACTCGCATATGTCACTCGGTACGGCGTGGGGAAAATGTGCCGCAATCGAACCGGACTCGGGAATGTGCCTGTCTGCAGTTGTCGCCAGACGACTGCCTAGGGTCGTCTCAATTTAGGGTGAGGTGGGGGCTCTTCCCCAAGTCTCGGAACTGCATGAAAAGTATTCTCGATTCCGTCGCTATCGCTTAAGGTTCTTCCAACTGCCCATACTTCCCATACTTCCCGTCACATGTTCAGGCCAGTTGTCTTCCCGTTTTAAGAGAGCTAATTTTCCTTTTTAAATTCGCTTTCGAGTCACATGACCACAAATATCTACAATGGCCCAGTAACGAAGAAATCAACAAATACGAGATTTTAGGTGTTTTCAACACCTCACATCTCGCGAACAAGCTTAGGTAATTTGCGTAAGACCGTCCATCTTACCACTCCTATATGCTCTGTTTGAGAGGATCCATTGCTTGCTCTACTTATATTGAGATTTGTGCGCGTTAAAGAGGCGATAAGGCATACATGCCACAGTGCTACCCTTCATAAGCAGTGGCAGTCAAGTCAAAGAAGATGTGCGTCAAACTGAACTTACCGTATTAAATATCGACCAGTACACACGCTCTCTGGACGCATGCAGGAGAAGTTCTATGAAAGGCAAGTGTATGAGATACACTCCATATGAGAGCTTGCTCAGTGGAACAAATGCATTCCACGACAGGAACTTGCCGACAAACCCTGTTGAAAAAAAAAAAAAGATCACTTATGGTTAGTTGTCCGTAACTGTGCTGTTTTTTTTTTTTTTTTCTCGCCAAGAGTTCAGGACGGCCACATGTTCCTAACAGATTTTGCCATATTTAGCATTTTCGCGACTTTCCCGCACTTGTGCACGAGTATAATCAACGAATTAGAGCAACTGGCGAACTACGTAAACCGCGTGCGAAATTCAGGAAGAATAATCGCCTCACTGTTTATCTTACTCAGTGTGCGTCTTATGCAAACAACAAGAGCGCCGTCTCTGCAGCAGAACGACCAACGGAGTGGTCGCGCTGACAACAATGTCTGACATTCATTTCAGACATATTCACCCGTATTTAATTATGTTTAAAGCTCGAGCACAAAGTAGTGATAGGACAATCTTTCAACGGAATGTGATAACTCGATCGTTTCAAACCGCTGAAGAGCTCGCATAAGCAATGGTTCTAGTTCTCGTTTTGTTGTCATCGTGTTCAAACTCTCTCTCCTCAGTGAACAAAAACAATTGAGCGAAGAAGCAAGGAGCTCAAATACCTGGGGTAGCAGCGCTTATCGCATTTCTCAGCGCAGGAACAAGCTCGGCAAGCGGTAACTTAGTGGCATAAGGCATAAACCTCGACGAGCGCTAACTTGGTGTCGACAGAAAGTCGACAGGAGCACATCTAGTCGGGAAGTATAATGATGAAGAGTAAAACAGACGCCGACCAGCAAAGAAAAAAAAAACGTTTAGACTCTCCTGAGGGTAACCGTCTGCACAATAGATCGAAAACGAACGCTTTAAAAAGTGACGCAAGCAGCGTGCGTAGACACGGGATAGTGCTCCGTCATTTCTGTTTAGTGTATTATCAGTCGTTTGTATAAGAATAGATTGTAAATGATATCCTACGGGCAGGCTTTTTTGTACGCAACATTCTGTGCGCAAGCAGTCTGTGGTATATGAATTCCACTCTCTTGCGTAAGAATTTACGTCTGCCAAACAGGCATGTGCCTCTGTTAGCGTATAAATTAGCACAACTGTAAAGTCCAGAGGAAAAAGTTACGGTCCTCTAGTTGAAGACTGAGTGCAAAAACCATATTTAGCCTTATGCTCTGCAGGCCGAAGCACTTAAAAATTATCGAAGCCAAACAGATAGAAAATGAATGGAACAGTTAGGAAGTGAATGCGTCACGACGTCTAGTTTTTTGTTTGTTTGTTTCTGCAAGAAGGAAGTTGAATACCTTGTATGTAATGCGCACTAGCAGTGCGCGCATGGCTTAATTGGATGTATAAATGCGCATGTCCGTCCTTTCCTGATAATAAATACGCAGTAAGTGGCGCACCGTGTGCCTTCACTGCCTTGTTCTCCGTACTTCTGCGTCTGCGTCACCGTTTGCTCAATGCTATATTTCATGATGCACAATAAACACGATGAAATTGCCCTCTCGTATACATTGCGATTCAGGGACACAGTGCATGCTTATTAAGCTATATTAGCGTTCTGCATATCAATCAACCAGGTCACGAGTTTAGCATGTGACAAAATCAAATTCAGTGAGGTGTTTGATAGCCGGACAAACACAAGCTAAAGTGTGCAGAAAAATTTTAGCGCCATCAGCGGTGCTTCCAGTAAGTTGATTACTGGAAAACGTCGCAGTTAGATCAAACACATTTT
Organism: Hyalomma asiaticum; assembly: GCA_013339685.2. Lineage (NCBI taxonomy): Eukaryota > Metazoa > Arthropoda > Arachnida > Ixodida > Ixodidae > Hyalomma > Hyalomma asiaticum. The sequence goes on from CM023484.1 coordinate 77,543,738, forward strand.
CGGGATGCTGAATAACAGCTGAATAGGAATTCTCTCACGCAGCCTTACCGCCTCGTCCAGAGGAGCACGCCAGCGTGATCCAGCTGAGAGACACTGCCCAGAGCATCCGATCGAGAAAGGCAGCGAGCAGCTTCACTGCTTCCGAGGTAGGATTCATGCTTCGGTACCAGGCAAGCTTCACGAATACGCACAACAGGGCGCATACCATTGATACACCCCAGCCTATCACCTGAACTGTCTGGAAAGAAATAAGAACAGCGATAACTTCATTCAGTTCCTCGTCATAGCCTTGACCTCGATGAAATCAGCTCCGTTTGTATTATGGCGGCTCGCTCGGCAAGCAGGAAAATATTGCCATGTAAGCCCTTCTGCCTTTTTTTCTTTGGGAAACCGCCTCCGCAGCGGCCTTTGATTATACACACGTGTGTGAACTGACGTCATAATTTTTGCGTTACGTGAAAAGCTATACCTTGTCAGTAAAGGAAGGTAGCTTGAGAAAAATGTGTTTTGATTACTAACATTACACTGAAATCCAAAGCGAGAGTTTGTTTTCAACATGATCGAAAATGAACTCTCGCGTGGACGCTTTCTTGTTCAGTGTTGCCCGAGCAGGATAGCCGCCAAATTCAGCTTCGAAATGACCTGGTGGCCCCTAGACAAGGCAGCAAAAGCTTACCTGTGTAAACATCATAAAATACAGCATGAATACATAATGAAAAAGTTATTTAGGTAGGTGTAGAACAGTATAGGTGACATCTATACTCATCCACATATGCCGCCATACATATATCGCATATACATGTGCATGCTTAAACGGACGATCAGTTTTATTCATTAAAAGCTAAGTACGTGAAATTGTGATAAACATGACGATGCACGCATTTAACGTGCATGGGTGCAAAAAGTCGACTTAATTACATAGTAACAAGAAAACTAATAAGTAGGCTGCGCTAACAACTCCCACTACTAAAGGCATGCTTTTGTTAGGTAAGCAATAGTACATTTTCAAGTGTACAGCTGTCGCAGCAAAGTCCCCGCAGCAGGCAATCCTTAGTCTCGGTCGCTCAAATTGCGACAATATTGTATTTCATTTTATCAAGAGCCAACAGCGTTAACGACAAGGTACAGAAGAATAATATTCAAGCAGTGCCAGTGTTACTTTTCTCGCTCTACATGCAGGCGCATCTCACCGTGCTGCGCACCACAAGCACGCCACAATGATGAGTATGATCAAGGGTCAGCATTCTCCAACGCTGCCCAGCTGATTAGCTCAGAACTGAGTAATGTGTGCGAACCGTGGGTCACCCTACCGAACCGAGGACAAAAGAGGAACTAAGGAAAGGGCAGGCGAGAAGGTTAACCGCAGGGGTGCTCAGTTGGCTACCCCTACAATGGGGTAATGGGAAAGGGAATCGAAATAGGAGAGAGAGAAAGAAAGATGAAATAGGTAAGTAAGCAGTGAATGGGCGGGGGTGTTTAGAGGTAACAGACAGAGAGAGAGCGAGAGAGAGAAATATTTTGCGGAAGGCCGGATGGATTGCATCGCGCAAGCGCGTCGTCCTCGTGAAACAAGGAAATGCCTTCGCTGCCTTTTGGGCCGACGAGAGACGAGAGCGGTGCTCTGAAAGCGGCCATTACCGCTTGCGCGCTGACCATGAAAAGGGTTACATGGAACATGCTGGTACAAAAAACGGGGAACTCTGATTGGTGCTCTTTTTATTGCTCAGTATTTAAGCTTTACTTTCCCTCAAGTGGTTGTGCAACTCTTTTGCCGCGTTTATTACATATCGCACTCCTGCCAGTGAAATTTCACTTGTGGAAGTGTGCGCTTTTCGACCCCGCATCGCTTTTGCAACAGTTGACCTTCGATATGAGTCACCGCTTAAACCGTCTGTCAGCATCAACTATTAGCACCAACTAGCAAACCTCTGTCCCATGAAATAAGACACGGTACGTCAAGTTAGTGTGGATCACTAATGCTTAAAAACAATTGCAGCTTCATCGAATACCTTGCTAATTTTCCGCTGCCTGAACTCGTCTATGAGAAGGTACGCCACAGATCCGCTAAAGTAGCACACGGCATGGTAGTACGGCCGCAGGTAGTACTCGTCGACAGTCTTGGACATTACTCTGCAAGAAAATGCGAAAAAAAAGTACTGTTAATTTTTGTAAGGTATACTGGGAGAACACTGTAAACACTGTGGGAACACTGTGTGAACACTGTAAAAGCAAAATTGTAAAATTCGTAACATTGATTGGTGCATTTCACTGTATAAGCAATCAAACGTTGCCATCTTTTTCTTCACAAATATGATGAATGTCAAACTGCAACTACAAGATATGTTTACGAAATGTCCCATCCAGGGCTTGCATGAGCACGAGTTATATCTAGCGTAAGTTTGCATGCTTCCAAAGAAAGCTAGCAAAAAGTGGATTGCTAACGCCGCTGAAGTAGTCACCGGATTCACTGGACAAATGTGACGTAGCTTGGGGCGATCCAGCAATGCACTACCAGAAATTATCGACAGCAAGACAAATGAGTGACGCCGCTCTCTACTCCGTGCGTCACATCTGGGCATTCCTGACATTTTTCGAACGCATTTTGCCATCTCCGATGGGATACTGACACTAATCTCGGGCTTTTCCTTGCAAGACAACTGGACTGCAGTAATACTGAGCGAAAATAACGGTGGCTTTGTAAAATTGCGTAGCCAATATTAGCTAACATTAGACAATGTGTGACGAATTCATAAAGTGCTCAGCTAAACACGATAGAGTGCACAGCTTTGGGGTTCAACCTGTATTCGCTGTCGAAATAGAGAGAGAAATTCCAGGAGCCAAATTCCATACGACATTTAAGAAAAGATCACTCTGAGATCTCACATAGCCCCCATTTCCGGTCGACGCGCCCGAGATAATCCCGGGATACGGCGAACCTCCAGCTTACCTGCAAAAGCGTCACGCTGAGTCCTGTCTTATGCAAGGTGACATCACAGTCGTGACACGGGTCAAGTTGGGAACGTACTAATGAGCGCTGTACCCAAAAATTTTGAATATCGATAAAAGCAGTGCCCTGTAGGATTCAATGTTCACATCGAATTGCCGATATCAATGAGTGTGAATGCTTTCGGACTTTGCAAAATTTGAGGAATGTCATGCGCACCAAAATGGTGATGAGAATTGTGCAAGGGCACCGTCATGTTGGTTCTAACGCGCGTCATATACGAGACGTGCTTAACGAGGGCCAACGGGCTACGCCACTTGAGAAATCTGGTGGTCATTATATTTCACCAATTTCTCAGTCGGTACTCCGAAAAGGACAAGTAAGCGTTCATGTGAAGAATCACCTTATCTATTTCTTAAGCCTCAGGTGCGATTTTAATGCTACATTTAAGACTATGCGGAAGCTGTTTTATACTAATTGCGTAAACTGATGTTTAATATTTGAACACTATTCCATATTCGATGTGGTTCACTTCCGTGATTATAGGATCGTCTTAGTTTTTGTTTCCGCAATCATGATTCCCACACATCGTTGAAATATTCAAAATAAAACCACACGCCCGTAAGCAAACAAACAAGGAAAAAGAGGTGTGTTGAGCCCATGTTCATAAAAGCGCCGTGGAATAAATATGTCCGTAATTCAACATTTCAGTGAAGCCTGCTTGCTGGCAAATATAATGGGGTCGTGTACGAAGTGCGAGCTTCGTGATTTCGTCCCCTAAGCATCTTAATTTCGATGGCTATAAGTGGAAATTGGTAGTGGCGCACTTTCGGTATCAGGACACATCTCGTGCACTTACTGTAGAATGGGCCCGGGAAATATCATGAAGGGCAGCAAGTCCGAACCGGCGACCGCCCACGTTCCGATGGCACAGCCCACCAGTGACAGTAGAAGGAATGCTCCCACGGCGAGCATTTTCCGGCTGGGCAGAGAGAGTGGAATATTTGTAGGGTTCTTCGTTCTCAAGTAAAACTCAATTTTATCCGTTTCTTAAACCACGAAAATGTTTTAGGAAAATCGGGTTAAACACGATTTTTCCCTGCGTCGCCCAATACTCCATACCGTTTTTATTTATTTATTTATTTATTTATTTATTTATTTATTTATTTATTTATTTATTTATTTATTTATTTATGCTCCGCGTTGTTTGGGCTGCGCTCGTGCTATAGCCGCCCGACGTCTGGACAACGAACTTAAAGTCTGCTGGCATAAGGGCGCTCCAGTTACGTAAACTTCCATTTAGTAGAAAATACCTGCACTTCAGAATGGCTCACCAAAAAAAGAAAAAGAAAAAAGGAACGATTACTTCCCCAATATCACCTTGAAGAATAGCACCTGATTTTCACCCCCCCCCCCCCCCCACCCACCCGAATTTGAAAAAGAGAAAAGAACGAACAACCCTGTATATATCTGGCAATTATGCCCCGCGATAGTCACGAAGTAACTAGCACCATCATGCGCTCTCGCGTCGAAGAACAGCTAAATGGTTTGGCTGATATTGATTTCGTGCTCATTCCTTCTCTTAATACGGCACCACCGAAGATCGATAATAAAAAAGACAGTGATTGGGGCGCGTACACACAATCGCCACAGCTCTGGTATTGCCACATTTGCCTGCATATTTCTCTCATTGATTACTTGCTGTGTTAGGGAAATGAATACTGCTGCTGGAAACTTAATACCAGCGTGACCTTGAAACAAAAAGACCTACCACTTTCGCCTTAGAATGTTGAGATATTCTGTTTCGACCTGAGGACCTTTTACGCACACATCGAGATACGCACATCTTCCTGCGAGTGAAATCCATGCTGGTTCTCACAAAAGCTGTCGTAGTTGATTTCTCAGGAAGCTTTCAAGCCTTCCACTACGGTTTATGCCACACCGACGTTCAGGGTCCTCGTTCCAAGCAGCGAATGAAAACTGAAACATTTCGTTTTAGCACACCTTCAAATTAAGAACCAGTAATTACACTCCCAGCAAATGCGGTTGTCAATGTGTGTTTTCCGTCGACGGTTGTGCGTATATTGTGGCGCGGTCTTGTGGTACTCACTTTTTGAAGACTAGAAGAACCACAAGAGATATGGCGAAAAGCTGGAAGTCCACGGACAGGTACCACGTATGCGGAAGCACGTCCTGTAATCATAAATGCGCTCACGCACTGCAGCCGGTGCTGTTCAGTCGATGAGTTACTAGCAGTGTCACTCTGGTAACACTCATTCATTCATTCATTCATTCATTCATTCATTCATTCATTCATTCATTCATTCATTCATTCATTTTCATTCGTTTTATTTCCTCAAAGGCCTAAAGATCAGGTATTACATGAGGGAATGGCAAAAAATACGAAAAAAGCAAAAGAAAACATGAAGTAACGAAAAAGGCATACAAGAACTCGTTGCGTTGAAGCAGCACATGTACTAACCCGAATTTTCTGAGAGTCACCAGGTTTATTGTACGCAGAGTGTCTTGTTAAGGATTACGCGCGAATTAGGTGCAGCACATCAGCAATGCGTGCACGAGACGGACGCAACTTGAAAAAAAAAATGTCTTCCACAATCTGCTAAAGTGAAATATTACACCGGATGTTGCGTACCAAAATAATGTCCACAATATTCTATAGTTTCTTACGTAACGCTTTCTGCGCCGACTTTATGATAGTGTACAGAAAAAACATCCCAAAATAATTATGGGCATGAGAAACCGTTGCTCCTTCACTTAATCCGACATGAAAAAACAAAACAAGAAATTAAAGGAAGGATTTGTAGCAGAGGTAGAGCTACTTAAAATGACAGGATAGATATACCACGTGATTGACATTATATATTCAAGCTTACCGTGCTGTCCTGCTACAAATCTTTCTCATAAACCCATAAGCCATTCACGCTGAAAATCGTGCAGTGAGTTAATTAACGTCACCTTTGTAAACTCGGCTAGCTTCGCGCACACTGAACCCATTGCGCGGCCGACTCCGCAATGGTTACTCAAAGTACGACTATAGCGTGACCGAACCTCGATGCCTGGTGCCATCTGTTAAAGCTGAGGGAGGCACCACGTTCCCGACGCCGTAATTAGCCGCTGGCGCCGTTACTTCACCTCACCTGGATCCAAAGTTCCTGAGCTACGTCTCCACAAATGCTTCCTATATCGCATCTATTCTGAGTGAAGGTTGTCAGCACAATAAAATCTTCAAGTGCTATTAAACTGACATGAGAATGTCTCAAAATTCTGCCCTTGTTTACAACTTGAGAGCGAATTACGAAACAGGCTGAGCTAGTGTCACCCTTAAATGGCGCTCCTTTGTTATACCAGGCAAAGCATAACGAAGACATCGCAGTTATACGATGTGATTACAGAAAAAAAACATAGCCCGTCTTACCCAAGCGGTGATCTCGACGTAATTTCTGATCATGAGAAGCATGTACCACCAGCGATGAGCGACGTCCTTGTAGAGCTTGTCGAAGAAAGATTTGGTGTCGGGTCCGAAGACAAAACGTGGCGATAAGTATAAGCACATGATCACGAAGAACAGCGGGACAGCAGTTCTGCATGTATGGAACAAACAAGTCGAGCTTTTGGCGATTGCAACGCAAGAAATCCCAAGTTTCACATCTATAACGCATCACGTGTTTCCTGGCATTCACTCGTACTGGTATGAAGTGAGGCATGCACAATCTTGCATTTTATTATGGTTAACTGTGATGCAACTGGCAAGCACCTAAAGTTATACATGCTATGATTGATGTTAGTCATAGATTAGAGGACAATTTCGTTATATTCCAAGTCAAGGAGAATCGAGTTACGTGATTTGTCATTTTCGGTGCTGAGGACGTGCGGACGGTCATTTTCAGCCTCGCACGAGCCAGTTAAGGCTCTCCAATGAACACATATAAGAGGAGCAATCTCGGCCTTCAGGAGTGGTAGATCCAGTTTAACGGTTGCGGTGTGTGAGCGGTGTCGTAAAGCGCGCGAGGAACCTTCTTCGAGCGTAGCATGCGCTGGGAGAACAAACAGCAGTAACAAAGACTTCACGGCGAAGTGAGCAGCGCAGGCCTCGGCAAAACTCGATCTTCACGCTTTGCTGGCCGTTTTTTATTGCGGCAAAGAATTGTTTCCACTCCACCGTGCATGGATAAGTCTTTACCGAAGGTGCATTTTGCCTTTCGCTCATATACCACTTTCAGCGCACGTTCTGCTGAAACACCTGCTTCGGAATGCTCCTACTTATCGTCAACGACTACGCTCGATTCGCATCTACAGTGGTGTTTCAGCTCCGCCTAACCTAACCTAACATAGCTTAACCTGACCTGTTATGAGCAACATAGATAAGGATAATGCTTGTCATGATCCCTTAGGAGCCACTCGTTTTGAGATTACTTTCGAAACGCTAGAAGAAACATTCTGTGCCGCTTACCTGATGAACCGTCTTATCAGGCCAATAATAAAAACAACCAGTCCGCTTCTCTTTTGCCTGCTGACAGTGAAGCACAGGAAAAAGCCACTGCAAGACGCACAAACTGAGTATCAGCGGCATCGGGATCATAGAAACTTTATCATAAACTAACATACGCGAACCACAGTCAGGTCCGTACTTTCAGATTGTGCAGAGAACAAATCAATTTATCACGGCCCATAGCGGTGACCACGTTACGATGAAAGAGACACTATGCGTGGCGAATAGTGCTCCGGGGCAACGTGTTCTGTCCCCAAAATTACGGCCGTATGAGCTTTATATTTGATTCTTTTACTTGTTAATTATTTTTTAAATGGCGAAATAGAGCAGCCGGAATCAACTTCTCTACAGCAATCGAGTCATAACTAGGGGTGCACGAATATTACAATTTTGAATAACTTTCAAAGAGCGTCTGCTATTCGATACGATTCGTATCTAACTTTTATTATAAGAACTATGGAAAGTTTGTAATTAAAGGACAAAATGCGCTATGTCCCGTGGTCTTGCTGCGTGGTACCGTGACAAGTGGCCATTCCCGCGTGTGTAGCACGTTTTATCGCATAATAATACTGTACCGCGGGAAAGGTTACACACTCGTACTGCGGTGAAGCCAGCTTTTCTGCACTGCGTTGAAGTTAACTTGTGCATGCGCAGGATGTTCTCTGCTGGACTCTTCGGTTTCAGAGTGGGGCGCGCTAGTCGCGCAGCAATTTTGTTTTTCCCCGTGTTTAGTACTACATTTCCCGTGTACTTTAACAATAATATATTCAGGGGAATATCCGAACATCATTCGAAAAATTTTAGCAGCGAAGCTGTTTAAGCTAGCCCTGATTTGTCAGGCATCATGCCATACCACGTGACATTGTGTTACGTCACTTGTGCAAGAACCGCTTGTATGACGTTTAGTTACGTGATTTTGGGTTACAATATCTCACTGCGATGTTTCGCTACGTGATTTGGGTGGAACATGTTACGTGACATTTCCTTACGTGATTGCGAAAGACACATGGCGCGTGACATTTCGTTACGTAATCTCGGCCGAGGCATATCACGTCACATTGCGTTACGTGATATTGCCGCAAAACATGTCACGTGACACTGCGCTAGGTTATTTTGGCAGAACTATGTCAAGTGACATTGTGTTGCGTGTTTTGGGTGATCATGTTACATGTTTCCGCCAACATCACTGAACGCATCGTCACTTGACATGTTCCCGCGACAATATCTCATCACTCTAAAATGACCTGTTTCAGTAATCTATCGGGACCTAGCGGAAGCTGCGCAGGTTTTTTTATTCGCCTCGCACTCAAACATTAGTATCCGAACACGCTTTGCACCCAAACTTTATCTATTCGTAAAGCTCTAGTTATAAAGGAACTGAACATAGCAGGGAAATATGCAAATTGATCACGCAGATAACTCATGTTCTAGACACTCCGAACGCCACCACCACAGACCGCTCATTCTTCTGCTATTTTTTTTATTATACTGCGATGTTTCGGAGTTCAAAAAGTCTTGCTCAATTTACCTGAGAAAAAAGAATGTCCCAACGCTACTGAATCCAGCCGTGACCAGCATGAATGACCACTTGTCAGATGCGATGAGCAAATTCAGATAACGAGCTAGAAAAAAATAAGACCAAAGTTTATTACCAACAATGCGCAGAATACTGCAGCAGATTATTCCGCTAAAGGAAGAGCATAACAGCAAAAAAAAAAAAATCGAGAACGAGGGCTCAGAATTATATATAACAGAAGCTGTTTTAATCGCATCGCTCAAAACTAAGCGAAGTACGGTTTAAAGTGAGCCCACACGACCTAGCTTCGCTTTCTTTTTTTTTTTCCACCGCAAATAATACATCTAGTTCATTACTTTTATCTATCACGAGCTTTTACACAATGGCCAGCAACGCACAAAATATAGTTGATCCCTCTCTTACAGAAATTATTCATTACACGGAAGTAAAACTCGTCTAGGGGAGGACCTTTGCGAGAAAAAATTTAGCTGGAGCTAGAGCTAAAGATCTAGATTTACTGAAGGTTTTCGCCTAAGCGCGTGCCTTTTGAAGTCAGTACCGCGAGGGAAATGGCCGGAGTAATCGCTTGGGGGACAACGGCAAAATGCACTTTCGTGTTGCAAACCCAGGTCCTGCTTGGTTTTAACTAGAAGTTTAACTTCTCTGTCGTAAGTGTATGCTGAGATTGGTCGGATGGCTTTGCTAATGATATGTCCAGCTTCAGGATTGCTTGAAATATTCTCTTGCAGACTTTTTTTTTTGTCGTACGTTGTTTTTCTGAATACGATCCCTGACTTCCGGCTTTATTTCTTATCAAACGGCTCCAAGCACCGAATTCACAAAATAACTCATTCGTAATGGAACTTGTTGTTGAGAAAGTCTTTTCATGTTATAATGTTTACAGAAAACTTACAGTCGCTTCGTGCAAACAGGTGAAGAAGGCAAGGGATCAGGAGGAGCGCCAAGCGCTGAGGGACCATGAGTTTTCCGTGAACGCTACAACTCACTCCCAGGTACTGTTTGTGATTGGCCACACAGTTTCTCTAATGATATGTCCAGCATCCGGACTGGCTGGGGTATTCGCTTAGCGCGTTACAATACCGCCGTAATTATTGCGTAGTGGGTACTTCCCTACTTAGCGCAATGATAAGAGTTATGGCACAGGGGGTACCTACCACCTCTACTTGCACTAGCTTCCCCAAGCCTTTAAAATGGCCTCTAAGGAGGTCGCTCCTCCAGCTTACGCTGTCACTGTCCTGCGGTTCCGCGCAGGCTGGCTCTTTTCTTTCGTGAATATGGGCCCAGGTTCGCTCGCTTCTCTTTCTAATGAAAGTATACTACGGCGGCCTACCGATAACATGACTTTCAGACAAGCGGCTCGAACAATATAGAGCAAACGCCTACGATGAGTCGCCTTCGCTACAGCACGGGACACCTAACATGCACAAAAGCTAGACTTACTGTATACTTATGCTAGCATATAGAGTAACTCTAACAAAAGCCACGTTGTGCAGCCAGTGCCTATGACGAAATCTTTCCAAGCACGTGCATATGTATGTCCTCACCTTCAGACGCTCAGTACCTGTTCATCATGGGCAACGTTTCAAATAGGATTTGAAGCGTTGCCCATGTTGAACAACTACAGCGCGTCAGAAGGGGAGGACATATATATGCACGAAAATGCGTCCATGGCAGTGGCATTTTTCATGAAGGCGAAAATGCTAGTGACCCGTGTACTGTGCGTTGTCAGTGCACGTTAAAGAACCCTGGGTGGTCAAAATTTCCGGAGCCCTCCATTATGGCCTTTCTCTCTTTTCTATATGTTTCAGTCCCTTTCCTTTACTTCCATGGACGCTCAGCCATGCTCCCTACATGGGCTGCAGAAATTAGCGTCCTTTCCTTAATTGAACCACAATCATCATCATCATCATCATCATACAGGAAGCACGTTGCGATTATTTTGTGCCAAAAGCCGCGCGAATTGCAATGTTGCGGACAGTGACATTCTGGTGGCGTACATGTGGAAGCAGCGCGCGTGAATATGCTTTCGTGTTATTCCTTCGCAGTGATCTCTCGATGTTTTCACACGGGTGTGTCTACATATAACCGGAACTCGTGCCATCATTACTTCATGTAGTAGGTGCGTTAAATCGACATTGAAACACAGAGCGAAGTTTATACCGGTCGCTTTCTAGCATTTCCGAAATAATGAAGTTATTAAAACCTGGAGAGACTGTGCAAGTCAGGGAGCAAGGGTATTTGCAAAACGTTTTGTAAAAAATATTTTTCGACGCGTGACATATTATTGTCATATGAGAGGTGAAACTAATAAGGAATTACAAAAAAAAAACGTGAACCTTAACTTATTTCATTATCTGATAATCAAACCTCTCCTTCTAAAAAATAGCAAATCAACAATAACTTTTTTTCCATTACCTTTCGCACCTTCCCCCTCTATTCGGTTTGGTTTCCACTGTGCATCGTAAGCCCCATTCTGTACTACATCTCAAAGGCGCTTTTCAGCCCTGCGGATTGTACAGGGCTGCTCAGCCAATAGAAGGGGCGCAAATGTCAACGTGTATTCACCCGCGCCTCGTCGTCTGCTCAGCGCCTTCATGGCGCCTGCATGCAGTCATAGGGCAAGCGAAGAATAGCAGACTCTAGTGCCGGATAAAAAAAAAAAAATTACAGCATATCCACGGAGTGAACGATGATGAGTGGGCGAAGCTCGGGAGGTTCATCGTAGATCGTGCCGAGTTCCGGATTAATTTAGTTAACGCGCACGCTACGAATCCTTATGGTTCAACTACGCACAAGTGAAATATCCCACCGGCACTTCATTGCAAGACAAGATCCAGTGTGTATATATATATATATATATATATATATATATATATATATATACATATAGGGTTGCCGGTGAACGCTTCTCCAACGCGATCAGTCGGTATTTCTCAATCAAGAAACTCGCTAGGAGACGCTGCTTGTGCAAACGTTTTCTCTCGCTGGTGAGGGCGCGTTCTCCTTCTTTGCGAGCTGGTACAGCGTTCCTCTAAGAAAGAGCGTTTCCATAGCCAACGCGCGCCTTTCGCTCTCTCTCTCTCTCTCTCTCTCTCTCTCACAAGACAGCAGAGGCACGCGCCGGGAGAGAGAGAGAGGCACGCGCCGGGAGGCACGCGCCGAGGCGAACGCCGAGGGCGAGCGCGTGCCGGGAGGCACGCGGGTTACGCCTGACGACTGACGCCTGACGCCTGACGCGTGACAAGGTTAGACTAAGAGGAGCTTCGCCCCTAAAACACGGTGGCACCCACCGAGGCGATAGCCTTCCGCCTCGAATATATCAAATCCTCGTCATGCGTTGTGGGGTTCGTAAAGATCTCAATTGACGCTTGTGTTTGTCTATAGTGCTGTCTTGACTCTTACACCGCAAAGTACTTGCGATCTGTATGTTTAGTAGGCGGGACTGAACTAAGAGGTGATCTCAGTAATGGAGAGAAAACATAGCTGATGCTCTGTCCTTAGCGAGAGTTGACGCTAAATCATAGCGGCTTTCACTATTGATTTATTGCTGACAGAACACTGCTCAAGTGTCAAGTACAAGTTTGGATGAAAGTGCGCGGTCGCTTGAGAATGAGTGCTGCTACTCTAACTAATAACCAAAGTTACCTGCGGTTACGATACCACAATCAAAGGGGCCCTTTAACGCATTTCAGGCACATTGGTTTTATTGTACCTTTGCTTTGTGGGGACTTGCTGATGACCGAAACCCAAGTGAAAACGGCGAAAGCGAACCGTATTATATTTAATTTTCACTTGAAATCGGTTTCTGCGCTGACTGCAGCGACATATCAACAGTTTCGCTTAGCGGATTGACATGACCATGCAGCAGGTTCTGATTAGTGGGGAATAGTAGGGAATAAAAATATGCATCACACATGCTTATAATGCGTCCAATATAAGAAATTTAAAATTGAGAACATGTTGTATGCTTGCTAAAGCTATTGAAGAACATAATTTTGTGGATTACAATATTATCCCGTGTGCAGCTGGCACAAGGTACACCGCCTAAACACGAACCCTTCATCAATATAGTCTATTTGGCAGCGTGAACACGTCTCTATATTGTGAAGCTCCGGCTGAATCCGCCTTCTCTGATGGCTCGTCGCTTCACGAGCAAGTGTCGGTTTTGTCAGTTTACTTTCCACTGTATTCTTTCGTATGTGTAAGCGCCCATCGTGGTTAAATATATGTGCGCTGTATCCGGCTGCGCAAGTAGCAGCGAAAGTAGGGGAATGTCGTTTCATACATTTCCTACTGCGAGTGACCAAGTAGGAAATGTACGGATGGGGCTGGTGGCTCTTGAGCCTGTGGCCGAGGAGAGACGTACAGCTTCTGGATACTTCAACAAACAAAATAGTTCATTTTGTTCAGGTGCGACTTGGAGAGGTAAGTGATTGGTTTCCTTGGTTATTTTGACTTTTTTTGCAATTTTAATTTGTATATGCAGCATTAGCGCTGTACTGGGTGTGATACTGATGTCGCATAAAATAGTGTCGTCATTACTCATTTCAGAACAGCGAGGTGACATCGAACAATGCGATGGAGAAATTCGGCCTGAAGAAAGGACTTGAAGAGTTAAAGGCCCAAAACAATGCCACTGCCTCATTGACCACCTACAGGCATGTTGGAATAAATAAACACATGCAGACTTGTGAGCCATCTATTGCGCACAAGTTTGATATATGGCATGTTGCTAAGGGTAAGGAATATCGCACGGATGAAAATTTTTGTACCCTTTCTAAGAGGGCCCAATGAAAGTGTTCTGCAAATATTTGTGGGCCCAACATGAGTCACATTTACATATATGTATGTATAATTGATACAACAGCTTCCTTACATTCACGAGTGGACAACTCACGTAGCTGAAATGAGCAATGGGCATTTTTATTTATGTCCTTATTTTGTTACTCATTCAGCCCAACTCGAACTGATGGATATTATCTCAATGTTTGCCTAGCTTTCCCATCCCGTTAATGTATTCGCTGTCATTTTTGGCAATAACTGCAATATAAAGTTGGCACAATATAGTATGAAATTAATTATTTATTTATTTATTTATTTATTTATTTATTTATTTATTTATTTATTTATTTATTTAAAGTACTTGACAAGCTCAGTGAGCACCATCGTGTAAGGGGAGCACACTACATACACATATCGACACGAAAACCATGTAGAAAAAAAAAACACAGCTGCCCCACTGCAATAGAAAAAAGACTTAAGAAGTCAACCGAAATATCACAGGTGGAAAAGTACCATAAAAGACAAGTAATTGAAGTACAAATAAAAAAGCACACCGCTTGAGAACAAGACAAAGAAGAGAGTAAATGGCGCATTCCTCATGCACATAATCAATCAAATGCAACAAACAACGCATGCAATTTACAAAAGGTATGCCTACAATGCAATTCAAAAATTTGAAAAATGGCAGATGACTATAGGAATTCCAGGAAAAATACAGTACATGGTAACAAGACAGAAATGGCTCATTGCTCGTGCATAAAAACTGAAAAGAGAGATGGAGACGAAGCAAGAAAAAGGAAAAGGAAAGGAAAATACAATGCGAGAATACCCGCCAGAAATGCGAAAACATGACCATGGCAAACATGAGCTAGGGAGCAGGGTTGCATCTTTTCTGTTTATGCTATTCTACTCTCCATACCACTTTGAGCTCTCCCCAAAGCAGTGTACACTAAAGCACAAAATGGTCTACCATTTTATAATTGTCCTTTTTTACCCATGTAAATGTCTTAGTTATCCAAATAGTAAAAGGCGACATCGTTCGTATTTTCTGATACAATGGCATTCACTCTTATTTTAAAAATGCATCTGTCGAGAAAAACCTCACCGTGGCAGCGCAAAAATCAGCTTGTGCTGCTTTGAAGGATTGAATCCAGTCAGTGATCATTCACCTATACTGGTGCGTAGCTGCTAGTGAAGCTGATGTAAATCTAGTGGTAGCCATGTCGAAGAGTAAGTGAGAGTTATTTTACCAAACCGTTTCTTAAACATTGAAACAGCAGTTGACGAATTGACTGGTATTGCTGTAACTTAAGAATTATCTTTCTTGATAGGTGCTCTTGACTAATTTTGTGGCCCTTTGTTTTCTGCTTGCTGTTGCATTCACCTAAAGCTGTGCAACATTGTAGCACGTATACCTCGAAAAGAAAGACGGTGCTTCCCTCGCGACAGTCTATTAAGCATGAAGCTTGCCACAATAAAGTAAAAAGGTCGGTATTCAGGCCCTTGTTCATTCAGAAAGTTGGATAAATCACCACTTCTCTTGTTTTGGCAAGCATGTGCATGGTGTCATCTACGTAGAATGACTCGCTCCGAAGTTTCGCGGTTCTGGCTTTGCTTGAAGGCACACTCTTCGGACGGTGAAGTATAGTCGCCGTCAGTATAGGTAGGGGCTACATGTTGCTCCGTATGGCACTCGCGTCATTCGCCACTTTCGAATGTCTTCTCCTGAGAAATTAGGTCGTTTTCTTTCTCCGAACCAGAAGAGTCTAAAGGCATCTCTATCGGTCTCTGCAATCGATATTTGAAGGAACGCTTTCTGTATGTCGGCTAGCAGAACTATACAGTGCATTATAAAGTGCAGTAGTACCTGCACCGGATCCTCTGCGGCCCTGGCTCCATTGATTCTGTGCAACTCCTTCTTAACCTTGAGATGTTCGTATTTAAGACGGAGTTTATCAACAGTGGCTGTTTCATCACTCAAAATAGCTCTTGCCTCATTGACACTTCTAGTGTCCAGGGATTTCTGCGAGAACCACTTCAATTTCTTTCCCGCCCCGACACGGTGGTCTAAGTGGCCATGGTACTCGGCTGCTGATCCGATGGTCATGGGATGGAATCCTGGCCGCGGCGGCTGCATTTCGATGGCGGCGAAATGTTGAGGTATGTGTACTCTGCGATGTCAGTGCACGTAAGAGAACCCCAGGTAGTCGAAATTTCCGGAGCCCTGGATCCACTATGGCGTCTCTCATAATCTGGGTCGTGGTTTTGGGACGTTAAACCCCAGCGATCAATCGATCAGTCTCTTCCTCTCCAGAACACCCAATTTCCCACAGCCGTTGTGGTAACTGATAGTAACTGCATGTCTTTAGGTCTAAATGTTTAAGCTGGCATGCAGTGAACTGGTTATTAACAAGTAGACCTTGAACTACAGACGTCTTTTTTCTCTGACATTTGCGTTCATTGACTTTGCATGATAGAGGTCACCTCTCTTCAAAGGCAGCATTATTTCTTTAATTCAGGTCAATTCTGCTCTTGAACACTCCTCCCTCCGATGTACCTCTAACACTGCATTGGCAACATTTATTATGGACGCACTTATCGATGTACATGTACCAATCCCAGTCTGAGTGTTACTCCATAAATGTATCATGAATACACTGAAACTAGCACATGGAGCATCCATCTGGAGATGAGGCCTGGCATCTTATTCGAGAGGCCCAGAGGCCGTGGCTACCACTACGTACAATTTTCATCGACACGAGGCATGACAGAAATGAAGGAAATGTGTATTTATTTCTGACAAATTCTTTACCATGGCTGTTTTACATGATTTTGTACCAGGACAGTTGAAGAACACAATACAAACCCTGTAACCATTTGCAGAAATTGATTTCAATGAGAAGTTTGACTGCATAGTTGCACGGAAGGGATAATTTTTCTTTTTGTTCCGGGCATGTCCCAGTGAAGAGATTAGTGATTGGAATATCCTTCAACTATGGGTGTGAGGACACATCAAAAATGGTTTCTTCTGTAAACCTAAATTGTAATTCTGTGTTGTAGGCTGTTTCTTTCTTCCATTTCAGGAGAAAGATTAAACCATCACCACCAGAGCACATTGTTTACAGTTACATGAAATAATTCTTTTGAGCCAGCATTACGCATAACATTGGCCTTAAATTTGTGTTGCTAAGATTGCTATCATGAGCTGTCTGTTTTAAGTACTGCTGTTTGTTGACTACTTTTGTAGTGTACATTTCTATCTTACCATGCCCGCCGTGCATAAAGTTCTGCATTGTCCGCGCAACATCTGAGATGACATACTTTGATAAAGTGTCTATGGTTGCATGATGATCTATGTAATGTTGTGGAATGAGAGTCTGTAGTACTTCGTTTTCATTTGCGTAAAAATAAGTAAACTGTGATGCCACAGACTCACACTTGTTCAGTTTATTGCAGTTCAGAGTATTTAAAACCTGCATAATGTTCCGATGGAAACATTTCCCTGGTGAGCCAGGCAGCGCAGGAAGGAAGAAAACCGAAAGAAGAAACCCTTTGGTTTCCTCTGGTTTCCTGCGGCAAGCCAGCCCCACATCCAGCGGATAAACTGGCGGTAAGCTGTGTGTCGACAATTCCTGGAAAACAAATGAAAATTCTTTGCGAACTTCCATTGTCTCTTGTACTCTATCCTGCCCTGGTTTGGAAAGTCTATCTAATAATGCACACTTATTCAGCGATATTATTAGTAAGTGCGCAATACTATAACCTGTAATTCTTCACTGAGTTTTTTCAAGTCCTAAAGCAGCGTAAGGATTTTGCACAAGAAGTGCAAACAGTTGTTGCATATTTGGAAATAATATTCATCATGAGAATCATGAAAACACTAGATGTCAATCTGCTACAACATACCAGACTAGTAGACAAGCAGACGTACTTTGAGACTCATTTTGCAGAGACCGACCTGCACATATTTCAAAGGATCAATAAGCCAGCTCATTTTATTTAAAATTATTATTATTCGTTTTACTTAATATGTGAGAGTAAACATTTCCAAATGGAAAAGAGGGCTAATATGGATGCACATTGTTTCTGCTGGACGCGTTTGCCAGCTATACAGTGAAACCTACTTGTGGATATCCTTCTTCAGCTCCTCGCCGCTTTCTCGCAGCTCGCTGTAGGCCACGCGCAAGACTTCCGTGTCGAGGCACAGCGTACACAAATAGTCATCCTCACAAATGCACGTTGCGTAGCGCACTGCGCATTAGGGCATGGTCCCGGCAGCACACACGCTCCGGGGCCGTCGGCATACGGTGGCACCTGCCGCATCTACACCTGCAGGCACACAGAATACACATCAGACTTCGGCCACCACTTTACGTTGGTACTTAAATGTCGTTATATTGAACAGTGGGAGGCCGAGCATGCGTGAGGCTTACCAGTTTGCGTCATCGGCACGCACGGAGTAATCGGCGTCTCGGGTGGCGATGCTTCTGCAGGGTCCTCGCGATCGTCGCTGCCGTCCTCACGTGACGTCGGCCCCTGTGGCAATTCCGCCACTTCAAGCAGCGTGTCGTCATATGGAATCATGTGTAGGGCCTCGCTTCTTCGCAGAAGCTCGCGTTCCAGGCCTGTCCAGTCGGACGAGCTCATCCTCAATGCCTTCTCAACTGTCAACACCACAGCGTTCTCTACCAACACGTGATCAACACACAGTCGTCTGCTAGCTTGTGTGGTCCACGTGGTTGTTGTAACCCATAGCAAGGACGCCGTCAAAAAGCGCGGCGACCACTCAGATGGCCACAACGGGCGGCACGGTTCTGGTACCTAAGGAACTATGTTGTGCTGAGCAAACATGTGACCTGCTTACACCCCATAGCTTTGCTAGCTCTGAGCTGTATTGGTGAGATGGAGTATAGACAGAAATTCGTAGTCGCAAGCAAACGTTTGCGATATAGAAATAGAAAGCAAAACGTCCACATGCGGGGCCTACTCACACCAAGTGTCCGACATCGTTTGAGCGCAGTGCAAGAGGACTATGTGAACGACGCAGAAGAATCTCATTCCGTGGAGAAATTGCAAGGAGTACTCGGCGTCATTCGACTTGTCGGCCACACGCATCAACGCACGTGTGTTGGATGTGGCAGAAAAACCCTTCGTCAGCTCGTTAACCACACCTGGAGAAGAGACGCCAAAAGATTAGAGCGAGTATGCGTAGACCACAACTAGTAGTATGCTACAGATTCAGTTGTAAACAGCTGCATGAGCAACCCTTTTCTCTTACGTAAGGACAACAGTTCTAAATATCCAATATGTACTATCACTATTGCATAGCTGAGGCAAAATAACGACCAAACGCGCTAGTGTCAGAGGGGAGCCAGGTTACACGGTTTAAAGCGAAAGCCTCACGCATTCTAGAAGAAGATGACTTCAAAAAAAGAAAGAAAAAACGTGAGGAAGCGAGACGTCAAAAAATTCCTTCTCGAAACCCCATAGTGCCACACGATGCCTATAAGCACCTCATAGCATCGTTAGGTCTTTATACGACGCAGTGGTAGTGTCCTCTTATTAGACACAGTGATTATGACACCTGTGGCACCTACAAAGTCCATAAAGCAGAAACAGCACAGGTTGATTTCACGGTCAAGGAAGGATAATACGCTGAGAAAGAGAGAGGAGAGTAAAGGCCGTAGTCGAGGTCTCCGGAAATTTTGACCTCCTGGGGTTGTCCGCCGCGGTGGTGCAGTGGTTACGGTACTCGGCTGCCACCCAAAAAACGCGGGTTCGATCACGGCCGCGGCAGTCGCATTTTCGATGGAGGCGAAAATGCCAGAGGCCCGTGTACTATGCGTTGTCAGTGCACGTTAAAGAACCCCAGGTGGTCTAAATTTCTGGAGCCTTCCACTACGGCTTTTCTCTCCTTTCTAGCTCTTTCACTCCCTTTCCCCCCAACCCCCACGGACGCTTAGCCGTGCTCCCTACATGGGCTGCAGAAATTAGCGTCCTTTCCTAATCGAACCGCAGTCATCATAATCCTGGGGTTCTTTAACGTGCACTGACAACGCACAGTACACAGTCCTATGGCATTTTCGCCTCCATCGAAAATGCGACCGCCGCGGCCGGGATCGAGCCCGCGTTTTTATGCTATGAGTTTGTGCATAGTGCATTCGGCGCCTCCTCTATGTTTTTTTTTTTTTTTCAGAATAAAAGAAGAGGCGCTGGTGTTGCGAAGAGATGGGCTGGCATCAAGCCTAGGCCACGCGTTCCGCGCATGGCACAGTCTGTGGTACGACGCGAATGTCTTTACGCTGAGCTCGGTGCGAAACCTTGAGAAGCATTCCCTGGGACTCACAGTGCTTCGCGAGGCGTTTTCAGAAGCCTCGGACCACGAAGAAATGCGGTTGTGCCGGAGACAAACCCGGACCAGCCAGGTGCCAATCAGCTTCGCTGCTTCGCTAGCCTTGGGCCAGTAGTGCAAGCTTCCCTGATTTTTTTTTTTACACAGTATTGCGCCTGTCGCGTTTCCCCGAAGGCCACTGTTCCATGGTACTTTGGGCTTTTGCCTTACTGATCTCTTTGCTAGGTTCTGAACACTGTCACCTCCGTGCGCTTCAGTGTAATTGGTATATGATGATGATGATGATTGTGGTTGGATTAGGAAAGGACGCTAATTTGTGCAGCCCATGCAGGGAGCACGGCTAAGCGTCCGTGTGGGTAGGGGAAAGGGAGTGAAAGAGATAGAGAGGAGAGAAAGGTCGTAGTGGAGGGCTCCGGAAATTTAGACCACCTGCGGTTCTTTAACGTGCACTGACAACGCACAGTACGCGGGCCTCTGGCATTTTCGCCTCCATCGAAAATGCGACCGCCGCGGCCGGGAATATATCCCAAGCAAATTTCGCAACAGCTCGGTTTATACGGCGTGCATAATGTTTCTAGGACACTCAGAAGTCGCTTGAATGTTACTCTTTGCTGTTATTATTTTACTAATAAGTAATAAGAGAGCAGTAAAATATACAGGAGAACAAAAAAAAAGCGAAAACACACGAACACAGAAAACTTTGAGGTTGTCATTGCATGCATTAAGTAGAGTTACGTGCATACAGTAACCAAGTGTATAAAGAGGGGAGAAAAAAATGACTGCGCGACTGGGGCGCACTTACCATGTTTTTCTATGAGTTTTGGCTTGAGCTTCATCAAGTGGTTTGTCAACGTAGCGGCCGAAATTATGACTAGAAGGACACACAAAAACATCCTGCAATCCGAAACAAAACGGGAAATATTAAAAACACTGCCCAAGAAGATCGCGTTCATTTCTTTCTCTTTCTTTTTCTTTCTTTCTTTTTAAGAACAGAGAGGGACACTAGAAATATGCTCGGTTTAAGCTACAGGAAGGTCACATTATTCCCATGTCTTCTTTTTTTTTCGTTTGACAGTGAAATGTTGCCTACTGTTAAAACTCCTAAACCGAAAGTAAGGCCCAGGGTTTTGTCGCTTTGGGCTGCCATCAGAGAACGTATTTCGCCATATCCCATGTCTAGTTTTCACTTTATTGATATATTGATGCAATAAACATTTCCAGCACTCTTTCTCTCGCTGTTTCTTCGTCATTCTTAGCACAGCTAATCTTGCATTCATTAGAAAAAGGAAAGAAAAGGAAAACCAAGTATACTACGAGAAGGCACCGTCAAGTTACCTCGCTACGACAACGTGAAGCGGGATCTTCCAGGTGGCGTCACCATCGGCATTTTATTATTGCGTTAGTTCACATTTATGAATTCATCAAGTGCAGGTAGAGTTTCTTCTTCGCTGTCTTTAACAGAGCTTTGAACAATCTTTTACTTGTTCATTGTATTATGATGATCGTCTATAGGACTTTACTGTCTGCACTTAAGGCTGCATTGAAGGACTCTGCATTCATTGTAACCATGTTTTAAGTGCACCTCCATGGAAGCGCGCAGTTGTACGTGCATTTTGCCATCATCGAAGTGCGGCAGCTGCGGCGGGGAAGCTATCCCCCCTCCCTGAGCTTAGTCTGCTATAATGGATTTCGGCCAAAACGCTCGCGCAAGATATTAGACGATTTGAGTTTGTCTATAGAATTTTTTTTTTACATGAATCGATACCGGACTACAAAAGGTGTTTACGGCTGAAGCAGAACTGCTAGCGACATCTCGCGGGGCCTTGCCTAACTGCAATGCATTTGGTTGTCTTTTAAGTCGCGTCAGTGTTCTCGTCGAAAGAAATTAACGTAAGCTCAGTGTGTTAATAGTTATCTCACTGCTAATGCTTTACACTAGTAGTCAAGCGAAACGTGCAAGCTTCAGTAATACAGTTTTGTTCGTCTGCAGTTGGGCTCCGCGTCACCAGGGGTCGCTACCAGCGCTACCAATGACGTACACTTTTACGGTAAACCGGTGATTAACAGGTTGGTAACCGATAACAACCGGTAACCAGCCGTTTGGTTACCGGTAAACAGGTATATTCCGCTGGTTATTCACCGTTCTTATATACAGCACTGACAATGCCCTTGTCCGAAAGGCATTCGACCGCTGTCGCATTTCGAGAAAACTGTTTTATAATAGGCGCGGGACCAATTGCTTTAGGCAAAGCTTCAGATATAGACTTACGTAACGTATGTACTAAAGAAGAAGAGTTATATTTAGAGGGAGCGCAAACGGCGTAATTTTCCAGCCTTCTTACACAATCGACTTACTAGAATTATAACTGGTTAGGCCTCGAAAATATATGTATGCCTGAAATCTATGATGACTGCCTCTTCAGAGACGAATTTACGTCGTCCTGGGTCCACTAAAGCTATGACTGCCAAAGGAAATAAGGAAAATCATGGAAATATATTAACGGAGTCGTTTTCTGTGTTAACGGACATAGGCGAATTACAAAGCTACGAAGAGTGCTTCGATTGGTTAAGGATTGCAGGTTAAGTAGCGATGCAATTCGCAGATAAAACTCACATTATTCCTATTTGCGCGTTGCTCCAGGGTTCCACGTGATCCGTGACGCAATTAGACACTTCCAGGCGGACCATGCGAGGCTTCACTGAAAAAAAAAAAACGAATAGGAAAAAAACACAATCTTCGCCATTATATGTATGGATGGTCAAAGAACGCCTTTTGGATAAGCGTGTAAGCCCATTTCTCTTGAATTCCGTGGTATCTGAAGAATTCACAAGTTCTACCAGGGGTCCGAATGAAACAAAGTTCACTGAAATTTGCAACTGAGAAAATACTGCAAGCGTTTTGTGAAGTATTTGCTACTTCATTGCACTAAGTTCTCAATATGTTATTTTATTCTGATTTCATATGGCTATATGTCATGTAGTTAAAAATATTGCTCTGTGTTTTTCTGCGTATGTGCTGGTTTGTGATGGATCATTTTGCTGTAATGTGGCTTTATATAATTCTGGTTTGTATAATCGCAAACGTAGCTGCTCTTTTTAGCTAGTTTTTCTTTCTTTCTCTTTCTGTTTTCTCACCGCTCTCACATACTTACTTGCCTCTTGACTCTGAGCGCAGGATGAATGAATGAATGAATGAATGAAATAAGAAAGCGTAGTTTTTATCATATTTCAGACTCCTAAAATACCAGTGTTTCCGGCTACGCTCTCAATTATTTGAGCCCTCTTTGTATTTGATTATGCAAGCTATTTAGCTTCTGCTTTTTGAGATCCCCACATACCGACTGCAAAGGCGTCGCCTTTATTTGCGCAATTGGAGTCGCGATGATTATACTTGAGCATTTATCATTTCTTTTACGGAGCGAGCAAGATAGAATACTTCATTGGTAGCCAGTACCGATGGCTGGCCTCCTCGCCTATAGTAACTATATTATTATTATTATTATTATTATTATTATTATTATTATTAGTAGTAGTAGTAGTAGTAGTAGTAGTAGTAGTAGTAGTAGTAGTAGTAGTAGTAGTAGTAGTAGTAGTAGTAGTAGGTACGGTAACATGAAACACACAAGGACACAAAGGCAAAAAGGGAGGAGCAAGGTGGCAACTGCCACCAAGCGGGGCACAACGCCTGCTTACTCTTTCAGGAGGAGGGAATAGATAGAAGCTAGAAAGGAAATAAGGTAGACCTTACCTACTTCCACCAAAGCTTGCAGATCCCGTTGGCTGCATTCCTCTACAAAGCACATAGCCATGCGCATGACGGGAAGTTCTTCGATGGAGAAGTAGTTCTTAAAATATTTGAGCTGGGGAAGAAAAAGAAGGACGTATATTCTGCAATAGAAACGAACACGTAAGTTGCAAATCAGATCTTTCGCAGAAAGTTCTGCTGTGGAAATTTCGCCCATGATGGGGTCATTGTTCTTCCAGTGACCGAAATAGAACGTTTACTGACTTCCAAGTGCTTTCGTCGTTCGCTTTGAGCAACATCGCGAACGACGAAACGACTAACCACACAATATATTTCGTGCGCAACAGAACTGCGCATAAAGGACAGAATAGAACAACGGAAGTAGGCTCCTGTCTGCCATTACAATCCATATTTTAAACGCTACCGCGCCACTCTGAGTATCATAGAATGCTAACCTTCTGCAGCGAACCTCATCGCTGCCGGGTCGCTTGGACGTCAGTACATTTCATTCTCCGCGAGAAAAGAAGAACCGCGCAGTCACAAAGAGATGTTGCTTTAAAATTGAAAGCCAGGTAAAATCTCGGCCAATCGCAATAGTGGACTATCGTTATCGAATGCGGGCGGCCAATAGAAAAGACCACAAAAGAGGAGGTTTTGTGAATTCGTGCCCAAAACCGTTTTACATGTCCTGAGGAAATGTTACTGCAGCAGAAGATGCGGTTGTTTTTGAGGCCTGAATACGTGATGACGCACATACAGATCCCCTGCTTCGTAAGTTCTCTTTGTTATTGGCTAATTGACCTGGCTAACGATATGAAGAGTGTAAAGGTTAACTGAAATAATTTCTTAGGAAAATCTTTAGAGGTAACTTGTTTATGTGAGTGCTGTACTTGCACACTACAATGTCGGTCCAATTCAAGCCTCCTGTTACTATGCGCATATTAGTTGAAACATCTGTACTTTATCATTCGTGGTTAGCTCTCAGTGCCACGTCAAAACAGCCAGTGCAAGAGCACAGAACGTTTTGGGCAATTCATTGCTGATGTGCAAAAGGATGGAAAGTGTGTCGGATGGAAAAGAATGGAAAGTGATTTTCACTTACTCAAAATGAAACAACTGTTCACACCTCTCGCCTTCACGTTATGTCATTAGAATTTATTTATTTATTTATTTATTTATTTATTTATTTATTTATTTATTTATTTATTTATTTATTTATTTATTTATCGCTTCACAGAACACATAAACCAGGAATCTATTAGAATAACAGCAGCAGCTAGTGGGGGCCCATGATCACGCACTAATCTCGACGGATGTAAAAGTAAGCATCGCAGTGTCCTGTATCAAAGCGATGTGTTGGATCATGCAGCTATTTAGAATATTAATTAAATGCAGCCATAAGACAGGCAAAAGAGAAAAAAAGCTGGAAGAGACACTGAAAAATCAATGCTGTTCCTCGTTTTCTACAAATCTAGTAATATATTCGCAAAGGTATATTTGCGTTCAGCTTTATGTAGTATTTCATTCGATTCTAAAGCTGGACGTATAAGTCCAGAAGCCGGCCAGCCGATAGAAGAACGCACTTACGGAAGAGGGGTGTGCCAAATCCTGCCCTAGAACCTTTCACTTGCTTGAGATACGTTGGCTGCCACTCCATTTTCAAATGCCACGTTGTGTTTCATATTTCATATTACACAACAAAGCTATTAGCCGCTCTCCGTATACGTTTCGCGTGCAAGGCAAATCAACGCTCCGCGTTTCGTTGCAGGAATGCGGAATCCCTTCCTGCGCAGCAATGGAGCCTCACCCTGGGATGGAGGACGCTGGAGAAACTGTCGATCATTTCTTCTGCTGCAGTGGAGTTCTCGATGTACACGAGAAGGTTGCAGTACTGGCCTCGCGTGATTACGTTCCCATAGCTGTCCAGCACCTTGGTCTCGAGGCACTCGTCGAAAGCCCCGAGGTGGACACGAGAACCTTGTAGCAGGCCTGTGGGCAACTTGCCGGACGCGTCCACCACTGCGGGAAAACGAAGATTACTACGTCAATATGTGGAGAATCCAGGAGCCACCATCTCAAAATATTTGTTTAAATAGGTTCAAAGAACTATCGATGAACAGTGGATAGGGCGAAAAAAAAACACACCGCCATATCGACAAAGTGAATGATGTTAGAGGAGATTCCTGGGAGTGATCGGGTAACCCGCGAATCCTCCGTACACATCTCCTACCGTCATATATAGACGTGACAACGTTGTTATATATACATTACATACACAATGTTTATTAATTTACATTTGGATGTACTATATACATGTTGATGGACTATATACATTATATATGCACAAGAGATACTCTTTTGTAAAGTACAAGAAGAGCGTCCCTCGGTGAGCTCAGGGACTCGTTTCCCTTTAAAGATTATTACTTTATGATCAGTAAAGTATGGCGCCTAGGGGTCATCGATGACGCGACGCAATTGAAAGTTCGAGAAGGCAACATCGATACAGATGCCCCTGATGGTGGTAACGAAGAGTGTTCACTGCGTGAGCTCCCGGCGAAGAGAAAGGAAGCGCACGTGCTGAGAGTGGTGTGCGTCGCCTTCAGCAGCGCCGCCTTCTAGTGAGCATTCTTGAAATCACCGGAAAGCCAGCGCCTTGAGCGGCGTGTACACGCCGCCGCCGGACAAGGCGCGAGCGTAGGAAGCTTGCCGAGCAAGCTCCTAAAGAGAAATCTCTGGCCCTTTTTCGCTAAGAGAAGGCCGTGAAGAATACGTCTAGAAGTAGTTATACCTGTTGCAGTGGTATAAGCAACAATAATTGTTGCCGAGTTCCGGATTACATTTAGTTAACGCGCAAGCTGCGAATCCTTCTGTTTCAACTACGCACAAGAGAAGTCTCCCACTGGCACTACATTTCAGGTCAAGATCCAGTACCTATATATATGGGGTGGCCAGTGAACGGTTGTGCAGCGCGAGCAGTCGGTTTTCAAGAAACTCGCTAGCAGGCGCTGCCTGCGTCAGCGTTGTCTCTTGCGTGCGAGGGCGCGTTCTCGTTCCTTGCGAGCTGGTAAAGCGTTCATCCCAGAGAGAGCTTTCCATAGTCAACGCGCGCAGTTCGCTCTCTCTCACGGCAGCAGATCACGCTGTCTGGATTCATTGCTTCCGGGATCGGCGCACACATACACACACCGTCTGACTGCGCTGCCTACATGATGGGCCCTCACCCACACCCACATGATGGAGGGATGGATGTTAGCAGCGTCCCCTATACAAAGGGGTGGTAGCCCGCGGGCCACCAAGCTCTACCTTTATTTCTTTCCTCTACAAACGCTTGTTTTCCCGAATCACACATATTTTCACAGCTAATTTTTTTTCTTTGGCTACCTATTTTATCTGTTATCGTTCCACTGTGAAGTAACAATCTTACCCGAAGTGCCTGGCGTTTATGTTTGCTCCATACCTTTGCGGCACCAATACTCTAAGCGCCTTTTACTTATCTCTATCGCCGACGTGTTCACCTTTCCCGTGCTCTCCCTGAAACCCATGGCATCCTGCAGGGTAGTGTCCGCAGCTACACCTATGTGGACATCTGTACATTCAAACAAAGTATGATCTGTCATTTCCGTAGCTTTTCCACAGCACGTACATGTATCCCCTTGTTTATTAAACTTTGCTCTGTAACTTCGGGTTCTCAGGCAACCGGACCTTGCTTCAAAAAGTAAAGCGCTTCCATTTGAATTATCGTAAAATTTTTCTTTCTTGATTTCTTCTTTCCCTTTTCTGTAGTTGCTCAAAGCCGGTTTCTTCTCCATTGCTGCTATTTAATCCGACTTCTACGCCGCTCTGACCATGCTCTTAACGCTCTTTTTCGCCCCATCCGTTTCATTACTGGCTGTATACTTACTGGTAAGCCTCCTAGTTCTCTTCCTCCATTGTGAGTAAATGTTCTTACATATATCTGAATATTTTCGCTGCACATCACTTTCTTTCATGTTCCTTAATTTCTGTTCGTACCTAATTTTACTCTGAGCTTCCCTCAAAGTCATACCATCCCATACCAACTTAACAACCGCATTTGTGGTCTTCCCGTGGCCGCCCAATGCAAGACGTCCGACCATACTCTGATTCACGTCCAGTCTGCATTGTACCTCTGACCTCATGCACACCATTGAGTTTCCGAATGCAAGTCCTGGCGCTATCACACCTTTCTACAAACCGCGAATTACCTCGTACCTGTTGCAACCCCACAGCGCTCTGTGCTTCATTATTGCAGAATTCCTCTTTCCTTGAGCCGTCATAGCTTTTTCCTGTACTTCTATGTATCTATTTCCCTCATTTATCCATATCCCGAGCTATTTGTACTCTCGTACTCTGGGTACCTCCTTGCCCTGTATTGATATGGTCTGGTCGTTGCTGTCATTGAATATCATCCAACCGCATTTTGTCACACTAAATTTTAGTCCTAAATCTTTACTTTCCTGACCACATATATCAACTAGGCCCTGCAGATCTGCTCAGATGTCCGCGAACAGCACAATATCGCCTGCAGAAAACAAGCGAGGGAGCTTTTGTTCTACCACTATGCCTGCCTGTTTGTGTGACAGCTTAAAACCAATATTGCTCATCTCCAGTGCTTTCTTCATTCTCCTCATGTAAAGCATCAGTAATAGTGGGGACAACGGGCATCCCTGCCTCAACCCTTTACCTATATCGACGACCTCCATTCTCTACCCTTACTCGCCATACCTTCCCATTCCACACATAGTGTATTTCCACAGTATATTTCCATTAAGAGCTCTATACAGTCGTCCCCTACACCAGCCTCTTTCATTTTGTCCCATAAGATTTTCTGATTTACATTGTCGTACGCACTCTTAATGTCCAAAAATGCCAAGTGTAAAGGTCTGTTCTCTTTTCCGGCTATTTCTATACACTGCGTAAGCACAAAAAGGTTATCACCTAATCTCCTGTCGACTCGAAATCCATTTTGGAGTTCGCCAAAAGTGCCAATTTGCTCTGTCCATACCTGCATTTTAAATTTAATTGCCTGCATCGCCAACCTCTAGTGTACTGATGTAATGGTCAGTGGTCTATATGAGCGAATGTTATTTTTCTCTCCCTTGTCCTTATAAATGAAGCTCATCCTACTTTGACGCCAACTGTCCGGTATTCGCCTGTCCTGTAAGCTTTTTTCAATTGTTTTTAACTGGGATTCTTTGCTGTTTCTTCCCAGCTCATTTATTACGGTAATGCTAACCCAATCTAACCCTGTGGCTGTGCCTTAGGGAATCTTTTCCGCCGCCTTCTTCCAACTCAAACTTTTTTGAAATAGTCCTTCCACTTGGTTTTCTTTGCTACTGTTACACGCCGTAAAGGAAGGGTCGTCATTCTTCTTAAAGGAATCGGCTGTTACGTTTCGAATGTAGGTCAGTGCGTCGTACCCCTCCAAATTATTTTTCTTCATCCACAATATGCCGTTGTATAGTTACAGTTTTCTTACCCAGCGGCGTTAGGTGGTTCCAGAAAAGCCTAGATGCGGCCTTTTTTTCGCGAGTGTCCGGCATCCACCGTTCACTTCCCGCTTTAATCTTGGCTTCAACCAAACTCTGTATCAGGCCTTTTTTCTCGAGATATGTTTCCCATTTTTGCTTCACTTCGTCTTGTGGCCTCTGCTCCTTTTTCGCCTGCCTATGTGTTCGTGATGCTTCCCGTCGATTCTCAATTACGTCCCAAATTTCCCTGTTCCACTATCGCTTTGGCTTTCGCTTTCCCCTCCAGCAACTCTTTTGTTTCTCTTTCGTAATTTCAGTCCCTATTAGATGGAGAAGCTCGTTATAAGCCCACACTTTGCCTTTTGTTCTGCTCACTATGTCCTCGATTCTTGCGGCTGATGTTCCTGAGCCACGTACTATGACACGCTAGGGCCACCGCAGCGCCCCTAGTGGTGTCCACTCAAACGCAGAGCACGAACCGCCTTGTCTTCGTTCATAACGAGGTGCACTCCATGACCGCGGCTGTCAAAGAGAAAGAAATCGCGCGCTGGGAGCGAGCGACACCGCAGCGCCCCTAGCGGTCTCCACTCAAACCCAGAGCGCGCGCCGGGAGTGAGCGCTGCTACCGCAGCGCCTCTAGCGGGCGCTCTAAATACTATGCCACGCCGACGGGGCGACAGGGCTCGACGCTAAGGAGCTTCGCACCTAAAAAAAAAGGATTGTTTTCTTTCCGAGCCTAAGCGCGTGATCTACAGCAGAAAAGAGATCATGGCAAAAATGTGTCCATTCCCTGCGGCTTACGACATCCACGGGTCTCAGACCAATGACGTGCGGCGAAGACCGAACAAACCATAGCGCGCTCACAAACAACAGTATCCCACCTCGAGCCAGGCCACGCTGTCCTTGCACCCGACTTATTTCCGTGAGGCCTTTTCCTTTATTAGCTATGCTACCGCAATTCCATCAAGCACATAGCCTGAATTTCGTCTTTAACAACTACTCTGACTAGGAGGCCGCTGACCTGATGTGACTGAAGCTTATGAGATTCAGCAAGAAATATAATTTTGTTGATTCTAAAGCATCCAACCCTCATACAGCGCTTGTTTTTGTATTTTCTTTTATTGTTTTTTTTTCACGTAGCTAAAATTTACATCGACTACTTCACGCGTTTATTTTACACACTTGTAAATCGGCAACCGAAACAATCGTCGCACTTCAATATTTTTTTTCCTTAACCTATACGCGAGGTCTCTGCTTGGTTTGACCTGATACTTACCAGTTTTCTTCCCTATCAGGTGCGGCATTTCAATTAACGTACAGTAAAAAAAGAAAAAAATAAGTGGTGAAATGCGCGCTGTAGATGTCGGAAGAGGTGCTGCTTGCCTAGTTATAACATTGTACACAATCGCTCTGTGGGAGTGCTGTATATTCAACATTTAATTATTTTTACGCTTACCGTATTTAAACCATTTTATTTCTTTCGAAAGCACCGACGAGACTGTTTAGATGCCAGCTCGATATTCCGCATTCGTTAGGTCCCCTTCTTAATTTCTCGCCTCGTTTCTCCACTTTTAATTTCTACAATTTAAGTGCGACAGCTGCATTCGCAATTACCGCAGTCGCTGCCCGATATTGTCTACGTTGGACAGTGTCGTGGCATGTGCTCGAACTGCATAATTTCCTCCAATCGGTGCTGTATAATGAAGGCACGCGTTCTGCTAATGACGCTATAACGGTGTTCCCTCATAACCGGAGCCTGTGACCGCCTTACAAGTGTAATACCTTCTCCCGTAAGCGCACCAAGCGCGGCGTCGAAGGAATTCCCACTGCGGGTAGCGTAGTAAGTCGAGGGCCAGCGTTCTCTGTAGGCACTATAGGAAGTCATATATATTTGTGAAGATGATATCGCCAATGGAAGCCAAATGTAGACGCACTAAGGGAGAACGTTATATGACAAGTTCATCGCCACTTATATGCCTATACCCTGTGCGACACTTTTCCCGGCGCAACGCAAAGACGCGTACGACTGGTACTTTATGAACCATCCTCGCCGTCATTATCGTCATCATCGCTTCACAACGCACCAGTACGGGCGTTCTGATCGCTTTGCAGTGGTCTCAGTCGACCATAGTGGCAAGCTCCTATGTGCTGCGTCGGTTAGAAAGGTTTCGGCAACGGTTTCTGAGAAAATCGCCATTGCTGTAGCAATGAAGGACCCATGGCGTCCAAATGTATTCACGGACTCGCGGTCCGCTGCTATCCTCGGCAGCGAGGGGGCTGCCGGGTTTCACACCATAAAATGGTTCCCGGCCCATATGGGGGCCAACGTACACCCCGATGTTCCCAACGCCAATGAGTTTGCCCATGACCGTGCTCGAGGTTTCAATCACCGCGGCGGTCCCGGCCATTTCGTGGGCAGGGACGCCGGAAGGTACAAGGACCCGCTCCTCACTTTTCACGAGATCGTGACTCACTATCATCTCTCTCGGAGGGTCTTTCCACTTCCTCACCCTAACCTCACTCGACCACAGTCCTTGGCCTTCGGGATGCTCCAAACGGGGTCTTTCCCTTCGAGAGACAGGTTTAGTAACTTCTCGCCCAACATTGAACCGCATTGTCCGAACTGCGGAGAGGCTTACTGCTCACTATAGCTCACATGCTCTGGCAATGTCCTGCGTTACGTGACACAGAGTTCAGCAAAGAAGAGGACTGGGAGGAAGCCCGGAGATGCGGCGACCTTTCGGTTCAACTTCAAGGGCTGTCCAGAGAGCCTGCGAGAGGGCGGAGGGCCACGGTCTTCGTGTCCCTGCGTGGGAGCGGCCCGCAACTTCTACAGGATCCCCCTAGAAGGGGACGTCGAACTGCAGTTTCTCAGGACCAAAATAACGATCTGTGCCTGCCTGCCTGTCCACGGCGGCGTCTATTATAGCCATACCTGATTTTGGGACGTAAAGCCCCAGTAATCAATCAATCAACTTACGTATATGCTCTATCATGAGTGCCAATGTCGCGGTGCATGACGAGCTACTCCCTGGGCGCGGGAGTGCTGTCGACGTGCCCGGTAAGCCCACGTTAAGCGCAGAACTATACTCCATTTACACGAGGACCGCGATCCTACTCGTAACGTTTGGCCGAATTACAAACATTGTGGCATGGGATGTTCTTTTTGGACGACATTAACCACTTTAACTAAAGAGATTTTTTTCTATTCATCGCTTTAAAAAAAGCCTTCATGCGCACCTTTTCAAAATCCAAACCTAACTTCACGCCACGTTTAATTCCTACTAGAGGGCTCCTGCAACACTTTTAAATAGTCAGGAAACGACGCCGACCAGTCTTGGAAGCTCCTGTAAGCAAGTGGGCCAAGTGTTGCTGCACTGCACGCAGCAGGAAATTCGCAAGGTGGTTCCAAACACAGCTGGAAATAGCGCGCTCTTCTTTCGACAAACGACGTCATTGTGGGGACCGTATCCCTCCCTTCAGACAGAAATGGCGTTGACAGATATCGTGATCGAGTGAAGATCGTCTGCTACGCTTTACCTCTTCGTTTTGAATTCAACAAATAGAGAAAATGTGCGTCTCTTAAGAAGCAACGACAAAAGTCAAGCGGCTTGTCGGTACCTCATGTGACGTCATTTGTTGAAAGACAGGCCGCGTGCAGTGCAACAACACTTGGCTCACATGTTCGCAGGAGCCTGCACGGCTGATCCGCACCATTTTTATGGCTGTGCTCAAAGCGTGCGGCAGGGCCCCGTTAACATTTATTCATTAATTTTATTTATTTACACATACTGCAGCCAAATATTTGACTATAACAGCAGTGGAAAAAGAAAAAAAAATGTTTTTACACATACATTACACAGTTAGATGGCACTATGAAATTCATCTAAAGGGCACTCGCGTTACCTTTAGATGAATTTCTTTAGATGAATATCTTAACTCGCATATGCTACACTTCTTTCTTATTCTTAACTATGCGTACTTCTATAAGGTAGTATTATTCCTTGGCGTTCTCGCGTGTAAATTATTTCAGTTTACATTTTTTTTCATTTAATAGCAAGACTGGGAAAATTCGCTGTGTGTTCTCTTTTCCAGCCCACGTTCATATTCGTTTGCGTATCTTAGAAGACTAGGCATTCTTATGTTTGTAAGCACTTGATTGACGCCTTGTCAGGCACTCTGCCCGTGTGCCGATACTGTAGTCGAGCATACTAGAGTCGATAAAAGGGCCCGCGCACTTCCTTCATCTCTTGCTCTCGACTCACTCTAGCCCTCATCCCGCTAAGTACTACATGATGGCGATTACGAGAAGCCTACTACTTGGCACTTCAAGACGTAAGTACTGCGATAAACCCAAGCCAAACATGTTTCTAACCTCATTGCGAAGCCCAGTGACAAATATCGGAGCCGCATATTTGAGCTTCACTGATTAGCCGTCGTCACGGAGCAGAAGGGGCCGCTGAGGAATCTTCTGAAAGCGCTATTCGTGAAAGCGCCAGAGTACAGTTTTCTCCGTACACAGGGTACTTACGTCTCAGCGCCCAGGGCTCGAGCTTCTGTAAGGCCCTCACGGTACGAAGCAGACCCGCGCTGCACTCCGGCGTGATGTCCGCCGCCAGGAGCTTCCTCCTGAGGGCCACAGGCATGTTGGCGATGCCACCGGCCAGGGTGCTTTTCAGTAGTTGCAGGTAGTCCACTTCGTCGTCGGCTTTCTCAGCAGCCGTCGGAGCACTGCCCTCCTCTCCTCCGGAGACATCCGTTCCATTTCGCTCCTCTTGCACTCCTTGAGCTGTGAAGCGTAGCAGGACACAGAGCAGCACGAGTTCCAACCTCATGTTCTAGAAACCTATAGCTTCTACGTCCCCTCTTTAATGTACTACCTCCTGTGACTAGCACACCGGTGGCAGAGGGTTCATCGAGAGCGCGGTAGCCTTCACGTATCTCTTTAAAAAGGTACACTCCCCGTAATCGACGATTCAGCTGTCACCTCGTTTCAGCGTCTTGCGGGAAACTCGAATGCGCACCACTCAATCGCCGCGGCGACTCATCGGCGAGTGTCAAAGGACTTTCGCTCGGAAATAGAAGCGCCTAGCAAGACGCACGAAGCACAACTAACGAGACGCGGAAAGGCACCGGCCGCGAGGGTTGTCTCGTCAGAACTTTAGCCGTATGTAACGAGGCGCGGAAAGAAGCAGTAATTGTGTGCCGGTCGATGTACCTGCTGCGTGAGGGTCTGCACTTCGCAGTGAACGCTATAACCTTAATGGGTGCGCATCAAGTGCGCACAATGCCGCGAGGTATTTCTCCAAAACCAGCTGACCGCGTTCACCTAAGGGGCTACTCGCAACGGGGGTTAATAAAAATTTCAGAGTCTTGTCAGTCTGAACCGCGAACACACCAAGAATGATCCGAGCACGAGCCTGCACACAGAACTAAATGCTTCAGCGCACCACACTCCACTGAGAGACACGGGACTCGGGACACTAGTACACATGCACTGGAGAAACGTCCAAGAAAGCTGCACAAAAAGAGAGAGAGGGAAAGGAAGTAAGCATATCTTTTCTAAACATCCATACAAGCCTTCGGTTTTTTTTCTACACCTCCCTCCCCCTCCCCTCCCCCGCCATCCTTCTTTCACCAATGCTCGCTGTCCGTGGGCATTGCTCTCACATCCTCAGATTTCGACGTGTGTACAATAATACGTCATGATTCAATGCAACTTTGCTGCTGTTTCCTCATAGCGACCCTTGCGCAAATGGCAGGCAGCCAGTCCCGTCTCCTTTAGCGCACCGCCTTCTCCTCGTGAAGCAAGTCACAGAGTGTTTGACCTCACTTTTCTCTCCGTTATACGTCCTCGGGAAGAAAATGTCATCCGCGGAAATGAGTTAAAGGAAGTGCGGACTCCTCTGAAGACCAGCAGAGCTCTTTCTTTTCAATTAAGTTATGTTTTGCTGTTCACATTATGTTCCCTCTGACCTAGCCGCCGCGGCAATTTATCGGCGACGGCGGTTAAGACGGGTGGAGGCCAAATGCGAAAATGGCCCTTGTACTCAGGTACAAGCGCACAACACAGGACTTGAAGTTGAATTCGCTGTACCCCTCACCCGACCCTCAGACCCCTCCCTCATCAGCACAACCCGCACAATTACGCTTTTCAGGGACCACGTAAAACCACAGTTTTCCGTGTGCCGTGTCATCCCATGTTCTAGGTGAAAAAGCAAAAGGTAAAGGTGTGTTCTGTTCACCAGAGGCGCAAAATGAGAGAACAGTGACATTTTCATGAATTTCACAAGTTAATGTCCTCATTTCGCTTCATTTGCCTTTCAGTTCCCATTAAGCGCTATTATTGAAGTGATGTGCTGCTCACGTACCCCTCCAATAAGAGAGCTAAATTAAGTCGTTCGGCTTACGTGCATCAAAGCACACAAAAACTACGCACGCACACATACGTGAAGAAGTGCACCCATGATCTCATTTTTAATTTGCCATTGTATATAATCGCTTCCCTCCCTGTCCATCTTATGCAATGGTGCATACATTTCCAATGTCATATCCATCTGTATACTGCCCACACGGAAACAGGTACAATATAAAAAGCAACAGCAGCACTTCCCCTGTCGAGGAAATCCAGCAAGCAAAGCTTTGTTCCTCTTCTACAGTTCTGTGCATGGCGGCAGAAAATCTAAGGCGTTCATATGGTTTCGTTATGTTCGCTTTCCGCAACGTGTCTGTGGAGTGTACACAGGCAATACATAAGAAGTGTGTGTTTGTAGGGTAATGTCTTGGCATTCGCTTCCGGAGGGCGGGGGCCCGCTCTCGAAGCCCGGTACCAATTTTTTTTCACTCCAAGTCTTCCATCTGTGATCGGTTAATTATCTAACAAGTCCGTCATCATTATAACCAGCATACTTGCGCGCACTGCCAGACGAGAGCCTCTCCTACCAGCAATCTTCACCTATCCCTGTCGCGCGCTAGCCAATTCCGTCGTATGTTTGCAAGCTTTGTGTGCAACCCCTCTGCGCGCCGCCCCCCTCCCCCCCTCCTCCTACTTCATTTTCGCGCACCCGCCCCTCACTCACCCACCCTTTTTTCATCGCTTCACGCTGACATGATTCAAGAAACCGGTGCTATACTATCGCAATTCCTGGCCGTTCCCGTCGTGGTAGGTAATTTACAGTGAATCAAGTCTGCATGCGGAAAACCGCGCCGCGGTGTTCTAAAGGCTCTGGCAATCTGTGAGTCTTTCGGGAAGAATCTCGGCCGCGAGCGTTTTAAGTTGGCTCGGAGACGGGAATAACGCCGGTGTGGTGGTGGAGGTATTTGCACGCGTTGGTACAAATCTGGCCTGAGTTGATCAATAAGGTATTTTTCGCTAGTCAGAGGTTCGTTTTAATTGTAACATTCAGACACAATTCCAAGGTCTGATACGCCACGTTTTAACACATTTTAGTGTGTATTACAGTGCAACGCTCTCGTTTGAGGGAGCACGGCGACGAAAGCTTCCAAAAAAAGAATCATTACGCGTTTTCGTCCGTATTTAAGTTTTCTAGCGCAAAGACGCAGAGAACAAGCTATTGATAAGTGAGTAGGTATAGTCTGGTCACACGTGTATTTTCCATGGCGACCAAGTGAACATTTCTCAACAGCGATTACGTCGCCCTCGCAGATTGCACGATGGAACCACCACGGTTGAAGGGCTTGATCGCGCTATCAAAAGACACCATGTGAACGTAATTTCAACCACGGTTGCGAAAGAGTGTGGATGGATGAATGGATAGACTTTAATATTGTCCTTCAGAACGCGCTCTCGCACGTTGCCGGCCGCTCCCACGTCCGAACAGAAAGACCAAGTCTCTCTGCTGCGTCGCGGCCCTGTTAGACTGCCCACAACTGTTCCTCGATTCCGGGGCTGGTAGTAGCAGCCTCCCATTTGACGGCATGATGGCCTCGCCGCCGCGTAACGCGGGGCACCACCAGAGCATGCGTTCAAGATTAGCTATACGAGCGCATAAGAAACATGCATTAGTTAGTTGCATTTCAGGATAAATCTTGCGCAATAGCATGGGCTTAGGGTACGCTCCGACCTGAAGTAGCCAGTGGAAGTGCGTGAGCTACGTTTAATTTTCTGTGTGGTGGAGGATATTGTCTCTGCCCCAGGTAAAAATGTTTTGTCAGTTTATTATACGAGGTGGAGTAGCCCCATTCTGAATACTTCAGCGCCCCGAGTTTGTAGCTACGAGCGCTCTGCTAGTCCTTCCTCAGCTATGTGGACGGACTCGTTGGGATTGGGCGGGGCTCCCTCGATCCGTCCCATGTGAGCTGGGAACAAGACGAGTGTGTGTGGCTCGATGTTCTTGACCCGAAGGGTCCACAAGGCCAGTTCCTAGATGGCGCCCTCCGCTAATGCTCGGACCGCCGATCGCTGTAAATCGTGGCGCTCCTGTTGTCCAGCAAGGCCAACGTAATCGCCGCTTGCTCCGCTATTTCGGCCACCGTAGTGCGGACCACCACCGAGTTTATGATTCGAGTACGCTCGAAAAATAACGCATGCGAAATAGTGGTGCCAACGTGCGGCATAAGTAACACAAAAAATACTAAATTATAGCGTATCTCAAGCCTGCTGGGATACGTGCAATAAAGTAAATACTCTTGTCTAAAAGCTATCGCTGCGCCATGAGCGCTTCACATATGAAGTTTCACATAAAAAGCATTTCCCCTAGTCATGCGGTCATAAAAATTGACAGTGCGAAATTCAAACTACCACTATACTTGTTTGCCTGTATTTGAAGGTCGCGGGATCGAATCCCGGCCGCGGTGGCTGCATTTCGATGGAGGCGAAATGTTGAGGCCCGTGTGCTGCGAGGTGTCAGTGCACATTAAAGAACCCCAGGTGGTCGAATTTTCTGGAGATCTCCACTACGGCGTCTCTCATAATCAGAGCCGAACATCCATGTGTCTCCTTGACCTTATAATCTTTGAGTTGTTCATCAATCAATCATGATCTATAACTTCAAAAGTGTATTTTCACAGTACTCCGCGAATTTTTTCCAATGCATTATTACTGTTATAAACATTTCTGGGGTTCCGCGCAGCCAACTGTTGTCCCATTATCTTCTTCATTTTTCTATCTGAAATTCCCCAGCAAGCTGTGCATCTGGTGGTCAGACTTTATGTGTGTCACTCTTCACGCAGGAGAAAGAGACATGAGTCAAAGAAATCTTGATTGTTCTGGAAATAACAAGAAGCATTAGCAACTATTTGTTTAATTGGTTCTCAAGAAAAGAGGTGATTAAATGAATCAATATTGATCAGCAGAAATAATATACAAACGTCCTATGTATACGTATATTCTGGTACTATTATTGCTATCTTACGCATATTATTCCTACATATACGTATATTATGGTAGAGATGTTATGTTGCATGACTGATGACCCGAAGGTCGTGGTATCGAATCCCGGCCATGGAGGACGCCTTCCGATCCCGCGACCACCGGGAAATTTGGGAAATGCTAGAGGCGCTGCAGTAGAGGGTACTGTGTAAGTGAGTGTTGAAGAACGCAGGGTGCTCGATATTTCCAGAGCCCTCTAATGCAGCGTCTCTCATAATGACATCGTGGCTTTGGCACATAAAACCCCAGAAACCATTAACATCGTTCGCTGAGACCACGGTCGATCATCGAAGCGTGCTCATTCTGCGGCGAGGGTCTGTCGCTGGAAGAGTACCGAGCGCAATCACAGAGGACGTGAGCAATTGTTTCCTCGCCTCCACAGTGGTGGCAGGCAGGTACGCCGTTCAGGTGCGGTAAGGAAAGCTGCTAGTAAACGACACACCTAGCCACAGGCGGCAAAAAAACGGTGAGCTCAAATTTCGAAGCAATGCGCTATCCTGGCGGTCAGACCTGCTGTGTGCCCCATGTGACGCAGAAAATATGGTAAGAGAAAATACTGATCGTTCTGGAACTCAAGAGGGGTATTAGCTACTACTTATCGAATCAGTTCGGGGAAAACAATTTAATGACCGAAATTACCGAAGAATGGCGAGTGTAGATATCATATGGACGTCGCATGTACACGTACAGTCAACAGCAAAAGTTTACGGCACGCGAAACTGTGAAATAATCTATATTACCGCTTACCCTCTGAACACAGCCTCAAATTCAATGTTACAGCCTGGATATCGCGAAGATCTCTGCCCACTCAAACGAATAATCTGAGGCTATGTGGCGAGGCGGAGCGATAATATAGTTGTTTCTAAAAAAAGTCGCCTTCCACGAACTTTTGTTGTTTGCTGTACATTTTAGTAGGCCTCAGCAACACAGTTTATTATGCAAATACTTCCGAATAGCAAACTGAAACAATAAGAAGGACGCAGCATCAAAAGGGTACGCCATGGTATTTTTTTATCAGTGTGCTTTCCGTAGAAAACATGCGTGCTCCCTACGTTTTGCGTAATCGGGCATATTGCCAAGATTTTTTTCTGATTCTTGAAGGAAAAAAATGCAATGCCGCCCTTTGGTTTTGCTCCTGTTCGCATATTTATGGCATTGCCTCTGCGCAGATATGTGTATGCGTCTTCCCCTGAACTTTCTACGTATAGCAAGCACTGAAAAAAAGAAAGCAATGTGATTGATTCGGCTATTTTTCGTTCGTTAAAAGTAGCATTGGTCTGCATTCCCATCTAATGGCAGGAAGGAACAGCGCGGTGTTGTCGTGGGAGAGATGCGCATCGCAGCAACCGCGTTTTCAACCAAGAGCAAGGCCCACGTAGCCCGGCGAACACGTCCTTTGCACACCGTCCTACTCCCTTCACACATACGAGCCACAGTAAGGGCACACAAGGCCATTTCTCCCTTGTTTTTGAGGTAAAAGCCGTATACGTATTGAGAGAATGCGACCTTGAATATACGACGACAGGAAAACGCGGTACAGAATATGCAGCACCAAAAATCTAAAACTAGTTCACACGACATGTGCGAAAATTGGCGTGAAATAGTGTTAATGTGTGTCTCACACGACTGACATGTCATGACATCAACAGCATGACACGATCGCCAGTTACGTCACAGTTAACGTTAATACAACATGTTTGACTGATGCCAGCGTTGGAGTTTGGGTGTGAGCCAGAAACATGCACGTGTGAGCCACGCGTGAATGAAAACCTTTACGTCCAATATGCCAAATTACATTGACGTAACGTTCGACTGTCAGAAGCTACGGGTTCGAACACCTAAATCCCGCCTCCGACTACTAAACGACTACACTTCCACCCTGACGTCTCTTAAGCAGTTCCTAAAGTCTCTTAGGAATTCTTTCTCAATCGCGCTTCGCAGCTCTACTGGAAGTCGATCGACGATTATTATACAGGCACGCATGTCCGAGGTCAGTTCACGACTCGCATTGAGCTCGAACGTGCCGGGTCCTTGGTGGAACAAAACGATCACCGAAGTTATCGGTGCGCCCGCCGGCCGCTTTGTTTCTCAATAGGGATGGACCTGGTAGGCGCTCGCCGCACGTGCGCCCTCAGGTGACCGAATCCAACACACCCCGATGCGTTTTGATGGCTGTTCGTTGGCTCAAGTACGGCGCTTGAAGTGTGAGTTTACCTTTGCATTCACCATATACAACCGCCATCTTTAGGAAAGGGAATTGCCCCGCCATGGTGGTCTAGTGGCTAAGGTACTCGGCTGCTGATCCGAGGGTCGCGGGATCGAATCCCGGCCGCGGCGGTTACATTTCGATGGAGGCGAGCCCCAGTAAATATTCGTCTTTTCGCAGACGACTGCGTTATTTTTAACGAAATTAATACAGTTGAAGACCAATTCTTGCTTAGTGCAGCCTTAACAGTATTTTTAAGTGGAGCAATAAATGGGGCATGAAACTAAACTCTTCTAAGTCTGTGCTCCTGCGTATAACTAAAAAAACAGTACCCCTGAAGTTTTCATACTCCATTGGCCAAGACCATTGATTGAAGTTAACGAGTACAAATATCTTGGAGTTACCATTACTAACAACCTCAACTGGAGCACCCACATTTCCAACACCGCCTCTTCAGCTTTCAGAAAATTATGTCTACTTCGCCACAAGCTTAATCATGCAATCCCATGACGTGAAAACTTTAGCCTATACCACTTTTATCAGACCCAAATTAGATACGCCTGCATTATTGGGATCCTTTCACCAAAACCAATATTAATTCTCTTGAAAGAATACAGAGGAAAAGCCATGCGATTCATTTTTTCTAATACAGCCGTGAGGATTCGGTAACTGATCTTATATGTTCTAACGGTTTTCACTCACTTCAAATGAGGCGTAAGATATTCCGACTGAAGTTCCTCCATTCATTGTTAAATCGTAAATTTTTTATAGATCCCAGTCCATACATATCCCTTTCTGAGACTAGGAAAAACCGTCATTCCCATCCCCCACACTCTCCCCTTATGTTGCCAGATCTAAACTCTTAAATATTCTTTTTTTCCCGCACTATAGAAGAATGGAACCTAATACCTTTTGATCATCTGGACTCGACTGAATCAATACAGAATTACTTCTTCCTATTTCCTAATTATTTTTTATTTTATTTAGAGTTTCTTTTTTTCGTACTTGACTTGTTTATGATACGCAGTTGTGCTTTGTACGTCTATTTATGTTGTACCCTGCCCCTCCTGCATGGGCCACATGGCCTGCAGTATTTTGTAAATAAAATAAATAAATAAATAAATAAAATGAAATGCTCTTGAAAAAAAGAACTGTTTTGTTCACTGTCCACTAACCATGGGCAACTGAAGGATCATCCGTAGACCCAAATCTGTTGGATTTCATTCAAAAAGTGGGGGACTGTATGTGAACTTGGCCCACACCCCTCCCAGACATAGGCACTTTTGCGTAATGTGGACTTTTTCCTTAATTCCCTCTGTTTCTCTATTTAGTCGAAAATTTTTTGTATGTTCGTCCAATGCTTATTGTCAATTAGTAATCATACACAGTGGTGCATATCGACCACCTCTGGTGATTGGCCTCGCCACCGTGGTCTAGTGGTTGTCTTTGATAATCTTTGATTTGTTCGTCAATCAATCAGGATTTGTAACTTCTAAAGTGTATTTTCACAATACTCCGCGAATTTTTTCCAATGCGTTATTACTGTTATAAACATTTCTGGGGTTTCGCAGCCAACTGTTGTCTCATTATCTTCTTCATTTTGCTAGCTGAAATTCCCAAGCAAACTGTGCATCTAGTGGTCTCAGAACTTTCTATGTGTCACTCTTCACGCAGGAGAAAGAGACATGAGTCAAAGAAATCTTGATTGTTCTGGAAATAACGAG
Source organism: Hyalomma asiaticum (assembly GCA_013339685.2). Lineage (NCBI taxonomy): Eukaryota > Metazoa > Arthropoda > Arachnida > Ixodida > Ixodidae > Hyalomma > Hyalomma asiaticum. Next base: position 77,586,418 of record CM023484.1, read on the forward strand.
AAGTATTAGCAACTATTTGTTTAATTGGTTATCAAGAAAAGAGGTGATTAAATGAATAAATATTGATCAGCAGAAATAATATACAAACGTCCTATGTATACGTATATTATGGTACTATTATTGCTATCTTACGTATATTATTCCTACATATACGTATATTATGGTAGAGATGTTATGTTGCATGACTGATGACCCGAAGGTCGTGGTATCGAATCCCAGCCATGGAGGACGCCTTCCGATCCCGCGACCACCGGGAAATTCGGGAAATGCTGAAGGCGCTGCAGTAGAGGGTACTGTGTAATTTGAGTGAGTGTTGAAGAACGCAGGGTTCTCGATATTTCCAGAGCCCTCTACTGCAGCGTCTCTCATAATGACATCGTGGCTTTGGCACATAAAACCCCAGAAACCATTAACATCGTTCGCTGAGACCACGGTCGATCATCGAAGCGTGCTCATTCTGCGGCGAGGGTCTGTCGCTGGAAGAGTACCGAGCGCAATCACAGAGGACGTGAGCGATTGTTTCCTCGCCTCCACAGTGGTGGCAGGCAGGTACGCCGTTCAGGTGCGGTAAGGAAAGCTGCTAGTAAACGACACACCTAGCCACAGGCGGCAAAAAAACGCTGAGCTCCAATTTCGAAGCAATGCGCTATCCTGGCGGTCAGACCTGCTGTGTGCCCCATGTGACGCAGAAAATATGGTAAGAGAAAATACTGATCGTTCTGGAACTCAAGAGGGGTATTAGCTACTACTTATCGAATCAGTTCGGGGAAAACAATTTAATGACCGAAATTACCGAGAATGGCGAAGTGTAGATATCATATGGACGTCGCATGTACACGTACAGTCAACAGCAAAAGTTTACGGCACGCGAAACTGTGAAATAATCTATATTACCGCTTACCCTCTGAACACAGCCTCAAATTCAATGTTACAGCCTGGATATCGCAAAGATCTCTGCCCACTCAAACGAATAATCTGAGGCTATGTGGCGAGGCGGAGCGATAATATAGTTGTTTTTAAAAAAAGTCGCCTTCCACGAACTTTTGTTGTTTACTGTACATTTAGTAGGCCTCAGCAACACAGTTTATTATGCAAATACTTCCGAATAGCAAACTGAAACAATAAGAAGGACGCGGCATCAAAAGGGTACGCCATGGTATTTTTTTATCAGCGTGCTTTCCGTAGAAAACGTGCGTGCTCCTACGTTTTGCGTAATCGGGCATATTGCCAAGATTTTTTTCTGATTCTTGAAGGAAAAAATGCAATGCCGCTCTTTGGTTTTGCTCCTGTTCGCATATTTATGGCATTGCCTCTGCGCAGATATGTGTATGCGTCTTCCCCTGAACTTTCTACGTAAAGCAAGCACTGAAAAAAAAAAAGCAATGTGATTGATTCGGCTATTATTCGTTCGTTAAAAGCAGCATTGGTCTGCATTCCCATCTAATGGCAGGAAGGAACAGCGCGGTGTTGTCGTGGGAGAGATGCGCATCGCAGCAACCGCGTTTTCAACCAAGAGCAAGGCCCACGTAGCCCGGCGAACACGTCCTTTGCACACCGTCCTACTCCCTTCACACATACGAGCCACAGTAAGGGCACACAAGGCCATTTCTCCCTTGTTTTTGAGGTAAAACCCGTATACGTATTGAGAGAATGCGACCTTGAATATACGACGACAGGAAAACGCGGTACAGAATATGCAGCACCAAAAATCTAAATCTAGTTCACACAACACGTGCGAAAATTGGCGTGAAATAGTGTTAATGTGTGTCTCACACGACTGACACGTCAAGACATCAATAGCATGACACGATCGCCAGTTACGTCACAATTAACGTTAATACAACATGTTTGACTGATGCCAGCGTTGGAGTTTGGGTGTAAGCCAGAAACATGCACATGTGAGCCCCGCGTGAATGAAAACCTTTACGTCCAATATGCCAAATTATATTGACGTAACGTTTGAATGTCAGAAGCTACGGGTTCGAACACCTAAATGCCGCCTCCGACTACTAAACGACTACACTTCCACCCTGACGTCTCTTAAGCAGTTCCTAAAGTCTCTTAGGAATTCTTTCTCGATCGCGCTTCGCAGCTCTACTGGAAGTCGATCGACGATTATTATACAGGCACGCATGTCAGGAGGTCAGTTCACGACTCGCATTGAGCTGGAACGTGCCGGGTCCTTGGTGGAACAAAACGATCACCGAAGTTATCGGTGCGCCCGCCGGCCGCTTTGTTTCTCAATAGGGATCGAGCTGGTAGGCACTCGCCGCACGTGTGCCCTCAGGTGACCGAATCCAACACACCCCGATGCGTTTTAATGGCTGTTCGTTGGCCCGAGTACGGCGCTTGAAGTGTGTGTTTATCTTCGCATTCACCATATACAACCGCCATCTTTAGGAAAGGGAATTGCCCCGCCATGGTGGTCTAGTGGCTAAGGTACTCGGCTGCTGATCCGAGGGTCGCGGGATCGAATCCCGGCCGCTGCGGCTACATTTCGATGGAGGCGAAATGTTGAGGCCCGTGTGCTGTGCGATGTCAGTGCACGTTAAAGATCCCCAGGTGGTCGAAATTTCCGGAGCCCTCCACTACGGCGTCTCTCGTAATCAGAACTGGTTTTGGGATGTAAAACCCCACAAAACAACAACAGGAAAGGGAATTCGCGAGCAATCGTTGATCGGCCTTGTTGTCGGCATGAGTGGAGCATGGCGTTGCATGAGAAAACAAGATGGCCCAGCAAGAAGCCTATAAGGACTCAGACACGATTTCTCATAATGGAGGCCACACTTCATTAGTGCCGACAGCGATTATTCGCTGTCCCCTAAAAAGGGGCCCATCATGGATACGTCGTTATTTTGGCACGTGAAGCCTGGCACGCCATTTTAATTCGTTGATGTTGCGAAAAAGCCAGGCAGGGTCTGTGTCGTTAATATTTTTTTGTGCCTCATTACAGTCGCGTGTTTCACGTCGGTTCCAGCTTGATAATGAGCCAGCAGCCAACCGATGCCTCTATGGTGTCTGATGTTATCGTTGGCCAACTGTGCAATTCCTGGTGAACCAGCATGGAGGAAGAAAAAAAGATACATTGATTCGGGGCGTCACGCGATTCCGCTAGCCTCGGCAAGGTAACTCTTGATGACAGCCTCCGCACGGTCCACGTTAGGTCGTTCGTTGTAACTACTTAAGCTCTTGCACATGTACATCATGCATGCTAATCTCATAGATATATATATATATATATATATATATATATATATATATATATATATATATATATATATATATATATATATATATATATATATATATATATATATATATGAGATTGTGTGTGGTGTGTGTGTGTGGTGGAGGGTTGCAGAAACGAATTGGGCATTTTCGAAAATCGCACGTTTACTGTTGTTGGACGATTTGACCTCGACACGGCCTTCGTCAGAATGACGCAGTTACAAGGCAGTGCCGCTTTTATGGGCATACATACACACGCAAGAAAAATCACTTACGTGCACGTGTAGTCGTTCAAATATGACAAGGTAACAACACAAAAATATGTGAATCACAAATTCCGATGCTGATGAGCATAGCATCACCACATATACGGCAATGGAAAAACACCATGGTTTCTAGTACATATTTGAACAGCGCATTAGCTGCAATAGTGACTATGGTTATAATTCATAATAGGGAGTTTTCGAATAGGGGCCCCAAAAGTTTGGGGCCCCAAAGTGCTTAGCGTGCGCTAACTTGGGATCACGTAGGAAGTAGGAGTGTTCGAATTGGGTTTTGCGCTCGCTCCTTGCGTCTTGCCCTTGCAGCGCCAAAGTGGCCAAAAAGGCAGGCTACGACAAGTAAAAATTCAAGATTAATAAACGCATTTGCCTTTCATAAGCGTACCCTTTAAAACTCCTATTTAAAGCGTGCAGTGGCAATAAATTTACTTGTAATCCCCATCCTTCTGCGAGTCTTAAGAATTTGGTATCATGAGCCAAGGTAATCCAGCTTCGAGCCACCGGTCGCGTTAAGCCTACGAGCTCTCAATTCGACAACCGCTCTTAAAAACGCGGGCTATTTCACGGTCAGTTTTTGTTGCATGCGTGAGATGGAAGAAAGCGATGACCTACGCCACCATTTATTGATTGATAAAGTCGTCACTTAACCAGAAATCAGCTCAGTTTTGTCCTAGGCGAGATCCGCCGCTTCGATGGGCGCCGCCATGTTTGTTTACGCTAAAGAGTTTGGGGCAAGCTTTGGGGCTCTTTGGGGCTCACGCTAAATTCCAGAAATAGCGTGCCCAACCCAAAACCCAAGGGCAGTTTGGGTCTCGCGCATGCGCAGTGGTGTCGACGCTATTTCTTTGGGGCCCCAAAGTGTTTGGGGCCCCTATTCGAAAACTCCATAATGATTATACCAAAACTACGTAAAAATCGAAGTATGACTGACAGGCATGACACTTTACCGACACTGTCGTTGATACCGCATGATGCCGTGTTAAATTTATGAACGAGGAACGACTCTCGGATAGAAATTATAGCGCATGAAAGGCTTTGAAAAAATGCACGTTTAACGATGCGGAGCCGCTGCAACCGGGACCGCCAAAGGTCGCAGGTTCGACGCCCAACCCCCCCCCCCCCCCCACTCCTTTTTTTTAAGGATGTTTATTATGCTGCTCGAGATTACGTCGGTAGGGGGGCCTGGCGACGGTTGGATACCTGAAAGGCTTTCAGTCGTTCAACTGCCATTTACGACTCACTCCTACACCAGAACAGGAATTGGCCTCCCTGGTGAAGTACTTGACCATCACCTCCCACACGGTGTCTACAATTAAACTCTCGCCCTCAGTGTCCAGCAGCTGCAGATCATCTGTCCATGGAAGCGGTCAGCTCTGTGAAGCAGCAGAGGGCAGTAATAATCACTGGACCCAGACAGGCAGCCAATGGAAACTAAACATTGGGACGTTCAATGCAAGATCCCTCTCCAGCGAAGCTAGATTAGCGGAACTACTCGAGGAACTAGAGGAAGTTAGTTGGGACGTCATTAGCCTTAGCGAAGTTAGGAGAGCAGGTGATGCTTACATATTCTTAAACAATGGACATGTCCTCTGCTATAGAGTATTACCCGAAAAGAGAGAATATGGCGTTGGGTTCCTAATTTACAAAGATATATATATATATATATATATATATATATATATATATATATATATATATATATATATATATATATATATATATATAATATATATATATATATATATATATATATATAGCGGGCAACGTAGATGAATTCTACAGCATTAACGAAAGGGTAGCATGCGTCGTAATAAAACTAAATAAGCGGTATAAACTTAAGATAATCCAGGGATATGCGCCAACAATGAGCTACGATGACGAACAAGTAGAGCAGTTCTACGAGGATATCGAATTAGCAATAAAGAAAGTACGGACACAATACACAGTAGTCATGGGGGATTTCAACGCAAAAGTAGGGACAAAACAAAGTGGAGAGCAGGCGATTGGCAACTACGGCGTCGGCCGTAGGAATAACCGTGGGGAAAAAATGCTAGTACAATTTGCCTAAAGAAACCAACTCCGAATAATGAATACGTTTTTCAAGAAACACAAGAATAGGAAGTGGACGTGGGATAATGTGCGAACAACCAGGTATAATTCAAGACACAGAAGTAGTGGGGAAGATAAAATGCAGCGATCACAGATTAGTAAGGGCAAAGACTGTACTTAACCTAAAGAAAACAAGAACTAAATTGTTCACTAGAAAAAAAAATGCAATCTAGAGGTAATCAGAGCGAGGAACGAAGAATTTAAAGTCGCCCTTAGCAACAATGATTGATGATTTGTGGGGTTTAACGTCCCAAAACCAGTTATGAATATGAGAGACGCCGTAGTGGAGATCTCCGGAAATTTAGACCACCTGGGGTTCTTTAACGTGCACTGACATCGCACAGCACACGGGCCTCAACATTTCGCCTCCATCGAAATGCAGCCGCCGCGGCCGGGATTCGATCCCGCGACCTTCGGATCAGCAGCCGAGTGCCATAACCACTAGACCACCGTGGCGGGGCGCCCTTAGCAACAAGTTCGAGGCCTTAGGCGAAAACGATGATGATTTAGAGGAAATAAGCAAAAACCATAACGAAAACAATCCTTGCAAACAGCGATAGAACTCGGGGGTAAAACAGCAAAGCAAACAACAAGTAAGTTGTCCCAATCTACTTGTAACTTCGCCAAAAGATAAGATTGAATTCGCAGAACTATCAAAATTGATCAGTAAAGCCAGGCAAAGAGATGTAAGAAACTTTAACACGAGATAAATAGAGAAAGCAGTAGAATATGGCACCAGCATTAAATCGGTCAAAAAGAAACTGCATTTAGGGCAAAACAAAATGCATGTGCTAAAAGATAAACAAGGTAACGTTATCAACAGTTTCAACGAAATAGTAAAGGTAGCAGAAGATTTCTACTCTGAACTGTACATACTCATACAACCTTAATAGAAATAGAATCAGAGGAGGACACTCAAATCCATATAACCGCTGACGAAGTCAAAAAAGCTGCCAAAGGCATGTCCCGTAGTAAAGCAGCCGGTGAAGATGGTATAACAGCCGACTTGATCAAAGACGGAGGAGATATTGTACTTGAAAAACTGGCATCGCTCTTCGCGAAATGGATCAAGACATGTAGTATACCGTGCAGTTGGAAAAATGCTATGTAATCCCTATCCACAAGTAAGGTGACATAAAGGAATTAAAGAATTACAGACCAATAAGACTACTCCCAGTAATATACAAGCTATTTACGGAAGTAATTTCTACGGGGATAAGAGAAAACACTCGACTTTAACCAACCGAGAGAACACGCTGGTTTTATGAAAGGTTAGTCGACAATGAACCACAGCCACGCTATCAACCTAGTAATTGAGAAGTACGCGGAATATAACAAACCTCTTTATATGGTGTTTATCGACTACGAGAAAGCATTTGACTCCATAAAAATACAAGCATTTCTAGAAGCTCTGCGTCGACAAGGGGTACCTGGCGTATACGTGAAAACCATAAACAACATATACAAAGGATTGCACAGCCACACTAACTCCTACATGAGAGAAGCAGAGAAATCCCGAGCGGGAGAGGTGTGAGACAGGGAGATACAATATCCCCGATGCTATTCACTGCATGTTTAGAGGAAATCTTTAAACGTCTAGACTGGGAAGAACAGGGCATTCGAATAGATGGAGATTATCTCAGCAATTTAAGATTTGCAGGCGACGTTGTGCTCTTTAGCAATGATGGTGACGAATTACGAAACAGGATTGATGACCTAAACAGGGAAAGTATTAAAAGTGGGTTAAAAATGATTAGGCAAAAGACCAAAGTTATGCTCAATAGCCTAGCTAAGGAACAGGAATTTAAAATCAACAATGAACCCTTACAGTGTGTAAGCAAATACGTATACCTGGGACAGTTAATAACAGGAACTCCTAACCAGGAAAAAGAAATTCTCCGTAGGATAAGGATGGGCTGGAGCGCATTCGGAAGGCATTATTTATTTATTTATTTATTTATTTATTTATTTATTTATTTATTTATTTATTTATTTATTTATTTATTTATACATACTGCCAGTCCCAATGGGGACTATTGCAGGAGGGCAACCAAAATACACAAGAGATATACATACGTTGAGTAGTGAAAGATGCATGACTAAAGAAATACTATATTACATGGAGTGTAGGCAACATAAGGTTTGTGGCAAATGTCATTTAGTAGACATAATAGTACAAAGTGACCATCTTCAAAAAAGTGTCGCTAATGAACATGAGAGACATTGTTTACAAATTGCACTGACAAATTAACAAATTCAAAAGGCACTCAAATGGTGAAAGTTAGAAAAGAGCAGGAAGAGGATCATCAATTCAAGTTTGGGTGGCATGAATATGTTTATCAAGTAAAGTTAAAAATGTATTCAAGTCTTTACTGTTGGATATACAGATGGGCAATCTATTCCATTCTCTAATTGACTGTGGGAAAAAAGAATTCTTGAAGCAATTGGTGTTGAAACGGTATTCCTGTAATGTTAATGGATGTTTGTGGCGTGACTGTCTGGTTTCTGAAATAGATATGAATCTAGAACTGTCGATGTTCAGCTGTTTATGAATAAGTTGGAAGAGCATTTTTAGGCGTGCAAGTTTGGCTCGATTTTGTAATGTTAGTAGCCCAGCTCTTGCTATTAGATCAGAGGGTGAATGAAGGTAACTGTACTTGTTGTAAACGAATCTAACCGCTTTCCTTTGTACACCTTCTAGCTTTTTAATTAGATTATTTGTGGCCGGGAACCAGACTAAGTTGGCGTATTCTATTAAAGGACGAATTAAGGTCTTATAAGCTAAGAGTTTTGTTTGATGTGGTGCGTACCGTAGTCGTCTTTTAAGGAAAAATAATCTTTTTAAGGCTGAAGATGTAATGTAGTTAACATGCGCCTCCCATCTAAGGTCACTAGAAATTACCAGTCCAAGATACTTATGTTGATTGAGGGAAGTTAGCGGCGTGTCATCAATAGTGTAAGCAAAATGTGATATGTTTTGTTTACGCGATATTCTTAACAAGGCTGATTTTTTAACGTTTAGGGTCATCTGCCATTTCGTGCACCAATCTGACACTGATTCTAGGGCATTGCTGAATACAATATGATCTAAAGGCGAGTTAATTTCTTTATAAATGATGCAATCATCGGCGAAAAGCTTGATGTTGGTTCGAATGGATTGGGGCAGATCATTAATAAAAATAAGGAATAGAATAGGAGCTAAGACGCTGCCCTGTGGTACACCTGACGTAACTTCCGTTAGTTCTGATGTTTGCTGATTTATTTTTACAAATTGCGTCCGCTTGGTTAGATATGCCTTAATCCAGTTTGTGATTGGTCCATTACCTATTGTCGCCTGCAATTTCTTTATTAACTTTTGATGTGAAACCCGGTCAAATGCTTTTGAAAAGTCAAGTGAGATAAGGTCAATCTGTTTTTGATGATCGATGGCCGAAGACAGTTCGTGTATTAATTCGGTAAGTTGCGTAACGGTGGATAGACCTTTACGAAACCCGTGTTGAGATGGTGACAAAATGTGTTCGTTTTCAAGATACGTTGTTATATGCTTAAGAATAATGTGCTCTAGTATTTTGCAAGTGGTGCTTGTCAAGGATATCGGGCGATAATTAGCGACGTCAACTTCACTACCCGATTTGTGGATTGGTATGACCTGTGCCGTTCTCCAGTCATTGGGCAGTGAGCATTTTGATAAAGACATGTTAAAGATAATGAACAGATATTTCGTTATCCATTCGGCGTAACGGGTGAGAAACTCGTTCGGTATATTATCAGGTCCCGGTTGTTTCTTTATCTTTGTTTTTAGCAAAAGATCAAATATACCTGCTTCGTTTATGTGGAGAGGTTCAATGTGGTTGACGCTATGAATTTCAAAAGGTGGTGGGATGTCGTTATCTGTAGTGAAAACTGAATGAAAGTACTTATTGAACAAATTAGCTCGGTCTCTGCTTTCTTCTGGAGACATTGAAATCATGACTGGAAACTTACCACTCTCACTAAAGCGAAAAGTATTCAATCACTGCATTCTCCCAGTACTAACGTATGCGGTGCAGAAACGTGGAGGACAACGAAAAAACTAGAGATGAAACTAAAGAGCACGCAACGTGCAAAGGAAAGAAATATAATAGGGGTAACGCTAAGAGATAAAAAACAAGCGGAATGAATCAGATAACAGAGAGGAGCAGCCGATATTATAATATTAATTAAAAGAAGGAAGTGGGCCTGGGCAGGACATGTCATGAGGAGGAAAGATAACAGATGGACAGTAAGAGCGATGGAATGGATACCAAGAGAGGGAAAACGAAACAGAGGTAGGCAAAAGGTTAGATGGAGCGATGAAATTAAAAAGTTTGCGGGCATAAAGTGGAAACAACTCGCTCAGGGTAGGGTGGATTGGAAATCGTTGGGAGAGGCCTTCGTCCTCCAGTAGACCTAAACAGGCTGATGATGACGATGAACGGCTCTCGTACTTCCCGGTCATGGTGAGATTTGAACTCTGATTGTATTATCCTCAGTGCAATGACTTTGTCGAATGCATATCCCGGCAGCCTTACAGGGCGAGATAGCAGTATATTCGGTAAGCCGTCGACGTGTGCTCTGCGGTTGTTGAATCACGTACGAACTGAGCTTTCGGTGTGGCCGATATGCTGCACATGACATACCAGTAGATAGGTGACGTTAGTGCTGTCGCAAGTAAAATCGCCTTAGATTTCTACGGAAAAATTAGATACAGTGCCTTGATCAGTATTCCATGTGGTCATGTGCATGCAGATTTTACAACGGGGTTTATTGCAGGGAAGGGCAATCAAGATAATCAACAGCTGCAGTCTTTGAACGGGTCACCAGGCCACGGATTCTCGCGCAGCGACGATATACCGCCTTTGTCGATTCCGTGGAAACGTTTTTAAGCCGATCGCTCTGTGTCAATAAGTTAGAACGTTTTCTGAGGATGTGGGACACGTTAGGAACAGACGCAGAATGTGTTAGCACAAGGCTAGTACGTGGGAATGCCGTTATTCGCTTGTCCGTACTAATGACGTCCTTCCTGTCCAGTGAATCAGCCCGTTTGATTCGCGTCGTCAGTTATCTGCGAACGGTACTTCTTTTCATTTAGTGCTTTACCAACCTGGTCGCATTTCCAAGTGAATTCACTGTCGTCCGAAGAAATCCTTTTAAATCGAATAGCTTGGCTATACGACATGCCTGTTTTGCAATGTTTTACGTGACTGCTTTTCAAATGCAGGTATCGCTGTCCGTCAGCTGGCTTCCTATAAAGATTTGTCGTCAATTTGTGACATCAAGGAAGTTTATGCTGACCAGTTAATAAAATGAGAAAATGATATTGACGGTTCGGTGCTGTTAAAGTCAGCAATGAAAGAAATCAATGGTGCTTCAACGTGGTGCCAAGTTAAGAAAATATCATCGATGAAGCATTTGTAGTAAGATGGTTTCAGGTTACGAGCAACGTAGAAATTCTTTTCTAGCATTCCCATATATATGCTAGCATAATCTGGTCTTACTTTTGTTCCCATTGATGTACCACTAACTTGAACATAATGTTCACCTTGATACTCAGACTTGTTGAGTTCGAGAATTAGTGCTGAAATAATACCAAGAGTGGAATCGTCGACGGGTTGATCGTGTACAGATTCTTTATAAGTACGGAGTACAGAATAAATGCCGTCTGCATGGGAGGGGGAATGTTCGTATACAACGACGCGACCTCTAGTGTGACCAGAAGAGCATCACTTGGCACGTGTAGATCAGCAATGTCAGACATGAAGTGGTTAGTATCTTTTGACGTACGAGCCAAATTTTAGAGAAATAGAGCTTACAAGGATGTCTACGTACCGGGATAAGTTTTCGGTGACGGTGTCTATTACTGAAATTATATGTCGGCCTGGGTTATCTTCTTGTGTATTTCAGAGAGCAGATGAGACCAACCAGGTGCCAGGGGACTAATTAATGACTTATGTGCAGATTCTCCCATTTTATTTTTACGAGGTCCTCAAACGTTTCTTTTACCTTGGTCTAGAATTGCTCGGTCAGGTCGTAGTTGCCCGCAAAATGAGGGATCATTCAATTGTCCTGTGGTCCTCACTAATGTGCACCTTTGTCCATAATGACGACTGCTCCACCCTTATCAGAGGGTTGAATGACGACGTTGTCATGGCTAGTCAACGTTTCGATTGCTTTCCTTTCTTTAGCTCTGAAGTTTCGGCTGAATGCTGAGCGCGTTTTCTATGCTTCGAGTACATCTCGCTGCACCGCTCTGATTTACATTTATCTCTTTGAGGGGGAGGAGTACAGTGCTTAGAGGAAAATAGCGATGCCAAGTTAGTGTTACATCGATCGTGGAAGTATTCGCGTAACCTTATGTCTCGTCCATAATTGTGCAGATCACTAATTAGTTGAAATTCATTGTGTCCGCCAGTGGCAGGAAAAAAGCTAAAACCCCGTGAAAGAACACTGTCCCCCTCTTTCGATTAGAGGCAATAAGTAATATTTATTATATTTCCATAGTCTCTGGAGCTCGATTGTGTCGCGGTCGCTGCATTTGTTGGGCTTATGACACTGGTGCATACTATTATCGCGTTTCAACTTCTTTTGCTTCTTGTCGTTAAGCTCGTGAGTCCTTTCTTTTAGGAGCCTGCTCGCCAAGCTTCTTTTGCTCGCGCCTCGTCCGTTGTCGGCGGCGTGTACAATAGTTCTCATTGGTCCCGTCAGAGGCGCAGCTGCGCTCTCTCCGGTGATTTCAAGAATGCTCACTAGATGCATGGAAGATAACGAAAAAACTAGAGATGAAACTAAGGAGCACGCAACGTGCAATGGAAAGAAAAATGATAGGGGTAACGCTAAGAGATAAAAAACGAGCGGAATGGACCAGAGAACAGACAGGAGTAGCCGGTATTATCTTATCAATTAAAAGAAAGAAGTGGACCTGGGCAGGACATGTCATGAGGAGGAAGGATAACAGGTGGACAGTAAGAGCGACGGAATGGATACCAAGAGAGGGAAAACGCAACAGAGGGAGGCAGAAGGTTAGATGGAGCGTTGAAATTAAAAAGTTTGCGGGCATAAAGTGGAACCAACTCGCTCAGGATAGGGTGGATTGGAAATCGTTGGGAGAGGCCTTCGTCATGCAGTGGACCTAAACAGGCTGATGATGATGATGATGAGTGATCATAAACGCATAACGTTACAACTGGGATATAAAACTGAAGATAATAGCGTAGAGTCGAAGTTCGGCAGCTCGTATTTAAATGACAAACAAATAAAAAATATAGCCGCAAGAGTAGAGGAAGACGTCGGCAAAATACGAGGCAAGGACTGGGGTTATAATGAGCTAGTTCATGTAATGACGAAAGAAATAAGTAAAGAGAGGAAAACTGTTTGCTGGAAAGGAAAGAGAACGCCAAAAAGATGGTGGAACAAGGAAATCCGGGAAGCGATCGAAAAGCGACGTAAAGCATCAAGGGAGCACGGACAGACAAAAAGGGAGAAGCGGCCGCAAGTCGAAGTCACGGAAAGATGGGAAATATATTTAGAGAAAAAATCTACTGTACAGAAATTGTTCGAGGCAAACATTGAAGGTGAAAGCGAACGCTGGGTGACAGAAATTCATGACAAAAAGAAGGGCGCGCCTAGGATATTTTGGAACCACATAAAAGACTAGGTAAAAAGTCTGCCACATTGCAACAGCATATTGTTGATGAAAGAGGAAAGCAATTGGAAGGGTACGAAGCGTTGGATTACATCCAGACGGTAACAGCCAGTTCGTTTAAAAAGATCGACCAAGAGATTCCCCCAGTGGATAAAACCATGACGGATAGCGAAACTAAGGAAGAGCTAGAACTTGAGAATTTCAACATGGAAAAAGGCCGAAGGAAAAATTCCAAAGCGCACTGCTCTGGGTTTAGATGGGGTCCTCGTTAGCCTCATTAACGGATTATGACAGAACACTAAAGAAGCACTATTGAAAGCCGTAGAAAAATGCTTACAGGAGAGGCAAATACCGGACAGTTAGCGAAAAAGCAGAATGAACTTAATCTATAAAGGCAAGGGAGAAAAGAATAACATTCGCTCGTATAGACCGCTAACCATTACATCGGTACTATACAGGATGGCTATGCAAGCAGTAAAATTAAAAATAGAAGCATGGGCAGAACGTAACGATATTTTGGGAGAACTTCAGAATGGATTTCGAGTAGACAGGCGTTTAGACGATAACCTATTTGTTCTTACTCAGTGTATAGAAATATCTAAAATAGAAAGCAGGCCGTTGTATGTGGCTTTTCTAGACATCACTGGGGCGTATGACAATGTTAATCAGAAATATTGTGGGAAATTTTGGAAGGAATGGGCATAGGCGACGATTGTGTACAGCTTTTGAGGGAAATATATCGAGAAAATACAGTTTGCATAGAATGGGGAGAAATCAGTAGCATAGAGAACGTTGATATTAGCCAGGGGCTGAGACAGGGATGTCCTTGGGTACGTATTGGAATGGAAAAAGAATGGAAAAAGCGCTAGGAAATAGCAACATTGGTTTTAATCTGTCACACAAACAGGGCGGCGTGATGATTGAGCAGATGCTTCCGGGTTTATTTTATGCTGATGATATTGTCTTATTCGCGGACAGTCGAGATGATATACGACGGCTGGTGAATATATGCGGAAAGGAAGGCGAATCTCTAGGACTAGGATTTAGTGTAACAAAATGCGGATTGATGGTATTCAATGGTCCCAACGACCAGGCGGTATCCATACAGGGCCAAGATATACCGAGAGTAAGCGAATACAAGCACCTTGGCGTATGGGTAAATGAGGGTGATAGATACATGGAGGTACACGAAAAAGCCTTGGCAGCAAAGGGAAAGAGGAACGCTGCAATAATGAAGCACAGAGCGTTATGGGGATACAATAGGTACGAGGTGCTTACGGGTCTGTGGAAAGGGGTAATGGTACCGGGGCTTACATTTGGGAACTCAGTGGTGTGCATGAGGCCAGAGATGCAATCAGGAATGGATGTGAATCAAAGAACTGTGGGACGCCTCGCGTTGGGTGCTCACGGGAAAACGACAAACGAGGCTGTAAAGGGCGATATGGGATGGCCGAGTTTTGAGGTAAGGGAAGCGCAGAGCAAAATATGGTTTGAAGAGAGGCTAAGGAATATGAAAGAGAGTAGGTGGGCAGTGAAGGTGTTCCGCTATTTATATAGAAAGTGCATTGACACGCAGTGGAGAAAGAGAACTAGGAGGCTCACCAGTAGATATACGGCTCTAAGAGAACTGACAACAAAGAGCGTAAAGGGAAAAGGCAGAGAGGCGGAGAAGATATACTGGAGGGCAGCGATGGAAAAAAAACCGACTCTGAATAACTACCGAGAGGGCAAAAACGAAATAAAGAGGGAGGCATTTTATGATAATTCAAGAGGAAGCGCTTTACTGTTTGAAGCGAGATCGGGCTGCCTTAGAACGCGTATTTATAAAGCGAAATTCATTAAAGAAGAAGAAAAATGCACATGCTGTGAGGAAGATAGGGAAACGACGGAGCATGTTCCGATTGAATGCGGAAATATCCTCCCAGGTGTACGTTTGGGCACCACCCTACATGAAGCCTTGGGATTTAGGGCGAACAACGGGAAGCTGAACATAGCCGCGAATGAAATAAGTAAGAGACGGTTAGAATACTGGTGGCGGAAAACTAGAGAGAATGAACATAAATAATTATATGAGGAAAAATATGGACTTTCTGCCATAAGGGGCAGGGAACTGGGCTATGAATTTCCGTTTTTCTATAGTATGATCGATTTGACTGAAGTAGATTTAAAAGGCATGAGTACAAGTTAAAGAGAGAGGGAAAAAAAAGAAAAGTTCTTAAATTTTCTTACGACCCTGGTGGCGCACATGTCACCGCCCCGTTACAAAGGGGACGCTCATAGCATCCATCCATCCATCGGCGCGCACCACCAACGCCACCTAGAAAGCGTTGACACCACTCTCGACGTGTGCGCTAGTTCGATAGGCGACCGCTAGAGGGCCGCGCCTATAGTTTGGCGCTCGCCTTTGGCGCGCTTCCTTTCTCTTCGCCGGGAGCTCACTCAGTGAACACTCTTCGTTACCGCTCTGCAGCATGAACGCTCCAGACAAGGCAGCAGCGCAGCGGGCTCGCCCATCGAGGGACGCCCTACTTGTATTTTGGAAAAGAACATCCTTTATGTATATATAGTGTATATAGTTCATCCATATGTGTATATAGTGCATCCGAATGTAAATTATTAAATATCGTGTATGTAATGAATACATAACAACGTTGTCACGTCTATATATGATGGTAGAGGAATCTGTACGGACGATTCGCGGGTTACCCGATCATCTCCGAGCACGCTCCTCTAAAATCATTCACTTCGTGGATATGGCGGTGATTTTTTTTTTTTTTGCCTGCAGGTATCGAGCACTTGCGACAACACTAACGACATCTATCTACTGGAATGTTTAGCGTGTCAGTTGCAGTATACCGTTCAGACCGAAACATCATTTCGTACACGACCTAACAACCACACAGCATGTGTCAATGGCTTACAGCATCTACCATTATCTCGCCGTGTAAGACTGCCGGGACATACATTCGACAAAATCAATGCAACGATAATACAATCAGGGTTCGAATCGCACCATGACCGGGAAGTACAAAAACTGTTCCTCATTCATGAATTTAACACTGTATCATGCGCCGGTAAAGGGTCGTGCCTATCAGTAATACTTGGACCTTTACGTTCTTTTTTGTATAATCATCATGGATTACAATCGCTGTCACCACTGCAGCTAATGCACTGTCTAGATAAGTTCTGAAAACATGATGTTTTTCCATATTTTATTGTTTTCTTTCCTTCGTCGCGCGTATGTGTGGTGCAGCTATGCGCATCAGCGTCGGAGTTTGTGATTCACATATTTTTCTGTTATTGTCATATCTGCACTATTCCACGCGCACGTACGTGATTTTGCGCACGCGTGTATGCCGATAAAAGCAGCTACTGCTTAGTTCTGACGAACGGCGTGCCACGGCCGAAACATCGAGCAACAATAAACCTGCGATTTTCTTATGTGCGCATGCGTTTCTGCACCCACTTTAAAATCGGACCTACAGAACTTCTTCTCAAACATTATATATATATATATATATATATATATATATATATATATATATATATATATATATATATATATATATATATATATATATATGCATGCTGCTACTAAAACAATAGATAGTTCTTAGTTTATATGTTAGGATCCGTGTTTTCATCGAGTAGACGATCCGACACCCATATATATATATTGTCGGGCCGATGGGCCCTTATCTGCAGCACGCACGTTGGAGGCAGGGCAAGAAGGACACACGCGCATTGCCCATGCGCGTGACGAGCGGCAGCGTCGAAAGGCCACAGGGGGCGTGAAGGTGGCCGGCCGATAAGAAGGGAGGTGAGACGAGCCCGGTGGCTTGTTGGGTGGGCGGCAGGACGATGGGATGCAGTGACGGTCGCGCTAGGCGCTATGGTTTCCTCCGTGAGTGCTGCAGAGCAGAGGCCACGCCGGTTTGGGTCGCCCGCTAAGGCCAGTCGTTGGCTCGTCCTCCACTGCGAGTTGTGCGTGAGGTGAGTTTGCTTTCGAGCCGTTATGTTTTACACCTACTTTCATGCCGTTAAGTTTTGCGCCGTAGGTTTCATTGGACCGCCAGTCTGCGGGAGTTGTTCGTTCTGGCCTTGTGGCCCTCCTGTATTCGTTAGTGCCGTGTTGTGCCGGGCTGGAAGGTGGTTGTGATTCTTTTCGGGTCTTGAATTAAAAGCGGTTCTTGTTCCCAGCGTTGCTGGCTCGTGTCATACGAATTGCGGCTCACTGACCCCCCCCCCCCCTGAGCGGAGACGGGGCCTACAATATATATATATATATATATATATATATATATATATATGCGTGTGTGTTAACTTTGTCCCCCTGGTATGGAAAAAAACTAAAATAAAGTGGGGTACCCCGCGCCACCAGAAGGTATATCGGGCTACCTGCTTTCCCCTTGTTCCAAGGACGCTCTCGCTGCTGGAAGCTCTCACTGCTACGTTCTACTTGGCACTCATATTACCGCAGACTTCATCTTCTGCTTTATTATACAAGAAAAAGCCCGGCAGTGCTCGCTTCCGAATACATATATTTTTATTTAATTGGCTTTTCCGCGAAAATTTCTTTTTGGGAACACTTCCCCTCATTTGTGTGTGTGTGTGTGTGTGGTGTGTGGTTATCGACGCATCAGGTATCTCACTCGGAATGCCTTCCGCGCTTCCGCTACCATGGAGCCCGCAACCCTTCTGACCCCGGAAGCACCTATGGGACCATTCGGCGACGGCGTCCAGGACTCCTCGGCGGCTCAAGGTCAGCAATCCACCGGCGTCGCACCGCATCGAGCCACGCCACCTCAGAGGCTTCTTTTCCCTGGGAATCCGCTTCGCACTTCATAATGCAGCCACTCTTCCTCGTTCAGGACTACGTCGGCACCTGAGCCGCTCAGGGAGGCTTTTGAAGCTCCCTGGGGCGTCGATCCCGTTGCTGTGAGGACCACCGTTTTCTCCGCGGACGCTACCCTGGTTCCTCCAGCGCCTAGGTCATAACCTCATCGATGTCATGTTGGCCATATCGTTGCTGCTAAGCAGCTCCACTGCATCACAATGGTAACTTCAGGATTTTCCTGTATGGCATTACCATCGCCGAATCCATGTGCCTTTCGGGTGTTCCGTGCATTCCAGGATGACGAGATCCACTGGATCAATGAAATCAACAATCGCGGAAATCGCTATGCCTGGTCGGCCCTAAGCCACATTGGAGACGTTGTCGAGGCTTGGCACAGATACGAAGACATGTGGCAGTGGTGCTGGCCTAAATGGTGTGCCAAGTTCTTAGCGACTTTTGGCCCTCTTCCCAATGCCTGCGACTATGTCAGGCATCTTTCGAACATGGACGAGGCCAGCCATATCGTAAAGGAATCGTAAAGTATGTTGAAGCTAAAGCGTTACGATCTGGTTGAGCGAAATATTAACTACGTGCAAAGAAGAAATGTTTCAGTTTAACGAGAGAGGACTCAGAGGTTTTGGTTCAGTACCCCTGTGGCGCTCACCGGACATGCCGTGTTTTCTGTTTCCGAAGGATGTTTCACCTGGACCTAGAGCGAAGTAGTTCGCCGAAACAGCTCCTCAAGCCTCCCCTGGGCTACGTAATTTCGGAACAGATCCCAGGACGCCCCGAAGTCATACATCCGCGACATACAGTGCCTACGGTCTACGTGCCCACCGCTGCACAGCTATCTGGATAGTGCCCCCAGCCCGGTCCCCATTTCTGGGTAGCCGGGGATGATCCCTAAGGCTGACGGTGGTTTCGGTGGCATCGGTCCATTGGAACCCGCGTCACCCAACAGAGTACCAGCCTGCAGAGGATCAGGCACCGCTTACTCAGCCTCGCAGTAACCAGTGTGCAGCCAGGCAAACCGCCAACAGCACGACCCTAGTCTCAACGGGCCTGCCCAAAGTCTTGGTGGAACTTCAGCCGACGAGCAACGCGGCAACGCCCAAGATCTTGGCAACTAGTTTTGAGTGCCGTCAGTGATCTGCAGTGAGTGATCGGATGCGTTCACGTTATAACACATGCCCGAAAGCGCAAGCTTCGATTACAAAGCAGTGCATGACTCACATTGCCAACAGCCACCCCTTGCGTTCGCTATTACATTACGTAACAGCTACACATTTGCGCATATCCTATTTTCTTCCTCATCCAGTAATCCAAACTATAATTTTTTTTCAAGCCCATGAACAACTCGGCAAGCTACACGCATCATCAATGTAATTGCACTCTCAGCTCGGCATTTGTTTTCGTGCCTTCGGAATTGCGTATGAAAGAGTGGAGCTTGCGGTATTTATTCGCTGTCTTTGAGTTCTTCTTGATCATTTCTGAAAACTATATTTCCACAGTTCAATTGGCTAGAATGAGGTTGTTTTCGAAATTTCATTTTCGCCTTTAGTAGAAGAGAAATCGTGTCCTCAGAAAGAAGGATGATGATGACAATGATGATGGTGATTGTGGTTCGGACAAGGAAAAGACGCTAATTTCTGCAGCCCATGTAGGGAGCATGGCTGAGCGTCCGGGCTGTAGAGGATAGGGACCGAGAGAGATAGAAAGTAGAGAAAAAAATTACAGCATATCCACGGAGTGAATGATGATGAGCGGGCGAAGCTCGGGAGGTTCATCTTAGATCGTGCCGAGTTCCGGATTAATTTAGTTAACGCGCACGCTACGAATCCTAATGGCTCCACTATGCACAAGTGAAATCTCCGACCGGCACTTCGTTGCAAGTCAAGATCCAGTGCCTATATATATATATATATATATATATATATATATATATGGGTGGCCGGTGAACGGTTCTCCAACGCGAGCAGTAGGTATTTCTCAATCAAGAAACTCGCTAGGAGACGCTGCGTGCGCCAACGTTGTAGGGAGCCTTCATGTGTGCGCGCCCCGACGGAGGGGGCGCGCACACATGAAGGCTCCCTACAACGTTGTCTCTCGCGGGTGAGGGCGCGTTCTCCTTCTTTGCGAGCTGGTAGAGCGTTCATCTAAGAAAGAGCGTTTCCATAGTCAACGCGCGCCTTTCGCTCTCTCTCTCACAACACAGCAGATGGAAGAGTGAGAGAGGCACGCGCCGGGAGGCACGCGCCGAGGGCGAGCGCGTGCCTCCTGGCACGCCGGTTGCGCCTGACACCTGACGCAGGACAAGGTTAGACTAAGAGGAGCTTCGCCCCTAAAAACGTAGTGGAGGGCTCCGGCAACTTAACCACCTGGGGTTCTTTAACGTGCACTGACAACCCACACACGGGCCCCTAGAATTTTCGCCTCCATCGAAAATGCGACCGCCGCAGAAAGAAGGAGAAACGCGTCATTGTCGTATTAATCGTTAGCTGCAGCGCTGAGAACCTAAGGTGAGTTACATTTCCTGACAAAACTGTGTACATTTTACGCTGACGGCTTAAAAAGCATCTTCGCGCACTTCCCGTTCGCTCATTGTAACATCGCAGTGCGACGTGGCGCCACTTCGTGTTGAAAGGCGAAGGCTTAGCAAAACATTGGGAATTTTTTTAAGAGTCCTCGCCTTGGAGAAACTCAACGTAGCTCACACACAACGTGCAAGAGAGCGCTTACCTTCGTGTAGACGCCCATCGAGGCTAGATCAAGCAATCCGCTCAGCGGCATCTTGTTTAGACAGAAATTCAGCCGCACGAAGTTAAAGGAAGTAATGATTTCTAGGGTTTAACATCCCAAAACCACGATTTCATTATGAATTACGCCGTAGTGCAGAGCTCCAGAAATTTTGACGATCTAGGGTTATATAACGCGCACTGACGACGCACAGTACGCGGGGCTCAACACTTCGCCTCCATCGAATGCAGCAGCCGCTTCCGGGATTCGATCCCGCGACCGTCCGTTCGGAAGCCGGGTGCCATAGTCACTGGACCACCGTGGCGGGGCGAGAAAGAAACTAGGTGGCAATATGTTGCTCCGCAAACCTCCAAGGCCAAACCTGTACTCTAAAGGTTTGTTCGCTTTGCCTCTTGGGCAACGAAAACATCAAAAGGCATTACTTGTGTAGGTCTATACAGGACTGATATAGTTCACAAAATTGTACAAATAACACCTTGTCGAGCAGTGGCAGGAATACCCTATCGCACGCAGGTGCATATTCCGTGGAATAGCCGAGCTAATGCTAATCACACCGTACGTTAACTTTGTTACCGTTTTCAAAGATTAAAAAAAATACGTTGATAAATTTCCTTGAGCGACGCTGTC
This sequence comes from Hyalomma asiaticum, assembly GCA_013339685.2. Lineage (NCBI taxonomy): Eukaryota > Metazoa > Arthropoda > Arachnida > Ixodida > Ixodidae > Hyalomma > Hyalomma asiaticum. The sequence goes on from CM023484.1 coordinate 77,607,917, forward strand.
CTTGGCGCTTCTTCCGCATCGCGTCGACTGCGGCTCTTCGACGGAGAACGCATGTAGGAACAGCAAAGCTATCATTAGCATCTGTTACATCATCATGTAGGCGGCGTCTTCGAAGCGGGTTCACGGTCACCTGAGTTGGAGGAAGACCTCTGGTAATCTGCGATTTAGAGGTTCGCGTAAAATCTCGTGCGACTCCTGAGCGCCTAGTAATGGCGTCGGTCAAGCGCGCATCCATTAGGGATGCTCGGAATCACTAGTTTTATTAACGTGCCCCACGCACGTAACACGGACCCGTCCCGTCCTCTGAGAAGCGTAGCTAGCGAGCTGTTTATGATGGGCAGAGCAAAGTATAGCCGGTTTGGAGCGAGTTTTCATTTTTTCGTTCTTCCTTTTTGGCGGCGCTTCAATTGCTTCCAGGAAATAGTAATCACTGCTGGATCTTTGCGTGCCAGAACTCCGGTATCGTCATGAGGCACGTCGTAATGGACGGCTCCGAAAAAAAATTACAGCATATCCACGGAGTGAATGATGACGAGTGGGCGAAGCTCGGGAGGTTCATCGTAGATCGTGCCGAGTTCCGGATTAATTTAGTTAACGCTCACGCTACGAATCCTCATGATTCAACTATGCACATGTGAAATCTCCCACCGGCACTTCATTGCAAGATCCAGTGCCTATATATATATATATATATAGAGGCGCATCGTCAATTCTGTTATAAACTAGCGGCAACCCAAGCTGTTTTTGCATATACAATCCTATATATATATATATATATATATATATATATATATATATATATATATATATGGGTTGCCAGTGAACGCTTCTCCAACGCGAGCAGTCGGTATTTCTCAATCAAGAAACTCGCTTGGAGACGCTGCCTGCGCCAACGTTGCCTCTTGCGGGTGAAGGCGCGTTCTCCTTCTTTGCGAGCTGGTAGAGCGTTCCTCTAAGAAAGAGCGTTTCCATAGCCAACGCGCGCCTTTCGCTCTCTCTCTGTCTCTCTCTCACAAGACAGCAGAGGCACGCGCAGAGGGCGAGCGCGTGCACGCCTGACGACTGACGCGTGACAAGGTTAGACTAAGAGGAGCTTCGCCCCTAATATCCGCCACGCGGCGTTCTCTGACGTGCACTGGCTACGGGCAGTACGCGGGCCTCTAGCACAGCCTAAAGCTGCCTAAAGAACGCTGCCTAAAGCAGGCTAAAGACATAGACTAAAGACAGCGGGAAGTATAGACAAGGCTTTAGTATCGTGTTTGCGACTACCAATAAGGTATAGGTAAGGTATGCGCCGCCGGAAAACAACGATAAGACGAAGTAAGAAAAGAGGACAGACATATCGTTAGTGCCTCCCGTACCAATCGTCTCCGGATAGCAGAATTGTATGTTTTTTCGTGCACAGAAATTACAGACTAGGTTCTAGCTAAGTTTACAATTTTTGCCGACATGTTACTTCGAGAAGACCCATTTTTTTCCATGAACGACCCTGCGCCATGGCGCATACGGCCGCCGGGTATTTCGGGACACGGCGATATAATAGACAAGAGCGCTTGGAAGCAACGAAAATTTCATTTCGAAGCAGCGCCCTCGCCTCTGCCTGTCCTTTTTTTCCTGATAATATGTGCACTGCAAAATCTTGCATAATGGATTCCTACCAATTCACCCAAGCTTCAACGTTAACATCCAAACGGTCCACAGGCCGCGCAAATATACATGAGCATGCACAAGGAAGTTGTGTGTGTACTTTCTTCTTCTTGTTTTTTGCCACATTTTAGCCTTCACGGTTGACAGTTGGCGTTTTTCTCATTTCTTCTATTTAGTGCTCGTTGCCACGCCTTACCGTGTTTCATGATGAGTATCATGAAACAGCACCACGGTCACACTGCTAAAGTATTTGAAGGCGCTGCACCTTGGCGCCTTGCCGGCAATTCGCTTAATTGCTATGGTGCAAAGCCCCTCGAAACATAGGTCAAGTTGAGCAACATCCATTAGACGCTTCACGGCAGCCTTGCCTTTCATAAAGGGGAAACTTTCTTTGCCGCTTCACACCAGGTGCTGCTGCCTCGCCTGCCAGGCTGTAATGTGGTTGTGAGGGTAGACAGAGAGAGATAGGGAGCGACAGCGGCTGTGGCCAACCAGTGCAGTGGCCTAGCAGGGTTCTCTGCACCATCTGATAGATTAAAGGCATAAAAAAAATGCGGTGAAAATCTACGTCCGCGCACAGCGTATTTTCCTCCAGCCCTTCCAGCCCTGAAGCTTAAGAAACGTACTTGTGCTTTCAAAGCGGTTTTGGACGACGTCGGCTGGCTTCTGCAATGTGACAGAATTCGTTTCCTTAAGCAGAGCGCTGGCTATGCTGTCCAGCATGACCTGGAGGAACTTTCTTTGCAACTGAAGCGAAGACGATCTCGCACTAGGTGGACGATTGTAAGTTTGTGTCTGCATTTGTATACTTCACATTCAGGACTGTTTTTTGCTGTTTCAATTTCATTTTATCTTTTATTTTCTTTTGTGGTGTTTTTTTTAAATCTCCGCTCCTCCTTCAGTCTTTATTTCCCTTCTCTCTTCCCCCATTGCAGGGTATAGCCAGCCTGTTGATTCAATTCTTTCAAACCGCCTTCCTTTTTTTCGATTTGCGCACCTCTCTCTCTCTCTACCACTCTGAGGATTCGTGGTCATTCCCACGACGTAAGGGTAGGCATATTATAGTAAAATCTACTCCCATCGTATACGAGAGGAAAAAAAAGACAGATATATTAGAAGCAAATGCAGGGGTGTTAAGGAAAGAAGAGGGAGAGAACATCAGAAAACTTCATGAAGTTTGTCCCATGTTGCGCATTATCTAGTTCAAGAATAGAAGCACACGTCACGCTAGTTTGTGGGTTGCTACACAAAACGGGCAAACATTTCGTGGCACAGGAAGGTCACCAAATCAAGCAGTATGCTTAACACTCCTCCGTTTCATGTTTCGTTTGTCGTCTTTGTATCAGCATCTTCACATGATGGCGATGTGCAAGTGTCCGTCCAGTGGATCAAAAATGAACTCGGAGGGAATCGAACTAACAGCCTTCACGCTGCGTTTTGTAATATTTATCCCATTTTCTCTTCATCCCATATTTCACTTCAAATAACACAACCAATAGCACACCCGTACGCTCTCGTTCGACTCTCGTCCGTCGGCTTCGTGTCGCAACCTAATTTCGAGCCGTACGGGTTCACCTGCTCGCTGGTCGCAAACAACTTGTATACCATGCAGCAGCACCTTGTATTTTCATGTGACTCCAGTTAAAGTCCAACACGAACCGAGGCATATATATTCGCATTCGCACCCACATTCACTTTTGTAATAAGTACACTCCGCGAGTTTTTAAGGCCAAAGTCTTATATTTCTCATGAAGCATGCATAGTGACCACCGTGGTATCAACACAAATGGTACCAAAAATCGGAGGACGCAAAATAGAGCCGTGTCGTCCACATTGTATTTATAAAAAAAATTGGTATGGCAGGGTACCACTATATGAATGACATGAATGATGGGCCGTGAGATCAATAGCATGGCATGCTTGTTATCTCAGTCTCGACTAACTATACCACACTCGCGAGGTATGCGTGTGCTGGATATCTGCATACCTCGGCCAGGGATATGTTGCTATGTGCCACATGTGTGCGAATTTTAATCTCTACATCCTATGTCAAACTACATTCACTTAGTGTCTAATGATCTTACAGAGAATGTAACATTATGTTCGTGATATACAGAACGATTTTAGCGACCAAAAAACCAGCCCACGTCCAATAATATTCATGAGAATTTTGAAAACGCCCTTAGGTGCGCATTTTCCGTACGCGCACTCGTAAGCGCACTCAACATCGTCAGCGCAGGCAAAATCAGTTTCATTTTTCTTTCTTATGCAGTGTCGCAGCGGCATAGACGGCGTGGATGCAAGTCGTTGTGCCACGAAGCAGGAACGTTGGCCTCAATATTACTTGCTTCAAAGACTCCCGTTCAAAAGCATTCATGAATGACTGAGTACGAGAAATGCGTCCATTGTTGTGACATAATGTAAGGCACTACGGATGATACGACGACAGTAACAAAAAAGGAGGTAGATGACAAGCACAAGCGCTGCACGGCAGCTGACGTTTATGGCGGACGACATTTCTTCAAGCACAAACTTCAGTGCATGCGCTTAGATGCTTGTCGAATGCTCTATAGAATCCAAATACAGCGCATCACATTCCAATTGCACCAATCAAATGCAGCACTGATTGGGTAAATGCAAAGACAACAAGGGAAAAAAGAAAAAGAAAGAAATGGAAATTATTTTGTGCCTGTCAGTTGTTGCGTGCTGCCATACTTGTATGTCACAATTATCAAGCAACCTAGCCCACCAGCACGTCTTACATGCGTTCACCATTTCACTAGGTGCTGATTCAGAGCATCGTGGGCCTTTCACTTTGCGCACGAATAGCGAACCCTCCGTGAGTGGGGAACCGCAAAAAAAAACATGTGTCCTGCTTGCTGTACTCTCAACAACGAGAGATCACATTTTCTTCTGCACATTCCTGTTTCCGGACGTCGCCAACGTCACCTTGAGTGTTTCCATGCTGTTGGTTTACGGATTTGTCTGTCGGTAGCTTGTTTCTTCGCCCTCCGATTAGCCTTGTGAACAGCAACTTGTCGAGGGCAGCTGTTGGCGCCTCGCAGACAAGGTACGATAAAAAAGAGAGGATGTAGCTCCAGACTAGTAGCGCAAACAGCAGAGTAATCTGAAACAGAAAGACGAAACAAATAAAGGAGCAGACTGTTGACTATGATCAACAAAAATACACTCCTCTGGCGTGATTATGTACGGTTCCGGCATGATTGTGCTTTATTCCTCAAGGGTATACCCTTGAGGAATGAAACGTAATGATGTCGAAGGAGAACATTTTCCTAAATGTTTATTCGAAAAGGCCCGCAGTGATACTTGTTGCGGCAGACCGTGGCATTAGTATGTGGAGTTAGTTAATGTTAATGGCTATCCATTTTTGTCGACATTTGGTCTTTAGTGCGACTTCTATAGCAGAGGTAGAACACTTAGTATTATTAGATTTTATAGCAAGGTCACCGACAATGTTTAACTCTTCAGTTTGAAGGAGATATCTTTACTTCCAGAGTGTTATTCATCATTATCTGCACTTATTCATCATTATCATCATCACCATCACCCCCCCCCCCCCTTTACTCGATGTGAACTGCAGGTTGAAGGTCTCTTCCAATAATCTGCAGTTTAATTGCCCAGTCTTATTACATTTTGCGATCCAAACAGGAAATGACACTGAAACAGGCACACATAACTATCTGACAAAACACGCCGCTAGGGGTATTAATATAATGTTGCCGCTTGGGAGAGAGGGGTAGAAGGAAAGGCAGGGAGGCTAACCAGAAATAAGCATCCCGTTCCCTGTCTTGCACTAGAACATGGGAAATGAAAGTGAAGGCGGAGAGAAGAGCAGGAACAAAACAAAAAAAGAAGATGGCTGAAAAGAAACTAGGGCATTACAACCTTCCTAATGGGCCATTGCCTAGTAAAAGCGTCAACAAGGCTTTGACCGACTTCCGCTCCAACGACACTTTTTGTCGGCATCCCAGTGCTGTCTGTTGCGACAGCGGCCTGTTGTCAAGGCGGGACAACGCAGCTGCTAACGACAACTTGCGCGCTTTGTGGCAAGCACTGCTCTAAAGGACATGTTCTATAGTATCCTCGCTGTCGCAGCGACTGCAAGCAGCGTTGCGACCCATGACGATTATTTCGCCAAAGGATCTTGTAAGAGAGACACCAAGCCAGAGTCGGCAAAGAGCTGTTGTATCGATTGATTTCTGCGGTATTACGTCCCTAAACCGCGAGAGGATTATCAGTGACGTCGTAGTGGAAGGCTCCGGAAATTTCGACCACCTGGGCTTCTTTAACGAGCACCGACGTCACACAGTAAACGGGCGTCGATGTTTCGCCTCCATCGAAATGCAGCCGCCGCGGCCGGGATACAATCGCGCGAACCTTCAGAAGCTGGTCCCTGGAATACAGGGGCTTTATAGCATGCATTTACATGTAAGTACGTCAGCCTTTTTATTTCATTCGCCTACATAGGAGCTATGCTGCACAGGTGTCACATTTAACCTCTCCAACGTTTTAACCTCTCCAACCTCTCCAGTTTTCTGATGTCCCTACTACCACTGAGCCACACTGATGAGTATTTCAAGAGATGGAGAGTTTACTGAGCAAGAGTCTCAATGAGGGCTATTTCATAATTCATCGCAAGGTTTTATCTGTACTGCCAAGCACAACGTTATCAAAGGACGAAAGACAGGACCGAGGTGTGACAGGACGTGGCAGGTGAGCAGAGGTCATCAACAATTGGGAAAAAAATTAGGAGCGTTTTCTATCAGCCAAATAGAAGCAACGAAACTTGGCCCCTGAGTGACCCTTTCTTTCTATCTTTCTTTGTTGCTGTCTTCCATGCCGTCTTTTATTCATTGTCTCTCTCTTTCTTTCAATTCCGTTCTGTCATAGAAAAAGAGCCAGGCTTGCGCGCAACCTCAGGACAGTGACAGCGTAAGCTTAAGGAGCGACCTTCTTAGAGCCCATTGTAAACACTTAGGGAAACTAGTGCAAGTAGAGGTGGTAGACATCCCCCGCTCCATAACCTTTATCATTTCGCCAAGTAGGGAAGTACCCACTATGCCATAATTACTGCGGTACTGTAACGTGCAAATCGGTATAACTGCACAGCTTAGAGTCTCTTCGCGTCGTTTTCTCGAGAACGAACCCAACTCTCGTCGCGGCGTCGATGGCGAGCTGCGGTTTGCGATTCTCTCTGCACAGCTCTTGGTTGTGCACGACGTTGCCTTGCTGCAGCCGTGTGCGTAGCTCTGCGATTCGCTTTTTCAGCAGATGTCCACACCTTGCGAGGAGGCGCCATCAGGCACATCGAAGAGCCAAGTCAGGTTGCTGTCGGGGCTGCACACGTCGCCTGCCACGTGACGCATGGCACGATACGAGGCGATAAATGGCCGCGCTTCGTAGTCATGATGGCGGAAAAGTTGAAGAAGATTCTTTCATAATGATGATGTTGATGACGCCTCTTTAATGGGTTCAGAGCTACAAAGCATGCAGCCCATGTTCTTTGAAATGATTCCTCGAACTCATTATGCAATCCACTTTCCGCGACGTGTAGTGACGTATTATTATTCTGCCACGTAGCATTACATTTGTTAATGCGAATTCCTCGGCAGACGTTATACCTGTTTAGGTCCTTTAGGGATGATTTTTCAAGAACAGGCGAAGGTCAGTAGTAGAATGCTCAACTGCGACGCAGAGGGTGTGGGTTCGAATCCACGCAGAGGACGTGGGTTTGAACTCTCCTCAGTCCTGGTTGTTTTGTCTAAAATTTTCGCGATAGCGGTTACGGACACCGGCGGCGGCGGCGCCAAAAACGGCCCTTGTTGTGATCTCATAACAGCTTACTCTTAAAATAGCAGCGCGACCAAGACGAAGACAGGAGACACATGAATCACACAGACGAGCGCTCGTCTGTGTGATTCATGTCTCCTGTCTTCTTCTTGGTCGCGCTGCAATTTTAAGAGCATGAACAAACTAGCCCAAGTCCAAATTCTGCTATAACAGCTTACGCTGTAAAAAGCGATGGATTCATATGGCTCAGGTATGTTCATGTTTTCTCCATTTGCCGAGCTTGCACTGAAGAGGGTGCGCAGGTCACGGCGGTGCCCCTTGCGCTGCATGCATTTACGTCTTCGCGCATGTAAAACCGCTCGTTAAAGCGAGCGCACCATGAACCAACAGGGAAAAAATTGGCCGCGTATCTCCGTGCTTCGCTGCAAATGTCGTCGAAAGACGATAGCCTTCTACCGGCCGTACTACATGAGTCCCGTTTCGCGTGTTTCTATTTCCCCCGAGGAGTTGCGCAAGCGAGAGGGAAAACGAAGAGACGCGAGGAGAGAAAGGGACCGGCCGGAGTGGCGGGCGGCCGTTCCGCTGCCTTCCGTTCGGCACGAGCGTGAGATAAGGGCGCCATCTGGCCATGGTTTCTGGAAACGCAAGAAGCTTGCCTAGTACAGGAAACGTCCGCTCTTGCGCATCCTAACAAGCACTAGGGTCTTTAGAATTACGCATCTATGTATTTTCTACTAAAGGAACACACCGTCTAATACTTACGTATTGATGTTGCGCCTCAGATATGCGTAATATTTGCTTTTTGGCCGACTGTGTTCAGAAGTATGAAGGTAGCCACCAGTTCAAGCTGGGTGGTCGTTGAGGAAGGGGTTCACCTTTCGCAGCAGGACAGACACACACACACACAGACAGACCAAAATTTCTGCGTTGAAGTAGCCCAAGAAAGACTATCGTCTTTAAAAGAAAACAGACACTGGCTGAATCTATTAGCGTCCTTGCTTCGCAACATTGCGGTTGATGGTTAGAATCCTCAGCCAGATGAGTCGGTTTTCATTGTTTATTTTATTTTTAGCGATAGCGAAGAAAGAACCACGCGCACTGTTTTCACAACGAAAACTACGACAATGATGATGAAAGTGCAAAAAATAATGACTTCAGAGTGGAGTTGAAGTTTACACTAGGACAGCTACCTTCCCAAGACTTTCCTTGTCAGTCACGCACTCATTAGTACGGATCAGTGTGCTCACCTGATTGAACACCGACCAGAATCTTCGTTCTCTGGACGCATGGTACAAGAGTTGCAGGAAAGGCACGTGAATCAGGTAGACGCCAAACGACAGCTTGCTCAGGGGCACATAAGCGTTCCAAGACAGCAGTTTTGTTAGAATTCCTGTGGAGAAAACGCATCAATCAAAGTGAAGATTGATTTCAGGCCCATTCTAACTGCTTTGCATTCTGTCGACATGCGTATTAATAGCAAACGACTACGACGGGTAGGGTAATTGGACTAGTTTCCAGTTCTCTGTTGTACACACTTATCGGTGATCCTAAAGCCTCTCATATTACAGCAAGGGAAAGACAGCCTTCGTCGAATGTTCAGCTTTAGCGATTCTTCACGCTTCCTGGAGGGCCCACGTGATCTAAATACTGATGGACCTCGGTGACGCACTTCCGGCTACAACATGAGAGGGGCTTTGGCGCTGTCTGGTGAACCGCGACAATCTAAAGGCACCAGCCCTATGCGTTCCCCGAGCATCCAGTTTCAACAAGTTGGATATAAGACGTTCGTCGACAGCACTCCAGAGCACCCAAAACTGGTGCGCCAGTTAACCCTACCCATAAGAATAGGTTCAAAAAAAAATAACTGCTCTATGCTGACATGAAGAGGAATTGTGTCCTAGTTCGTGCCTCGTTGAGAGCGCTTTGCACAGCGAATTATATTGTGGGAACTAAACCAACGACACAATTCACAAAATTTTCAGTCGTTGTTGTTGTTGTTGTTGTTGTTGTTGTTGTTCCGGTTTCGCTAAACATGCTGACGCATGTACATCTTTTGCATTTTCGTGACGACCGCATATCACTGTGTGCTACCTGCGCCACTGCTTAGCGCAGGCAGCGCCAAAACTTACGCGAAACTTGTCGAATGTTTGCCAGTGTTTTCCTAACGCCGCAAGCACGGCTGCTATTGTTCATTACCGTCTAGCTCCCACGCGAACAAGAGCGATATTGTTGAAACGGCTCGCATTCTGCTTTATTCGTCCTCACAACCACGTGACACTATTCCTAGGTTCTGAATAGGTAGGCATTCTCCTATGCGAACAATTCCAGAGCCAGGTGCCTTCGTGCACACACAGTCAGAGCATTAGGCGAAGTTGTACAGTTACATTTTTATCACCGTTACAAGCACTTTAAAATTATTGTAAATTAGGCCATAAAAACTATCCAATGCAAATTTCATCATCATCAGCCTGTCCACGCCCATTGCAGGGCAAACGCCTCTCCCATAGATCTACAATTACCCCGGTCCTGCTCCAACTGCCAGACTTCTTGATATCATCTGCCCACCTAACTTTCTGCCAGCCCCTACAATGCTTGCCAATATAAATTTAATGAAGACAAAATACATACTACAGCTGCATGTCTGCACGCATGTTATCAAAGCCTTCTAGTGTTGTCTTGGGCTGATCAAACGATATCTAGTGTTGGCTCACGTTAGCTATTCGCTCCTCATTAGGACATCGATTATAGCACACATAAGAAAAAAAAATCTCACCGCCTCGTCCGGTGCAACATGCGAATGTGGTCCATGCCAAGAAGATCGTCCAGAGGATGCGGTCGAAGAAGGCCGCCAGGAGAGTAACACCCCGTGATACGGGATTGAGGCTAGTGTACCAGGCGAACTTCACGAACACGCAGAACAGTGCGCATGCGACAGACCCGTACCAGGCAGCCTGCTGCAGCCTCTGCAGAAGTCAATGCGAAACATGGGTACATCGCTGTAACAGTACGTAATACTGCGCATAGCACACGCAATCATCATCATCATGTTTACGTCCACTGCAGTCAAAGGCTCCTCCTATGCTTCGCCGACTGGCCAGGTCCTGTGGTAACTGTGTCTACGTTATCGCCACGGAATTTTTTATTTCACTTTTGTTCGCGCGTATTGTGAGACCATCGCTTTTGGCGTCAGTGTTCTCTTTTCATGACGTGGAACCTAGAGTGTTCCACAACGAAGCCAATGCTTGCTCGCCTTTCGGGAAGCAGCCAATCAGCGCACACAAAACGCGGCACTTTGGTGCCATCGCCAAAAGCGATCGTCTCAAAATACAGTCCCTGCAAACCTCACTTTCTGACACCCCTTTCAGACGTCAGCTGCGCTAAATTACCGACGGGTTTCCTGCCTTCTCATTGCATCAGCCTGCACATAACCATATGTTCTGATTTCCACTAATATGCCATCAACATATTAGTGGACAGAAACCACGCGTTCAGTCGCATACGCGTGCTACTGTGGAGTGCGACAACGCACGTCTACAAGGGCTCTGAAGACACGCTAAACACCCGCAAATATCGCGTCCATAAATGCTTTACGTTGCAGGGTGTGAGCCGCTTAATGCCTTTTCCCGATAAGCATCCACTCGTTAACTGGGCAATTGAATGGCTATTTATGCTGACTGTCATCCCTCAAAAGCAATTATTAGTTAATTTTGTAGTGTTTGTAAAGGACCCATGCAAGAACACCATGAATGTCGAGCGCTATATGAGGCACCCGAAGAACATCGTTGCTTAGGTGGGTCCAACCTCGTACACTAGAAAAGGAACTTGCTTTGACTTGGCAGTTTTTTTTGTTTGTTTGTTTGATGGAGCACGACGACCTGAATTTAAAGGAAAATACTATTCAATCTGTAACATCCCACTCCTGCATAGCGGTGTACTCTAGACACAAAAGCGATAAGATACATAGCTTGGCCTCCAACTTGTCTTTCACTGATAAATCAATTACATCAAGTTCACTGTTCCTATTTAGCGCGTGCAGCTTCTTCGCGAAACAAATGGTTGAGTCATGCCTTGGATATCTTCGTCTCTTTAAGGTCCTCTATGACGAGGTACGTCACGCAGCCGCCGAAGTAACACACGGCGTGGTAGTAAGGCCGGACGTAGTATTCATCGAGGGTTTTCAGTGTGAGGCTGCAAAAATTCCAAAAAGAGAACAAAAACTTTGCGATAGGAAAAGAGAAGTAGCAAGTATTTTATTTATTTATTTATTTATTTATTTATTTATTTATTTATTTATTTATTTATTTATTGTGAAGGTCAAAGCGCCTATTAAATTCTGCAGGACTTCATGTGCAGGCTGCAGTGCCCACAGGCAGCTTATCTTTCATGAAGGATCATGGCCATTGCACAGCCGCTTCCACTAATATAAGTCCAGCATCAGGACCGCTTTATAGATTGCAGTTCTTATCCTAAGGGGCCAGTGAGTTCTGCCCGCTCACGTAAAACTGGCGAGCATGATAGAATTTCGCTTGTCCTTATAGCTTGCATGATGCCAATTTTCACTAATCATCAGCTGTGACGTCACCGAAGCCGTAGTACTTTTGCTGGGGTCATCGGCACCAAACAGCTGTGGTTAGGGTTTCGTATGCTTGCAATACGCATGAGTACGCGATTAAATAAATTTTATGGTGCAGTCACCAAAGTTTTCGTTTGTGAGCGGGCATTCGCACTGACCAGGTAGCCGCAGTGAGACACCCAGCCTTGCGGTTTGGTTCAACATTTTTACGAAGTTTCTTGACGTCAGATGCCTTATTTTTTTTTAATTTTTAGAATGCTCACCCTGGCCATATTATAGACTCATGACTCGAGAGCGCTACAATGCTTGCGGAGCATTTGCTGAATGCGGCACGAACATGAATTGATTAGGAGCATTTGTAGTTGGTGTTGACCTTGAGTACTCACTCAGGAATCGGCCCTGGATATATCATAAATGGCGGCAGTTGAAAACCAGCAACGACGCATGTTGCAACGACGCATCCGAATAGAGATAACATGCCGAAGGCTCCCAGGATCAGCGTCTTGCGCCTGTGTATCAGAACTTTTTGTCAAGCAAGGGTAACAAGGTTGCTTTTTTTTTCAGGATAGCTGCGCATATCAGACATGGTAGGCTACATTACATCCTGCTATCGCAATGCATATCGTTAGAAGTTTCGACTGCCCATTTTCCTGGAAATACATGTGGCACATTGCACGACCAAACGACACACAAAATAAACTAATGAAACTAGAAGATGCGGTGTACTTGGTGCTGCGTGAAAGCTCATGTAAATAATGAAAAAAAAATGGACGACGCTTAGGCTTTGTCTTTAGGAGTAGAACGCGATAGCGATACCGCGGCGCAGAAATCATTGGACTGGTCCACCATCTTGCCATAACTAAGTTCCTAGATTTCTCGCTAAAAAATATCTAAGGTCTTTAGTCATAACGAGCCTACCAACGTGTGCTTGCAAAAGCCAGCGCTAGGGCAGAAAACGCTAGATGATGCGTCCGCTAACTGTATACTACGCATATTCAGAGTGATTTGCCTTTTCGGCCTCTGCAGAGCGCATTCGCCTCGCAACGCGCCCGGCTCGATTCGCAACCGGACCAACCTTTCAGAAAGTTTATTTTTACATTGATTACTTTAGCTCCCTTCAGATGCTGCCCTGATAAACTTCGCGCCAATCCGAGCGCTGTCTGACCGGCTGCTACACTTTGCATCTGTCGAAATGTTTCGCTCACGGTCACCGCCATCGCAATTTACGCACATGGTTAGGGCCGCCGGTAATGGAATTTTCCGTTAAACAAGCTCTTTAACATTGCCGTGATAAAACACTCTTTTCGGTGAAACATACAAATGCCGTTTTCATGTGGTCCTTTCAACAATGTACTCTACGCAAAATGTAATTAAAAATGACATATCTTAGTTACAGTGAATTCGAAAAAATCCTTGCAAGACTATCCACACTCATTGCTGTTTGCAAGAATATCCGCGCTCATCTTTAACCGCGCGGTTAACATGTGCTCCGATGGATGCAACTGTCATCAGCAGCAAATGAGGGCCCTTGAATCAGAAAAAAATTGACGGCAGATCCACGAGGTGAATGATGATGAGATTGGGCGAAGCTCCTGGAAGTAATCATCGGTTAAACCGTGAAATTTCTTCCGTTAATTCGCCCGATAAAAATGACGTGAAACGATTGATTAAATGTTTTATCAAACTTTTATTGCTGGTTTCCGTTGTCCTTTCATTATGACCGCTTTGTGGTCGGTGAAATGTAAGCTAAGTGGTTCTTGCACTGGTTGCAGATGAAAACCATTGGTTTACCTGGCGTCTTTCGTTAAGCAGCTGGCGTCTTTTCGTTTTGCTTTAGAAACATCTGGCGTCTTTCGTTAAGCAGCTGGCGTCTTTTCGTTTTGCTTTAGGAACATCTGGCGTCTTTTCGTTTTGCTTTTAGAAAACATCTGGCGTCTTTCGTTGGTTTATTTCATCAATCAACGGCGTTTTGAACAAAATTTTTATTGTTTAATCACGCACAGGAGAAATCTCACCAGGCACTACCTTGGAGGTAAACAATGGCTGCTACTGGGAATGAGAGACAGCAGAAGTCGGCTTTTAACACTTCTACTAACGTTTCCTACTGGAACATGCCAATGGCTGCTAATGGGGAATGAGGGACCATCGCCTCGCCTCGCCTAGCCACCAGATTATGACGATAATGATGATCGTTGTTCGCTTAACGAAAGGACGCTAACTTGTGCAGCCCATGTAGGGAGCACGGCTAAGCATCAGTGGCGTAGGGGAAAGAGAGTGAGAGAGGTAGAAAGAGAAAAGCCGTAGTGGAGGGCTCCGGAAATTTTGACCACCTGGGGTCCTTTACCGAGAAGTGACAAAGCACAGTACACGGGCCTCTGGCATTTTCGCCTCCATCGAAAACGCGACCGCTGCGGCCGGGATCAAACCCGCGTTTTTTGCGAGGTAGACGAGTACCATAACCACTACACCACCGCGGCGGACAGTCGGCCGCTGGGCCTCGTCTGTTGTCGTGAGAGAGCGAACGGGGCGCGTTGACTATGGAAACGCTCTTTCTACGAAGAACGCTGGACGTTTAGCCGTGCTCCCTACATGGGCTGCAGAAATTAGCGTCTTTTTTTTAACCGAACCACAGTCACCATCATCATGACCGCTGTACCTCTCGCAAGGAACGAGAACGCGCCCTCGCCCACGAGAGGCAACGCCGATGCAGGCAGCGCGTGCTAGCGAGTTTCTTGAAAGAAAAATTGGCCGCGTATATCCGTGCTTCGCAAATGGTCGAAAGACGATAGTCTTCTGCCGGCCGTACTCAAGGAGGTTTAAATTTTTTTAAACCTCCTTGGCCGTACTACGCTGCGTTAGAGTTTATATGCTACCGCAGGTAGCAGAGTTGCGCGTAGGTCCGCCATCTTGGCTAGCAAGCAACCAAAGCTATGCGGCGAAGCCACGCTCAGTTTTTGCACACCGGCATCCCCGACCGAGCATGGGCAGTTTTCCAACGCTCGCTTTGAAGCCTAATAGCAAACAAAACGCAGCGACAGCTTAGTGACGAGACAGATTAAAGGCGTTGCTCTTTTTAACACGCGGCGCATAAATACATAAATATACAACCGGTCATTTTGCGTTCCGACAGAAATGCTGCAGGACTAGTCTCTAGCCACTGTGAAAACGTAACTGAAAAATGACACTTTCTCAGCACTTCGAGTTGTCCCGCAACATGCGCGTCTTGAAATCAATGCTCGGAACGCGCTCCAACGTAGGCAAAGTACCGCTGGATTCGCTTTGAACTTAACTGGCGATAATCCGGTTCGCTGCAGCGGCGGCGCCGAGAAGCACAAAAGTTGGCCTGAACGTCACCTTCTCTGCAATGCTCGGTTGCTTCGCAGCTGGCGGCGTTTGGAAAACAGACGCACAACTCTTTATGCTAGCATAAATATACAGTAACTCTACGCTGCGTGACATATGAACGCCATCTGGGAGCGCCCGTCTGGCACACATGAACTTGTCCAGAATTCCTGGGCAACTGCCAGGTGACAGCACCAAACCGTCGACAGAAGCCTTTTTCGTGCATAGCGTCGCATTTTTACCGCAGCCTAACAAACACTAGGATCTTGAGAATTACGCATATATATATATATATATATCTATATATATATATATATATATATATATATATATATAATATTTTCTAGTAAAGCAACACACCTCTTAATAGGAACGTATTGATGTTGCGCCTCAGATATGCGTAATATTTGCTTTTTGATCGACAATGTTCACAAGTATGAACGCAGCTACCAGTTCAAGATGGCTGGGTGTTAGGCAAGTGCTTAAACATTGGCCGGGTGGCTGCATCGTGTGACTGCAGACAGACAGACAGACCAATATTTCTGCATTGAAATACCCCCCGAAAGACTATAGTCTTTAAAAAACCCATTGCTCACGCTGCACAACCATTCACCGCCCACCCCATATATATAGGCACTGGATCTTGACCTGCAGTGTAGTGCCGGTGGGGGACATCTATTGTGCGTATTTGAACAATAAGGATTCGCAGCGTGCGCGTTAAATAAATGTAATCCGGAACTCAGCACTATTTACGACGTGGGAGCGCAGGAACCTCATAAAGACCAGGAGCATGAACTGACAACGCGTGTGTAAATATACACACGCGTTGTCGCTCATTTATATGCACGAGTGGGCAATGTCGCGGATGATTTACGGTAACACCGAAAGATCCCCAGTGCTTCGCCCACTCGTCATGATTCACTTCGTGGGGGTGCGTGGATTTTTTTCTTTCGTTATGACAAGCAATTATTTTGTATAATTTATATTCACTATGAGTTGACCTGCTAAATGAAATACTCACCTTTTGAGTATCAGCAGCGTGACAAGAGAGATGACGAATAGCTGGAAATCAGTCGATAAGTACCATATGTGCGGTATGACATCCTGAAAGACAGTAGTAATGTGTCACCGAAACAACGCTTAACTCTATCATTCGCAGAGACAGATGATATTCAATTGTATCTGTGTTTCTTTTTTTGTCCAACGCATAATGAACCTTTGTGAAACATGCAAGCATAATTCAACCGCGCCTTTAACATACCTCTTTAATGAAGACATATCTCTTTGCAAATAAACGCGGAGATTCTTATCGCGGATGTTCTTGGATCGCAAAGGCGACGATGGATTGACAGGCTCTGAGCAAGAGAAATAGAAAGCGAAACTAAGCAGCGCATGTAGCTACCTTTCACGGTTCATTTTGAAGCTGTGAGTAATAAAGTAAAAGGCATTTAGAACTATGATTGACAATGATGAAGCCAAGTTCCATAGTTCTAATCTGAATAATTAAATTTCGTCAAGGTTTTCTGTCAATGCACTGACCTGAATGTCATAACATAAGTTTAGCACACTTTCCCATTTATATTGTAGGTCAGTTCAAGCTTTTCTGCATTCAAGGCCCAGTAGTGCAGGTCTGCATCCGCCCATCTTACCTTTAAGAATGTTTATTGATATATTAGTGCACTATACAATATTACTGCATTACTTCTAGAACACTATAGTGTTCTAGAATTAGCACAGTAATATTCTAGAATATAGCTGTGTTGTAGAACAAATGCTAACTCCTTCTTAATGCAGTGTCCTCATTGACTAGCGGTGGAGCCGAAGACATATATTAGTGTACTACCTGTATTATACGCCTATAATCACCAGAGGGCGATGTAATCGATTTAAAAGAGCAAAAGTGCTCTAACGGCTCTGCTTAGCTTAACATTAGGTAGCACAGCGTGAGGTTGCTCAGTGGTTCTCTACCTGTGATGATATTTATATAGTAAATAGCTTCAGCAACAGCATATGACCAGCGTGCAACCTACTCTGACATTCATCAATGTTTTCTAATAAGGTCACGTAGGCAAATAATTAATGACTGTCATAAACTTTACATACGCAATATTTTTTGAGATACCCGAGTTTATTGAATATAAGCATGGGGATCATTTCGAGGCAATAAAAACGCATCATCACGAGGCGTAAGGCCTGCTCTGATAACACTACACGCTGTCACCTCTGAAATATTTTTATTCATGCCTTAAACTTTATTGGTTCAGTGCAATAAAAGAACATCTATCCAGAAGTACGACGATCCTCAAGTGATTTACTTCACTCAGCTAAACATAACTGAAGGTTGTTGCAAGATTTCTGACAGTTGCTTTTCTTTTCTTTTCCAGCTTTTTTTTTTCTTCCAGCGGCTCGCAAGAGTAATGTGCCGATCGTCCCCTTTACAGCACATCGCTGTGACTTACAATATTGACTGGTCATTACCTGTCCAACCTGATCCTTCATTCATAGCTCCTATAAGTTGAATGACTCTTGGTTCGGTTGGCATGACGACCGTCAGCCTGTGCGTCGTTTATTATAAGAAAAAGATCATGCCCACAAAAAGATGCGCGAAAAAATGCAACATACTGTATCTTAGGACTTCTACGACGTGGCACAGGGGTGTCGGTTCGTTCTCAGATTTCCTGAACCACTTTCGTGGCTAGTATGTTTACCTAGACCTATTTGACCACAGAACAGTGCAACATCCAATTAATACATTAGGCCATCTAATTCACGCTGGAGCATATCAGAAGTCACACATACATTCAATGCATCACGCTGTGACGTAACTCTCAGCATCGAACACATAACAGGCGTTTGCAAGCACATGAGCGCATTACGTCAGCACTCACTTTCGCGGTGATTCCATAGAAGTTTCTGATCTGAAGAAGCCAGTGCCACCAGTGGTAGGACACCTCGTGGTGCAGGTTTTCAAAGAACGCTTTCGTGTTGGGACCATCTACAAAGGGCTCAAGTGAATAAAGGCACATGATGATGAAAAAGAGTGGGATGCTAGTCCTGCAGAAGAAAAGGCGCAATTCGTATCGTTAGCGTAAGAGGCGAGACAATGCTACCATTTTTTCTTGGCATTTCAACTACTCGCTTATGTTAGCTGCTGTGTCGTTTCTCCTTATCTTTGATAACACCACCTTGAGGTAAGTGGGCATCTATATATCGTCCGTCACATCGACACAGACCTCATATATAGATTAGGAGACTAAGCCACTGTTATAGCGTAGCAGAATGATTAAAACGCTGGCCAGCGTCTCGGCACTTCGTGACGTCACTGTGGCTGGGATATAAAATGCTCGAACGGATTGTTCGCGGCAATAAACGCTCTGGTGTCTGGACCTGTGTACTGCGTCCAAGCTACTACATTGGCGACGAGGATGGGATGCGCTTGCTCGGGCCTGCCGAGCGTCGACTAGCCACTGGGAGTCGGCACCTAGGGGAGGCGTTCCTGCAACGCTAAAGCTGTTGGAGGCTATGCCTGGACACTACACCGGCCGTCTACCCAACGCAGCAGGCGTCTGCATGTGGCTCTTAAGGCGTCTTCGCAGTGACAAGTGGTGTGAAGCCTGGCAACGCCGCAACGGGCGCTGAAACATCGAGAAGGCTACGATACGATAAGTGCATTTTCACTCTGTTTTAGCTACAGCCATGTCGAGGTTGGGCAAAATAGAAGAGTTTGACGCCAAGGTTCAGACGTTTGATTCGTACTTAGAGCGTTTCGAGCACTTTGTAAGTGCGAATGACATAGCTCAAGAAAAGAAACTCTCAGTATTTTTGACAGTGATCGGGGCGGAGGCGTAGGAAGTACTAAAAAATTTGGTTGTACCATCCCTCCCTGGAGAGAAGACTTTTGATGAAGTCAAGGTTCTACTGAGAAACCATTACAGCCCCCCGATATCAATTATAGCTGAGAGGTGCCGATTTAACTGCAGGGTGCAGCTTGAGCATGAAAGTGTAGAAGATTTTATCACTGAGATAAAGCATTTGGCTCGGAAATGTGATTTTGGGTCCTTTCTCAAAGACGCCATGCGTGACAGGCTTGTGGCAGGAATCCCCAGCGAAGACATTCAAAGGGCTCTATTCACAGAAGAAAACCTGAGCTTTGAAAGTGCTTGCAAAATTGCGCTTGCGCGAGAGCTAGCTGCCAAGCAAACAGCAATACTGCAAGCAGGAGGCACAAACTCGGGTGTAAATGCCGTCAAATCTGAAGTGAATCCGACGGCACAAAAAAATAGATCGATGCAGCAGAATGAGAAAAGAAAGACCAAGTGTAGTTGTTGCGGTAAGGCGCATGACTTCGACAACTGCTGGTACAAGAGCTATAAATGCAACCGGTGCTCTCAAGTAGGTCACCTACAGAAAATGTGCCCAAGAAAGGCTCTACACAAGAGAACGCACATCGTGTCAGAATCATCCAGTGCAGATGAGCACACGATGTACACGTGCCACGATTCATCTGGCAAGAAGGGCTACATAGTTACCATGACCATAGAAGGAAAGAGCGTTCCTATGCAAGTCGACACTGGTGCCGCGGTGACTGTGGTTCCTGAAGAGGTGTATCGGTCGACTTTTCCGCATGTTAAATGTGAACCTACGGCGGTTGTGCTGAAAACTTATACTGGTGAAAAGATTAATGTTTTGGGGGAGTGTCAGGTGAAGGTGCAGTATGATGAGCAACAAGCTGTCTTACCGGCTGTTATTGTGCATGACGCTGAGCGAAAGTTACCAGTTCTCCTAGGTAGGACATGGCTTGAGAAATTTCAGCTTAATTGGCAGTCGTTGTTCTCGTTAAGTAGAGACGATAGAGTTGCCTCACTACGAGAGAAGTACGCGGTGGTCTTCTCACCAACATTAGGCGCTATCAAAAACTATGAAGCGCAGATTCTCCTAAAACCAGGAGCTTCCCCTGTGTTTTGTAGAGCCAGGCCTGTGCCTTTTACATTACGTGAAGCGGTTGAAAAGCAACTGGATGAACTGGAGAAACACGGCGTGGTTACACGAGTGAGTCACAGTGACTGGGCTACTCCTTCGGTTGTAGTTCCCATAAAAGGTGATAAGCTACGGCTTTGTGGTGACTTTAAAGTCACCGTTAACCCTGTCCTTAAGATGGACCATTATCCATTGCCGCAACCAGAGGAGTTGTTCACGTCAGTTTGCAATGGAAAAGAATTTTGCGTGCTTGACTTGTCGTCAGCTTATCAACAAGTCGTGTTAAGCGAGGAGTCAAGGCGAATCCTCACTGTTAACACTCACAAAGGGCTGTATCAATTTAACCGTCTTCCGTATGGTATTGCCAGCGCTCCAGCGCTGTTTCAGGCACTCATGGATAAAGTGCTCATAGGAATAAAAAACGGGGGCTGCTACATCGACGATGTTATCATTGCAGGCAAAGACGTGAATGAGTGCTATAAAACATTGGACATTGTCTTGAAACGCCTGAGCGAGCACAATATTACTCTCAGAACGGAGAAATGCAAATTCTTTCAAAGCTCAGTGCGTTATCTGGGCCACCAGCTCAGCTCAGCAGGCATTTATCCTACTGAGGCGAAGGTTAGAGCCATAAAAGATGCCCCTCCGCCAAAAAACGTGACAGAACTCGAAGCATATTTAGGTTTGCTGAACTTTTACGGGAAGTTCATGAAGAATTTAGCAATGGTGGCAGCACCATTGCACAAGTTGCTAAGAAAAGAGCAAAAGTGGATCTGGTCAAAAGAGTGTGGTGACGCTTTTGAAGCCACTAAACAACTGCTTATCAAGAGTCGAGTGCTTACATACTTTGACGTCCGTAAACCACTTGCGCTACAGTGTGATGCTTCCGCGTACGGTGTTGGAGCTGTTATTTTTCATGTAATGTCAGATGGGCAAGAACGGCCAATTGCTTTTGCCTCGCGAACTCTGACACCAGCGGAGCGAAATTATGCCCAATGTGAAAGGGAAGCGCTCGCGCTGATTTTTGGGCTTAAGAAATTTCACAAGTTTCTCTTTGGTCGCCAGTTTGTACTTTACACCGACCATCAACCACTTCTTGGTATTCTTGGCCAAGACAAACCAACCCCCTCCCTAGCTGCGGCTAGACTACAAAGGTGGTCGTTAATACTGGCAGCACACCAGTACACCTTAAAGTATCGAAAGGGCAACGAAACTGAAGTGGCTGATGCACTGTCAAGACTACCTTTGAGCTGTGACTCAAAAGAAAATGAAGCCGAGTGTTTATCTGTTTTTGAGTGTACGCCACTTACGGCGCAGGATGTGGCTAGAGCGACAGCCAGAGATGCTGGTCTTTGCACTGTTCGCGAGTACACACTCTCGGGATGGCCTGCAGAAGTACCAGAATATCTGCAACCGTATTACATACGGCGTTTTGAGCTCTCGATTGAGCAGGACTGTGTGACCTGGGGATCAAGAGTAATTGTACCGGAGAAGTTGAGAATGTCGGTACTAGCTTTATTGCATGAGGATAATCCTGGCACCAGGAGAATGAAAATGCTTGCACGCAGTTTCGTTTGGTGGCCGGGACTAGACAAATGTATTGAAGAGTATGTTCGACAGTGCAGGGTGTGCCAGCGTGCACGCACAGCAGTTGAATTGGCTCCTCTACAGCCTTGGCCATATCCTGCAAAGTGTTGGCAAAGACTTCATGTAGACTTTGCATCAAAAGATCAACACAACTTTCTGGTTGTGGTCGACGCCTATTCTAAGTGGATTGAAGTTTGGGTGATGTCTTCAGTGACTGTATCGCAAACAATACGCAGGCTGCGCAGTGTTTTTTCGGCGTACAGCTTCCCGGAAGAAATTGTTAGTGATAATGGGCCGCAGTTTACTTCACAGGAGTTTGCCGACTTTATGGCCAAGAATAATATAAAACACACAAGGACACCGCCCTATCACGCAAGTTCTAATGGGGCTGCCGAACGCCTAGTACAAACTACCAAACAGGTGTTGCTGAAACAGGTGCTTGCTCAGTCTGAAACTAGGGAAAAGAAATCACTGCAGGAAGGAATAGATAGTTTCCTTATGTCCTACCGCAATACACCACATACGCTTACAGGTAAGACGCCAGCCGAACTCTTCCTGCAGCGGCAGCCTAGAGTGAACTTAACCTTCCTGAAACCCGACTTTGTGAGCGATATGGTGAGGAAACAACACCGCGTTAAAATAGGATGTGACGCCAAAAGAGGTGGTGAACGTGTGTTTGTAGTGGGGGAGAGAGTGTGGGTGAAGTGTGTGCGCGGCGAGATTTCTTCCTGGGAAGAGGGCATAGTGACGCAAGTGGTTAGCCCCGTGACCTATCTTGTGCGTGTGGCGGAGCAAGTGCGATTCGTCCACGTTGACCATTTGCGCCCATCATTCGCTTGCCCGGAAACGGGTCTCCGAGTGCCTACTCCTGCTGCTGATCAACCACCAATTGACCCTTTGATGGAGACACCCATTACGCCTACAACACCGCCACCGCAAGAGATGGCGACAAAGCCGTTTGTTGAGCCACAGACGCCTCGACCAGTTGGTTCGCCATCATCACTACAATCGAGCCCCGCTGCAACAACTTCGAGGGTTCCCAGCTCAACTCTGCCGCCTCCTTTGCCACCCCACTCGCCGTCAAGTGGTCCTCATCTGGATGCCACCGATGCAGATTCATCTTCAGTGCCTTTGAGGCGAAGTGCACGAGAGCGTCGTCAGCCGAACTGGTTTAAGCATTCTGACTATAAGTGATGTGTATTTGCTTATTTCTTTTGGATTAAGTGGGGAGGATTGTTATAGCGTAGCAGAATGATTAAAACGCTGGCCAGCGTCTCGGCACTTCATGACGTCACTGTGGCTGGCCAGCGTCTCGGCACTTCGTGACGTCACTGTGGCTGGGATATGAAAAGCTCGAACGGATTGTTCGCGGCAATAAACGCTCTGGTGTCTGGACCTGTGTACTGCGTCCAAGCTACTACAGCCACAATGACTAAGGTGACATAGAATTGCGCTTCGTTGCTGAAAGGGGCCCTGTGACACGGTAAACTTGTGACATAATCAACAAAGTTCATCATCTCATGAACTGTGTGCAACATTTTTTTTTAAACAGCCGAACCATTTAATGTCGAGGTATACACGAACTTAGTGGCATTCGCAGTTACCAGCGGAGCTGTCTCGCAGAAAGGAAAAGGTGACCCGATCTTGTCCTTGACCCACTGCCCACACCCTCGCCTTCAGCTTACTGCTACAAAAATAGTAATATTGACAATGATAGCACTGCATGATAGTGATAGCGAACTTCACACCCTCGCCCCGCCTCAGCAGTTTACTGAGACTTCAAAAGCGCTCCGCCGCGGTGGTCCAGTGGCTTTGGTACACGGCTGCTGATCCGAAGGTCGCGGGATCGAATCCGACCACCGTGGCTGCATTCAGAGGGAGGCGATATGTTGAGGCTCGCGTGCTGTGCGATGTCAGTGCACGCATCAGGAGATGGAGTAATTTTAATCAAGGCTCCCTACCTTATCAGCCGTCTCGTAATGCCGATAATGAAGACGACGGGTCCACTAGTCTTCTGCTTCGTCACAGTAAGGCACAGGAAAAACCCACTGCAAACATTCATAAGACATCGCTTTTCTTTTTTGCAACAGCGAGACATGAAAAATAAAGCTCAAGCCCAATGACGAGTATCGTTCGCGCAATCAAATCGTGATTTCATATGCCGCGCCGGTAGTGACCATGTAGTCAACCTCTTGTATTGTTTTCAGAGCCAAGCTTCACCTGAATTTTTTTTTCTGCGACAAGAAAGTATCCGGTAGTCATAGTATTTAATGAAGCCTTCCGTTAATTTCCCGGCAATTCTTTAACACAGGAGGAGCGGAGTGTTCGCAGCAGATCATAAAGCATCACATACAACGTCACATACAATGAAGCCTTCGTTATAGATGCAGAAGAAGGAAATAAATAAAATAATGGTAAGGAAAAATGAATATGATTGTAAGCTATTGCACTCCGTGAAGGTAAATAAACAAGCATGCTCGGCACACGAAATGAAATTGACAAGTACTGCCGATTGGGCAAGTTGGTGAATTATAATGTCACTACGCTAAGAGCGCAGCTCATTTTGTGCATGACGAAAAAAGATGATAGCAAAGAAGGAAATGATATACAATGTGCTGCAGAGTAGTGGAATAAACGCAATCAGAAGTTAGCGCTCTTCTTGTTGCCTGTCATTTCCTTCTTTGCTATCATCTCTTTCCTTCATGCTCAAACTGAGCGGCGCTATAGCGTTCTGGCACGAAATGAAGTCCGGCTGGCTATGAAATGCAAGATTGGGAACGTGCCCATCGACATTCCAAGGATTGAAGTATAGTCGGACACTATTTAAAACAGCAGTGAAGCCCCTACCACACCCTTATAACCACCAGCCACTGTTACTCTTCGGTGCTACAAATAGTTCCTACTTCGAACTTTCCATCTAACCGAAATGACGAAATATCCGCAGAAATAAGAGTGCAGTAATGAAGAAGAACACAAGGAAGGCAAGCCGCAGCGTCGGCGACGATCTCGTGCCTCGAGCGAGAGCTTGCCCGGATTTTGGATGCTTGACGCTCGCCGTCTGTCGGAGCTCGCCTTCGACGTTCTTCGTCGTGCAGACGTCAATAAACCACATCGCATTTGGTGGAGGTGCTGGGTAGGGTTGGCGTCAGCCATGATAACTTTCGGGACAGGGACAGGTCGAAGCGTCCGGGAGCGAAGTTCCAGGTTGGTACTGGGAAACCACGTCGCAGTGCATAAATTTGCGTATTTTCATTCGTTTATTATAGTGGAACATGAAAAGGTCAATTCTTTATTGAGCCTAAATGAAACGCTTCCAATGCAAAAACACGGCGCGCCCCACAAGTGCCGCCACTTAAGTAGCGGCGCTTGTGGAGAGGGCGCCACTGCCTCGCAGAGCGCACGATTTCTCCTCCCAGCGGCTGGGTTGCCCGTGCTACGCACTTTCTCAGGTTTCACAGTAGAGGAGCTTGTTGCACGTGCTGCCATCTAGGCAAAGCCAGGCGAAGCTCGTGACAGCGTGTGCTCGAGGTGTGCGTGGTGCGTGGCGGACTCCTAGGCTAGAACGCGTTTGGAATAAACGTGCATATACGAACTCAGCGTCCTGACTTCTTGCTCGTCCCTGACGACTTCAACATGGTGTCAGAAGTGGGATACGAACCCACGCCCGGAAAACCGGGCTAGCTTACAGGTCGACTCCCTTGAAGAATGGGTATAGCCCTGCCTAACTATACTCATGGGTCACCGGCTGAGATCGATTTCCTCTTTGCCCCACCGAGCTGGCATCCCAATTGCCAGATCAAGGCAGTATTCGGAATTTCGAGGAATGTAGTCACTAGACGTCGCTCTAAATACATCTGAACGAATGCGCAAGAATTAATAGAACAACAAACTCAAGCACACCAGGTAAACACCGTCGAGGCCGTTGAAAAAGTATTACCGGAAGGGCCACACCGGAAGTCTTCTTGGCCAGACCGTCCGGCGCATTCTTGGTTGTTTACAAACAGTGAAACCGTCTACAATACGCGTAATTTATGTGAGATGTTAGTTCGACCCTTACTTTCAAACGACATGGTTCTACACATCAAAAAGCTAGTGAATATGTGCTGGCTTCTGTTAGCACATACGACTCGACGAGGAAGATCCCTCATTCTGTTTTAAATAAATGTTTACTCTCTCTCCCTCTGTGTGTTTTAAAGTTGTGTTCTGTACTATAGACACAACAATCGCAGTCAAACCGGCGAGCACCTTCCTATCACGAGTGCCGTTGCCGAGCAAGAGCGCTGGACCCATCTTTAAAATTTTGGAAATCTACGAAAATGAATAAGTCTAGCTTACGCCTGGTCATGCGAGAAGTTGAAGTTACGTTAGGTTAGGTTAGGTGATGAGCGCGCTTATGTCGGAGTATAGATTTCTGGACTTCATACTCTCGTAAACTTCTTACTTGTTTAATAAAGACTTCATGCGGAACCTTCCGTTCCTAAATTCTTTTTATTGAAAAAAAAATGGCCAGACATTGTTTAACTGCGCCGGTCGAGGCCTCGAATTCTTTGAAACGATAAGAATTAAAGTTTGCATTCTGAGTCAAGTAAGCCCAACACAATTAAAGACAACTTTGTACTTTTACCAAGATCACACTTATCTGTATATAATGTTAGGCACAATTATGTTTAGTTTCTTGTGGCTACATCCAAAGCAAAGGTCCATTAAGTTCTTCACATACGTAGTGTCACGGGGACATTTCAATGTACTTGCCTCAGAAAAAAGAACGTGTCCACGCTGCTGAATCCTGCACTCATGATCATGAAGGTCCACCTCTCCGACGAGGTGAACAAGTTCAGCATCCCAGCTGCAAAGAATATAAGCAGACTACATGATGTCTTTCCCACAAATACAATAGCTTCGCATGCGGCAAGCAGATGCAGTCAGCGCGAGCAAAAGCTACCCGCATTCTCAAATTTAACCACCAACTTACAGCTCTACTAACTTTGCCTAGGACAAGCTGTTACTTAAGAAGATCCAGCAACACCTTCTGAACATAACCAGAAAGCGCGGCAGATCAGTCGTGAAGACTTTTGTGGAGATGGGAACCAGATGTCATAACCAGATGTCATTGCATTGCACGCACTGGGAATTTGCAACTTGATTTCATATACAGCCTAAAGGTACCTGATTTCACTTCAACAAAGTGCGTCTCTGGGGACAGTGGCTACGTCGCTTGCGGCATATTAGTCCTGGTTGATTTCACGATCCCGAAAACAACTCAGCGATTTTTTATTGATTCGGTAGCTGTACAAATATAGAAAATTGTGCGCCAGTCATTAAAAACACCGAAAACAGTCATGGTTCAGCAGTCGGTTGTCCTTGTGACGTAGTTTGTTGAACAAATTTATTAATTATTTTTTTTATTTCAAGGTACCTTACAGGCCACACGGGGGGCATTGAGTAAGGGGGGGGGGGGGGGGGCATTACACAAAATATACGTATATGAACATACCAAACATAAGAACAGTACGAAAGAAAGAAATGCAAAACAATAAACTGTTATCTATAAACTAAAAAGAGAACATACTGTCCTACATGCACGAAATATGCAAGTAACAAAAGTGTAAACAAAACAGCGCGTTGCTTGCGCACAAGAAAAGGAACCGACAAGGTAGGCACATTCTTCGCGTACATAATTATATTGATCTTGAAAAAGCGAGTCAATTCACCAAAATATGCTTGCAATGCAGTTATAAAAATTACAGACGGAAAAATAACTATCACGTATGCTTAAAAGAAGGTACGGTGCATTTCCTGAGCGAAAGAAAAGATAGCAATATATGACGTGACATAAGCAGATGGAGAAATTAGCTGTGATGATATCTGTAAGCTACAGAATTGCCAGAGGCTAACTTTGCGTTACACAGTACGGCATCTACTAGGTTTCTACTAGGTACTGAGGTTTCTGTAATGGCTTGTTAAGATATGGCGCAAACTATCATAGTTATTCTGGGAGGCAATGCGATCAGGCAGGCAATTCCATAGACGGATGGCACCCGGAAGCGCAGAGTTATTGAACGTTTTTGTTGAGCCGTATAGACAGGCGTAACTAAGATGATATCTGGATAT
Organism: Hyalomma asiaticum; assembly: GCA_013339685.2. Lineage (NCBI taxonomy): Eukaryota > Metazoa > Arthropoda > Arachnida > Ixodida > Ixodidae > Hyalomma > Hyalomma asiaticum. The sequence continues at coordinate 77,635,965 of CM023484.1, forward strand.
ACAGTCGTATTTCGACCCCCGAAGTGCAAATTACCTGGTGTGTGCAATGCAATAATGTTCGGCTTACATGTTCACAGGGGCCTGCCCCTACGACTTATCAGCACCACTTCTACACTGTGTTCAAAAAGTGTTGCAGCGCCCCTTTAAAGGGGCCCTGAAACAATATTTTACTCGGTGAGTTTTGCATCGAAACGGGTTCTTTGTATTGTCCTATAATGCTAGAAGTATTTTCGAGATCGATACAGGCCAACGCGAGTTATTCAACTCACAAATTCAAAATGAAAGCAGACGAGAGATATCGGCATCCCGAAACGTGCACGCTGCTTCCAATCAAAACACGCGGCTTACATCTTGCAGAACCAGAACTGTGCTGCCCTCTGTGGCCTTCCTAACACAACCACCACATTTGCCGCGCAGCGCTCCTTGTGTCAGTTGCAAGCAAAATGAAATTGTCATGCACAAATTTGTACTTTTCGGTAGCTTTAGCAAGCATAAAACACGTTCTCAACTTGAAATTTCTTATATCAGATGCATTGTAAGCACGTGTGACGCATATTTTTATTCCTACTGTACCCGGCCAATCAGAACCTGCATCAAAGCATGGTGATGCCATATCCGCTCGGAAAAACTGTTGCTGTATGGCGCTGAAGTCTGCGCGGAAACCGATTTCAGGTACAAGCTAAAATATAATACGGTTCAATCTCGCCGCTTTCACTGCTGTTTCGGTCATTATCAAGCCCCACACAATGCAAAGGTACAATAAAATCAGTGTGCGTAAAATGCGTTTCAGGGCCCCTTTGAGAACGTGGACTAACCAACGAAACAAGAAAAAAAAAGCCAAATCGTCAAGAAAGACAGCAAGACATACTCACACCAGGTGTCAGACATTACCGAACCACAGTGGCCCATGGCAATGTGGACGACGCTGTAAAATCGCATTCCATGCAGAAATTGCAGGGCGAACTGGTCTGGCTTGGTCTTGTCGGCCACCTTGAGCAGGAAGCGTGTGTTCGAGATCGCCGAAAAAGCGGTGACGAGTTCGAAAAGGACACCTGAAAAGAATTGTTGTTCCCACACTTCCATAAAAATGAGAGCGAAATTATGTTTGATTCCGTGAAGTCATGGCGCGCCATAGGTGCTTGCGAGCTGTTTAGTTACAGCTGATTGATTGATTGATTGATTGATACTATATTCGCACAAAAGGACGGATCGATAGATATGATTGATTGATTTATACTATATTCGTACAAGAGAACGGATGGACCACAAATTAGGAGAACGAGAGGCAACAAATCACGTCGCTGGCACCCCCGTCTTTTGCTTGCTTGACACCGACGAAAAGAGCTCCGGTCACCATGTGACCAGAGCCCATTTCCTATGCTTCTATCCTTTAAATTTTTCGCAAGTAGGCTTGAAAATTGTCAGGTGATGCCTTCTCCTAGCTTTTTTCTTTCCTCCATTAGTGTGTTACCGTCAGGCTCTACCGCGGCAGAGAGCATGCGCAGAACGCCTGGGACACGCCGCGCTCCTGCACCGCGGTTAAAAACAGGTTTTCGGTTGGCGTGAAGGCAGCGCCGCTTCTCAGCGTCGACTCCTTTCACTGCGTAAAAAGCAAATTAGACGGGGATCCGTTTTCATACCGACTGCAACTTTAAGCCAGAGTTACAGTAGTATGAACAGCAGCAGGCGACGTATGGCAATCTAAAGACTCCAGAATTCAGTACCAACTCTTCACCACCAGGCTACGCCAAATTTCATTTGCTGCGATTTCAGTTGTCGGTCCCTTTAACATGCACTGACATCACACAGTACACGGGCCTCTGGCACTTCACCTCCATCGAAACGCGGCCGCAACGGCCGGGATTAGATCCCGCGACCTTCGGATCAGCGGCCGAGTACCATATATAGCCACTAGACCACCACGGCGGGTTAACATAAACTCACGTCGCATTGACTAACTCCTGATAGCATCATGTCCTGCGGAGAAAAATTTTTCCTTGTGCGAGGAGCTAAATCGGGCAACATTCTGTTGCCAGTTTTCTTCCGACTGCATACATGCCTTCTGCACGGAAGATAAGATCAGAGGGTACGTACTCTGGTTTTTGTTGCACTTCCGCTCTCGGTTAGTGAAGCAATCCACGTAAGTGGCAGCTGCGACGGCGATGAGTAGGACAGATAAGAATGCCCTGCAAGTGGCATAATATTCGATATTTCATAAAGCGCCTTCAAAAACCTCTCATTATGAAAGCATGCATGATACAGAAAGAAAAAACGGACTCTTTTCCCATTTAAGGAATAAAATTAAAATAAGGCACATTAATTCGAAAGAACGCTGAGATGCACTACACGCTGTACGTGAACAGGAAGCGCCATGCGTGGTAATTATGCATGAGAAGAAAAGGGGAAGGGGGATGGGGGGAAGGGGGCCATCCTGATGTAGTACACCCTATTATTTATTGCCTGACGGTAGGTGTGATGGTGTTTATACGTTCTTATTGCGGTGTGATTACAGACGGCCGGCGCGTGTGCATATTCATGCATATTATCTTGTCATTCATGCATCATCATTGTAATTTGTGTTTTCTTCTTGCGTGCACTTTGTTTTTCGTTTTCACTACGCTCTCCCTTGTGGACGTTGCAACCAAGTTCGCTCCAAATGTGTTTGCTGGCACGTCACGGAACTTTCCGTCTAACTGCGATTTTTTTTTTTTTTTTGCGCGTCGGATTGAATTTTTTGTGAAAACGATGGGAACACTGACGTGCATTTCAGAGTCATAAGGAGTTGCTTGTAAACGCTTGATACATGCGTAACGCTACGTAGTTTGCACGTTTTACTCTTGATGTACAGTCATTGCAGGAACGGCTACTGTAAATTAATTTCTTTCTATACAAACGTCAAGCATGGGCGACAAATCGGAATTTTAATATTTTACCTAGCAGTTACGAAAAAAGTACGGTCTTCTTGATTAGCACAAATTTCCTTACATGGTTCACGAAAGCAATTTGGACAATTTGTCCAAGAACCATGCAGCTCAGCATTACCTCGTGCTGCAGGACATTCAGCCGTTTTGATTTTGAAATGCCTCTTGCAGCTCTTACGTCGTAGGGTTCATTGTACGCCTAAGCCTATCTTTTCCTTTTAATTCTAAAATAAATATTGTTTCCCTCTGGCTCTTTGGGACTCTGTGGGGTAGCTGTTTAAGCCGTCCGCCCGCTTAAAAGCGTCAACTGCTATGCGCTGGTTAAAATAGCCAATTTTGGGGACGATGTCTACTATCCCTGCGGCTGGCGTCTGTCGCAATTATAGCGTATAATAACAAACAGAAGCGCTATCCCCCCCTGCAATAGAATTCTTGACCTGTGCTTCTCGTGAGTCATCAACTGCAGGAGTCAGTCGCGCCATCGACGGAAACTTCCCCAGAATAATATAATCTATATAGGCAACGAATCGGCCGAGTAGTGGCGTGTACAGCTACGGAACAACAGCGTGGCGGGTGCATTAAGATTGCACCAGTTATTACTCCAGGTGAATTGCGTGCGAGTAGACGCTTTAAAGGGGTCCTGAGACCAAATTTTACTCGACGAGTATTGCAATGAAACGGGTTCCTTGCACTACCCTGAGACAAGCACAAAAATTGTGAGACTCTTAAGCTTGTGGGATGCTATATCGATGTTTGGTCCCATTCTCATCACGCCCTCTTCCGCTTGTCATACTGTCCAGTAGCTTTGCGACGTAATTGCCACGACACTATTTGGCAGAAAGTGTGCGTTAGTTACGTTACTGCGTTGCCTCCCTCGTCGTCTTGCGCCATTTGATATAGATGCGCCACCAAACCTCGCCGATGAAGATGGCACCATTATAATTGAGACTTGAGCTAGTTAGTAATGGCTCATATTGAAGTTGGGTGCAGCGCTACGCGAAACACGGACAAAGAAGAGGATGCACCTCCGCGTCGCAGAAGGATGTATGTGGGGTGTCCGAGCGCGTAGCGCATCGCGCTCAAGAGCAAGGGGTCCCAGGTTCGTTTCCCCGGTCCCCGAAGGTTCTTCTCTTATTTCTTCATTGCAGCATCTATCTCGAATTTTTTTACCGCTCACAACCAACGACGTCGACACCGACACCGGAAGTTTTGCGGAGCGAGCTCTTCAGCGCCATCGCGTTAAAGAGAATCGCCAATATTGACGGGGGTACAGAAAGGTTATTCAACTTGGCTCAAACTCAAAACAAAATGCGACGACATATGTGGGCATCCTCTATCGGATTTCACTCATGCAGGGGTATGTTGTGCTGTTTCAAAACGCGGCTTACAACTTCCAGTAGCGGAATCCTGCTGCGCGCAGTGGCCTTCCTACCACAGTAGCCACAAAAACCACACGGCTCTCCTTGCGTCAGTTACACACAAGATTTAACAGTAATGCACAAATTCCTGATTTTTAGTAGCTTTAGCGAGCACAAAACATGTTTACACTTTAAAATTGATTATCGTCAGTACATTGTAAGCATGTGCGCTGCATATTTTTATTCCCGACTGTTCCCGGCCAATCAGATCCAGCCGCATCACTAGCATAGCAGCGTCACATCCACTGGAAGAAACTGTTGATGTATACGAGGCTGCACTCGACGCGGATGCCGAATTCAGCTACAAACTAAACTATGATACGGGGTGAGTTCATCACTTTAACTGATGCTACTGTCATCATTGAGTCCCATATCAAGCAAACGTTAAATAGAAGCGACATGCGTATAATGCATTTAAGCCTTGCGTTTTAGTTTGCGTTCAGTTTGCATTTCAAACATAGCTGTGAAAACAAAAGCCCTCTCCACACACCCCTGTTAAATCAAGCGAAGGATATTCTTTGACCTTTGCGGGTTTACCCAAATATGTTCACAGCCTATTTAGTTCACTAGTTTGTTTTCGGCAGCCTGGTTTTTATTTAGCGGGCACACTGCGGTTCGTGAACAGTATGTGAGCGTTGTGCAGGTGTTATCACATAGACGAGATTCTCTTTTAATGCACTTTATGAGTTTCGTCGAGATTCGCAGCTGTATTCCCCAAATAATGCATTATCCTTTGATGAGAATGATGTCTTTCTCTAACCACTCCGTAAAGTAAGCTTGAGGTCAAGTAACTTACACAATTCCTATTTCTCTTTTGCTCCACGGTTCCGGTTCGCCTGTAACGCAGTTAGACAGCTCGAGGCGCAGGAAAGGAGGTGTCACTATGAGGCAAAAAAAATAATTAAAAGCACGAACAGGAACTTTACATGGATGCAACATTTCCCCTCAGACAGAGTCGCTTTATTTGTTCTCCTCGGACAGTTACTTATTTACACTACTTACAAACATATATGGTCACCACACAATAAAGTGTCCACTAATGTTCGAAAGAGCCACTACTACCGTTTACGTATAATGGTCCATCTAGCATGGCATTTAGCATGCAAAAAAAGATTACCGAAGCTTGCACTAGCGGCGCAAGGCTAACGATGCTGATGGGCACTTGGTTGGTCGAGGTTTGTCCCCGGCACACCCGCATTTCGTTGTGGTCCCAGGCTTCGGGAAACGCCTCGCAAAGCACTGCGAGGCCCAGCGAACTCTTCTCAAGGTTTCGCGCAGAGCTCAGCGTAAAGACGTTCACGTCGAACCACAGACGGTGGCAGACACGTCACACGTGGCCTCGGCCTGACGCCGTACCACCCCTTTGTTATAATGCGTTTGTGCTTAGCTTCGCGCAATGAGATGACGCATGCTCTGGTGGTGGGAAGTTATGCACAAACGCATAGCATTGCGAGACACTGCGCACCTGAGAAATTGTTGTTGTTGTTGTCGCACACTATCAATGTCTTCTTTTTCTTCTGCTTGCACGTGCAACCCGTGCGGCCACCAGCCGGAGTTTTGCCAGTCTAGTAGGGGGCTGGGATCATGCGCGCATGAGGACATGTGTCCGTATATGGCCATATTGCCGATGTAGTAATTACCATATATGACTCTGTTACGAATTGGGCACATATGGAGCCATTTAAGCTTATGTGCCAAGTATAGCCCGACATTCCAAATGCCTGATATGGCCATATATAGCATTTTTATCGGAGTGGCTACGGTACTGAGCTTCTGGCTGGCTCAATCGCTGGGGTCAACAGAAAACCGTGTGCCTTTCGGTAATGAGCGAAAATTTCTCTAATGAACTGTCAGCATTTTTTTTTCAGATCACCGCAGAGCATTACATCCGCCATGTACGCACCTTTTGCGAACAGCGTTTGGAGGTCTTGTTGGCTGCAGTCGCTCAGAGAGCACACACCCAGGCGCCCAACAGGAAATTTGGTGTACGAAAAGTAGCTCTTGAAATAGTGTAACTGCAACAATGAAAGTAGAAAATCATTGCGTGAAACACGATCTTTCATACATAGAACGAAGACTATAGCGAGCAATTATTTCACGCGGCGGTGCGTAACTGTACAGCAGCGACGACCATAGAGGCAGAGGCATTTGTCGGGAAAATGGTGATATCAGGGCGAAAACATTGCATGTCTTCTACGAACGTTACAGTTTGGGAAAAAAAGCTGTGGTGCAAGATTACGGTAACAAAAATATGGTACATACAAGAAAAAATGTGGCTCATCTCTCTGTGGTTGGAATCGATATAACATGAAAGTGTAACCTGCTTTCGCACATAAACGGTAATCTGGCACATCGAGGGGCGGGAGATGGGTTGGATGCTCTTCACATGTGGACCCCTTGCTTGTACACATCAGCTGCACCTACACACTGCACATAGGAACCCTCGAGAGTTGAACACAAGCGAAAGCTCTCGAACGAGTCACACTTTTCGGGAGACACTGCACTGAACGTGCTAGTGCCTTGTGCAAACCTGCCATAAACCAGGAGCGTCCGCCAACCGTGAAACCATAGAGAGAGCTCCTTTTCTCCATGATGAAACCTCGCAAGCGAAACCGAACTGTTTTTCAGCGGGTCGTTTTGTGAACGCACACTTCGCTGAGCGAAAGGCGTATCATTTGCTTGTCGACGGCCGGCTTTGCGTACGTGAGATTTCGTGGTGGACCCCGGCATAAAATAATTTCGTGTTAAAGAATCAGAAACTCGCGTTTTTACATCGCTTGGTTACCAAAATAAGCGTTGAAGGTTCCGAATGTATGATTATACACTGATACGTCGTGACATCCACAAACTGTAGGGACCCTTAATGTCTCCGAATGTGGCGTACGTTTTACCTGTGATTCTTTAGGCAAAGTCCAAAAGAACGGTATGCGTATATCCCATGTAGTATCAATGTCTATTTAACGTGAAGCCGGTCACTCAAACGGTACCCCACCCCATATCGCATATTCGAGTCCAATCGGCTTTGAGCTTACGCGTGTCAAAGTAAGATCTACCTGCGCGGCAAACGTATTACCGGTAGCTCTTTTTACAAGACCGAGGCATTTTTCTTAGGAGTCCTTAAGATATGTAGAGTTGTGCAAGGATGCAAGGGCGAAAGACAGGAGCTTTGTTAGTTGAACATTGGACCTAGGCGTTCTAACCCGGAAGTGTCACTAGTCTAACACCACTGGAATCTAAGTTGTCAGGCTGTACAGGCTAACACTCAGCCACGTGTAACTCATGAGCGCGTACTAATAAGTGTGTCGTTATTCGCGACGTAACCTCACCAGCGTGTCATACTATTGTTGTCGTGACTTATCACTCATGGAAGTGGTGCATTCGTACGCTCCATGCCTCAGTTTTGATATATAGTACATCAAGTGAACGAGACAGTAGTTTTCTATTTCTTGCCAATTTCAGCGACGAAGCTTTCCCCAAAGTTCATCAGAGTCACTGACGACGACCATTGCCTCATGGCGCCAGCAGCTATAGCGCCATATTCTCGTCATTTCCGGCACGATTAACCATGAACCATCGCCATCGTCAGTTACGCCACGTGAGTTGAAGAGGCACTCTCACCAGTTGGTTGACGATTAACAACACTACAATCACATGTGGCTGATACCCGTCTTGGACACGCCCCTTTGACCCAGGAATATGCTGGTATGATCCATACGCGATCCATTGCCGAACCTGTATTGCCCTTGCCCCAGCTCAGGGTAGCAAACCGAACACACGTCCGGTTAACGTCCCTGTCTTATCTCGCTTTTATATATCTCCCCCTTTCTTCAGCCTACGTCAAATTACATTCACGTGACGTTCAGCTGCCGAGTCTTCTGGGTTAGAGCCCCTAGATGCCTTGTTCGACTACCCGGGATCCTGGCTTTCACCCTTGCGTCTTTTAGGCGATATCTAATACCATCTAGAAAGTTTTTTCGGGTGGCAGCTGCCGAAAATGATTGCAGCTCATTTGAAAACTAGGCTTGGACGCTATGACTTGACGGACATTGCTTCTGAATGTATCAGGATGCCTGCACTGGTGCTACCGTCTCTATCACACGCTAGTCCGTAAGCTAAGTAATAAGCCCTCTCGACGTATGACCCCTTGTTTAGCAAGATCCTGCTGGCAAACTGTTACTTCATCGCGCTGCTTTCTCTGTTTCACTCAAGAAATTTCGCATATGGGAGATAAATGGACCTCATCTCTTATCTATTCGTAACATGCGCCTCCTTGCATGTTTCAATATATGGTAGTTTCAAAAAAAAAAATTCAGTAGACTGAGAAGAGGGAGGGTGTTCCGGGAGGACAGCATAGGTGACAAATATTCCTCTTTGTGTTCTGGTAAATCTTCATTCGTAATAGCACAATTAAAGAAAAAAAAGGGGGAAGTATTTGAAGGATCAATAATATGTCTAGACAGACAGACAGACAATGAACTTTACTGAATCCTGAGGAGCTATTGTAAGGACTCCCTAGCGAGAGACCGTTGTAACCGCTGGCCGCACCCACGTGAAGGACAGAACGCCATGACGCTCCACCGAGAGAGAAAAAAAGTTACCTTTAGTAGAGGGTGCACTGGCTGCTCCAAAACGATACTGTTTGCAGCCAGCCACTTGCTTGTAAGCGTTACCGCATTGAGAAAAAGACAACTGCGATTGCGCGCATAACGTCGTGTAGTGGAACGCCATAAAAATGGAAGCCCTTGTGTCACTTACCCTTGGGTGCAGAACATCCGAGAATGACTGAAACATTTCCTCAATGGCAGTGCCGTTGTTGACGTACACCAGCAAGTTGCAATATTGGCCTTGTGAAAGCACGTTTCCGAAGCCGTCGCGTACTGCGGTGCGGATGCATTCGTCGAAAGCTCCCATGTCCACGTGGGCGCCTTCAAATAGTCCCGTGGGATATTTGCCAGACGCATCGAACACTGCGCACAAAATATTTACGATGTCACCACCTCATAAGCGCCTACGGAGCTACTTTTGTCGCTGGAAGGGGCGAGGAAAGACAGATGGTGGGACGGGTAACTTCTCCACAGCCGTAAGCAATCTGTTGATAAAAGCCGGCCGAAACTAACAGCAAAACGAGATTCTTGCACTGGGTCACACAGAAGCAATGTCTGACTTAAGGAAACATGTTTAAATGCGCACTCACACACAACTAGGAAACTTCATCATTCCGGTGACCCACATGGCAAGATACGAATACTTGAATACATCCGGCTCAGAAAGTGCCCAGCTACATTCCCCCGATTATAGACTTCTCTTAATTCAAGCGTCGCATGCAAACGACATTTGATACATTACTGTGAAGTTATGAGTTGTGTGCGCGCGTGTGATCACTACATTACCTCATCTTAAGCGGCATAAAGTGTGCCGCAGTTTCAGCAACGCTTCTCACCGTCCATTGGCTAGTGTCACTAAGCGCTTCTATGCTGAGAGTGCAATAAATATTGCTGAGCTAATACACAGCCATGAGGAAGCGTTTGAATACTGCGACACCGCCAAAAAACTAAAATTTATTCTAGCAGGAGTCAACAGCCGACAATCCCTACGTTGCATTACATTGGAGAAGCCTGGACACTCATGCTCGGCTACTCGGTTTACAATTCAAATGAATTCAATTCAATATATTAAAACTAGAAAACACATCAAAAGAAATTATACAAAAAGAGGGCACAGATTTCAGCGGGACCTCTGGTTGTTAATTACAGGAGAACAGATCATTCAAAATCAGGCGACTCAAAACAAACAAGTACACAAATGTAACACAATATTTACAAAGAAAAAACCCAATTTCCTTTGCGTAACTCTTCAGTATATACATAAACCATACAAAACACTGCATAAGCAAAACAATAAAAGACATTACACACCAGAAAAGAAATTGTTTATGAGGATATAATGAGCGCCGGTACGCATAATAGCGTATACGTGAAGATTTTTACAAGAATTGTAAGGTTATTCCACACTTTTACACTGGAAAAACCAAAGGTCAGTTTTCCATAGCTGGTGCGCCATTTCGGGAGTAAAAGGTTATTTTGTGCAGAGAACCTAACATTTGAATTAAGGAGACTGTGTTTCCCAATAACATAATGCGATTGACGGTCTTTAAGTAGGCGATAAATGACCATGTTGTGATTGCAGCAGATGAGCTTATTTGTTGAAAGCACATTTAAGTAAGTGAAAGTGGGGGTAACATGACCGTTAAAAGGAGCAGATGTGATAATATGAACAGCGTTATTTTGAAGGCGTTACAAGGTGGCTATATGACAAGGATATGTGATATTCATGCTGCGCAGAGAGATAAATATTTTCACCACTTCTTGTTATACAAACATTTGCTCGTGACTGAACGTTCACTTCATTATGCACTTCTCTTATGAACAATCCAGAAATTATAGGAGCGCTAATCCTATGTAACTGAACGAAAAGATCCTTCAGTTCTTCAGCAAGCTTACTGTTCTCTCCTTCCTGCTTTCCTTCTATCTATCTATCTATCTATCTATCTATCTATCTATCTATCTATCTATCTATCTATCTATCTATCTATCTATCTATCTCCCACTCTCTTGGCGCAATCTAGTTTTACTAATGTTAACATAATCCTTAAATCCATGAGCATAATATGGTAGGACCTAGACATAACACGTCCTTGATTAAGAAGTGTTTGATAAGAAACGCATCCCCACTACCACGGCGTATTCCTGTGTATGCTTGAGTTTATTATTGTACCTTTACCGAGGAAGCAGCAGGCAAAGGAAACGCACGCTAATTTAGCGTTACGGGGGTCAGTCAGCCGTAGGCCTAACCGATCTAAGTTCACTTGCCTCCACCTATTTGCGAGTTTTGGAGAAAACAGTTGCTAAACATAGATACTTCACTCAAATAGTCGAGGCCCCCAGCAAGTGCCCGCCACGCCAAGGACACATTCCTCGCTACGGGCCTGGCTCTTGCGCTGATCGGACTCCTACACTCAGATCACCTACACTCACGCTGACCGGACACCTACGCTCAGGACACCTACATTCAGACATGCTTCGACCCATATGCGCTTACTCACATCTCAGGGCCCACGGTTCGAGGTTCTGAAAGCCACGCAGTGTGCGCAGTAGGCCCGCCGTACACTCCGGCCTCAAGTCGGCTTCCAGCAACTTCCTCCGGAGAGACGCCGGTATGTTGGAGAGAGACCGGAGCATGAAGTCGCGCAGCAACTGAGCGTAGTCCATGCCTTCCCGATCCTCCGGAGAGGCAGTAGACGTTGCTGTTACCCGGCTGTCAAGGCTCAATGAATACGTGGTTGCATTCAGCGTAGGCGAAGCCTGCGTCAACCGTGTCGACGTTAAAAGGAACAACACAGCGACCATGAAATCCTTAAGATGGTCAAGTCTAATCCCATGCGAACGTGTTGGTGCCATATTCTGAGCGACAATTTCGATTTGACGCGGACGTCCAACAAAATGAGCAACACCGCTCGGGTAGTCGTCGGCGCTTCTTCGAACTAAACGCAGCTTTCCTTTATATTATAGCCTAGCCAAATAGCAATACGTCTCGATGCCGTTTCCTTTCCTTCTGCATCCGCCTTTCTTTCTTTCTTTCTTTCTTTCTTTCTTTCTTTCTTTCTTTCTTTCTTTCTTTCTTTTTTTTTGACCGTCTTAGAATGTACGGCATCACCGTAGTATGGTAATCTGTCATGTGGCTCAGTGGAAAAAGACACGGTTCCCTCTCCCCTTGCAGAAAAAAAAAGAAAGAAAGAAACGTGCTCTTTGACTCGGGATCCCACCACGCCGCTCGCCTAACTTTCCTTTACTAATGTTTACTTCCCCCTCTTTCTCTCGATGTATCTGAGATGTCCCTACTACGCACAAAGGGAGAGGCTGTTCTGCACCTTACGAAACACCGCTCAACAACCAGAACTACACTCGCTCGCCCCCTTTGGCCACACATCTCAACGAATATTTAAACCCAAAACGAATTCGTGCTGGGGCCGGGAAGAAGAGAGGCAACAGGCATTCTAACGTTAACAAAACATGTAATTTAATATGCGAACATGATTAAATATGCAATCAACAATTAGTGGCTGACGTAATGACAAACGAACAAGGCCATCAAGGTGCAAGATAAACTCACATTACAAACTAGGAATGAACATGGCAAACATACTAATCATTAAAAGATCGACAAAAGAAAAGTGTAAAGCGGTTAAAAAACTAAGGCACGATGTCTCAAACACGCTTGCTGTCGAAACGGAAGGAACGCTAATCTGGGTGGGCCTCATCGGCGCTTAGGTCTCGTTGCCGGCCTGTGGACTGGTGCTCGGGTGGAAACTCGGATGTCGACCTCGGAGACGCCGTAGCTCACGGATTCTCCCCGATCATTGCTGCTCACATCATGATCTCCCAAAGACTATATCATCTCTCCGAGGTTGTAGAGCCGAACATCGAGGCTTGCACGAGGGATCGCAAACGAATCTTACTTCTTCGCCTGATGGAAGGTCGCTGCTACTATCACAGTCTCTCGAATCTCGCAAAATTCAGCCCTGTCCTCGGCCCCGAGACGACTTTTTCTCCCTGACAGCCCCACCTCACCAGTGCGTCTATCCAATAATTGCCTACGGCAACGTCACCAATAGAAAACGCACCAGTTCAACCCGCCATGCGATTATTGTTCGGGACCCGCCTCCACAGTGCAGTGCAGTGCAGTACAAACTCCTCTCCTAAAGTATACCAAGTAAAATATACGCGCCAGGACACCTGGCGTAGGCGTCCACAGCGGAAATAATCGTAACGAGCTGCCGCCGCGTTTCCCGAAGCACACGAACACGCAGCCGTCGGCCCACGTGCATTAGTAAACAGAAATTCAATTTCTCAATGTAAAATGCCTCAGAAAAAGAATTTCGCGACGCTTCCGCTAAATCGCGCATGACTATGACACAGCCAAGCTGGTTGGTCTGTTTGAAGTTTGACATGGTTTTGCTAGCTTAATCAGTCTTAGCTTAATTACGCTTAGACTGACATAGGTCCCGACCTCAACAACTCGGTATGTCCACTAGTTACGTAATGAATAACGCCAACAAAATCGCACGCGGCTCCTAGGTGCGTTCCTAGACCGGGGATACGCGAGTATCAGCCACGCGTGATCGGATGTTAATCTTTACAGCCTAGCTGCTGACCCAAATGACCCTTGTTTGGTCCCTGCCGCGAAGGGCTCGTTTTTGACGCAGGAGAAAACGCTGGAGGACGGCGTACTGCGCTTTTTTGGTGCACACAACAGTTCCGTGTGCGTTTAAAATTTCCGAAGCCTTCTACTACGGCATCGTGGTTTTGGCACGTATAGTCTCAGCAATTGTTGCCATATCCACCTTTACAGCGTATGTCAGTCGAAGAACATCCACAATAGGTGTTCCAAATGGAATGTCGCCAGCAGTGCCTACGCCGTAGTCTTAAAGGAATCACGATGAAAAAGGGGGCACAGAACTTTTATGACATTACGGAAATTCTTTTGCTGCAACGTCGTCTTACCTCGCGGTACAAACCTCGGTTTGTACCGCGCTTGCGCAGCGCATATAGGTGCGAATCCATTAAGCACAATTTGCCGAAACTTCTAAATAATCACGTCTACGCTGCTAATTTATCTCGCAAGGCATTGAAGATGCATTTCGTTAACCTGTAATGTATATGTTCATGTTATAAACCTTAGTTCCTAGGTGCGAAACTGCACCTATCTGCTCTACACAAAATATAAGGCTACAAACGTTCCCTAGATGCGAAGCCGCACCTAACTCTTTCCCCTTCAATCCCATTATTCCCAAAATCTGTTTCCGGTTTGTCATATCACGCCACCTAAACTTCTCTTTTTGTTTTTTTCCAGAACCAACAAAGAACAAAATGTCGTACCGCAGTATTACCATAACACAGTGAAACCACCAGCATTATATGCTCTACATTCCTCTGTATCTGTTATTATTGTTATTTGGGGTGGTATTATTGTTATTTTGTGTCACTTCATTCTTCGTTTATTGTATAATTCTCTGGTATCGTGACTACAAGGCTATTCCACGCTGGTATTTCTATTACCTACTTTTACATAGCGAAATGCAATTAAAACGCCAGAAGGTTATATAACCACTGCCGAGTAACAAAATGAACAGGAGGCCGGCATTCGCCTAGAGACAGCTACAGTCGAACACCTCGCAGTCCCATTCCATCTGAAACGAATCGATAGGCACCTGGACGACACATATAAATCGTGCCAGGAAGGGATAGTGATTCTCAAACACGGCCCCTCCATTTATCCATCCACTGTGTATTATCACTAATTGTCGCACCAGCTCGTCACAGGCCCGAATTATTATTACAACAAGGAAAACCCAAATGCACACTAAATAGTATACAGACACCATATATCATGGCATAGCAGATGGTTCCTTCAACGTTCATTGTGCAGAGGCTATATGCGTCTCCTGGTGAACGTTAGCAATATTAAGGTGTAGCAAGAGACGTGTTGGTAATACCAAGGCGTAACAATGTATTCATGCGCTTGAAAAGGTTCCCACCTCCCTCAGCACTTAGCCGGTGCTCATGAGATCACAATGAAAAAGAAATTTAAAAAAGTTAGGACCTGCCCGTACATCGCATCGACCCTTCGATGTCGTTCGCGATACCATCCATCCCGTCGATCTCTGCAATGCCTAAGCCCTCCTAAATTTATTTTTTGCCTGTACAAGAGGCGAAATACGACTCCTTTTTTTTATTTTTCCTTCGAGCGATTCCTACAAGGCAAGCGATTCACACGGAAGCAGCAAGACTTCGAATTATTGATTACCTTTCACGTGAATAAGAATGGACGCTCTTATAACAGCGTGCATTTCGGTCACGTTACTGTCGGTTCTTAAGCTCAGCTTCGCTTCTCTAGACGAAAGATTACCGTCGCCACCGGACGCCGCGGGACACGCACGTACTTTCACGCGATGCGCCGCGTTTAATCGTGTTCCGACTGCGCCCCATCGGTTTATCAGAAGTGTGACGTGCGTACTGTGACGCATGTTGAACACTATAGTGTGGTGGCCGCAAGCGTATGCTAATGAGTACGCCATTATAAATGCATAACAGTGCCTCGCTCCTATCTTGGCGTCTAGCGTCCTCGATACCGAACAGAAGGTGTCCTTGTGTACGCGTATATAGTTAACCGTTGAGAGGAATCGCCGCAAGCCGCGTACATAACCGCATACACTTACTTCGCTCAGTTAATTATTTTTAGACAAAGCTTGGATCAACTGGATTCTCCTGTCCCCCCGGCGTATGAAAAAACTCCTGCCGCACGAAAAATAAAATTTGCTCGTCCCCCTCAGGATCTGAATTACCTATTCAGCCACTGTCAGTATTTTTTTTTTTGTTATTCCATGGGATTTGTGACGATGTGTATTTAAAACAATAAGAAACGGTCAGATAACGGCACGTAGTGCGCAAACACTACCAACAAAGCACTGAGCACTCAGCATAGCATCCGGTGTAAAATTTCAGTGAGCATTCCTCAAACTGTTCTGCACGAAGACGAGGCCATAGTGGGGATGAAAATCGCACCAAGGATGGGTATCCAGACCGGTTTTATGTCAAGTTCTTGATAAACATCCATTAGATGAACAGTCAGTCCATTCGCACAAAATGTGCACCTGAAGCATAGTTAGCTCTGCATTACCGTCCTGCAAAGGCATTCCACAAAGTTTGCATTCCCATGAGAATAAAAATACCTATCAAAGGGCACTTCGTCGGCAAAATATGAGGAACGATGCGAGAATTGATGGCAAAATCTTACTTTTTTCTTTAGCGTGCTCTGTATGATGTCGTAGGTAGGAATTTCGTCTTCTCGGAAGACAAAAAAAATGTTCTATTGTCCCCAGCCACCGCCTCCTGAGGCGCTCGCTGCCCTACCAATTAGAGACGGTAGTTAAGTGACGAAAGAAAAATGTATTTCCTTTGCAACCGTGTTTTGATCTGCAGTGTTTCAGAATGTAGTTTATAAAAGAACGTTTTTCAACTAGCAGGAATGTACATTTCGCGAACTTGTTTGAATATGCCGCGGCCAGGAAGATTCGGGTAAAGTGAACGGTAAAAGGGAGGTGGAAAGATCACGGATATTTAATCCTTATAGAGTGTTTTGCGTGACACACTTTACAAGTACTCGACGGAAAATACAGTTTTAGGGAAACGAGCAGCATCGCAAACTTCCTGCATGAATCTCCACAAGCACGGCCGTCTTAGAAAGTTGAAGAAACAACCAAGTCAGGTAGGGCATTAACAAAGGTAACCTACAAGAATGATTGAATTTTGGGACGGGCACAGTCAAGGAAGAAGAAGAAGAAGAAGAAGAAGACTATGATGATGATGATGATGATGATGATGATAGTGGCGGTTAGGTTAAGGAAAGGATGCTAATTTCTGCAGCCCGTGCAGGGAGTACGGCTAAGAAGAAGCGTGCAATTTGCCATAAATAGCGGTGTACTAAATCCAACCCTCACTCACTTACTGGTCTGACACATGTAGCTTTTCATAGGTTCAAAAGTCGAAGACCATAAAAAAATTCACAGCATATCCACGGAGTGAATGATGATGAGTGGTCGAAGCTCCGGAGGTTCATCGTAGATCGTGCCGAGTTCCGGATTAATTCAGTTAACGCGCACGCTACGAATCCTTATGGTTCAACTACGCACAAGTGAAATCTCCCAACGGCCCTTCATTGCTAGTCAAAATCCGGTGCATATATATATATATATATATATATATATATGGGTGGCCGGTGAACGGTTCTCCAGCGCGAGCAGTCGGTATTTTTCAATCAAGAAACTCGCTATAAGACGCTGCCTGCGTCAACGTTCTCTCTCGCGGGTGAGGGCGCGTTCTCCTTCTTTGCGAGCTGGTAGCGCGTTCATCGAAGAAAGAGCGTTTCCATAGTCAACGCGCCGGGAGGCACGCGGCGAGGGCGCGCCTCCCACACGTAGCATCATTCATTTCTTTGAAGGTAACGCGCTACTACAACGGACGGACAGACCCAAACCTTAAGGAGCTTCGCCCCTAAACAGTTGCAAAAGTCCGGTGAAAGCACTTTATATAAAACCTAGCACAATGAATAAGTTGCAACACATAGCAAAGACTTGGTGCTAAAAACTTAATGCAAGCGTCAGCTCTCCGAAATATTGACAGTAGATGATTGCTTGATTGTGATTTGAGGTGTCGCGTTTACATCGGTTTGATGATGATGATGATTGTGGTTCGGTTAGGAAAGGACGTCAATTTCTGCAGCCCATGTGGGAGCACGGCTAAGCGTCCGTGGGGGTGGGGGAAAGGAAGTTAAAGAGATAGAGGAGAGAAAGGCCGTAGTGGAGGGCTCCGGAAATTTAGACCACCTGGGGTTCTTAACATGCACTGACAACGCACAGTACACGGGCCTCTGGCATTTTCGCCTCCATCGAAAATGCGACCGTCGCGGCCGGGATCGAAACAAATGTTTGTACCTTGCGATCAGGCTTATAAGAACGCGCTCTTTCCAGTAATGTGCACTAAATCTACATGCATGCAGTGGCACGCCGGGGTATTTTGGTGGAATACGAGTCCAATTTATTCCTGCCAACTTGTATGGCACACTTACCCACGAACCAAACCATAAACGTAAACTTTTAGACGAGTGAATAAATGCAAAAGGCAAAGAGCAGTGGGGACATTGGGCAGACTTGCTTTACATAAGAACAAATTGAAACGTGTTTCATGAGCTGGCCTTTGATAACCAGGTTGAGCTACCATTATACCAAATTCTGACGCCTTTAGTAGACAATAGAGCCAACATTGGCGTGCTCGAGAAGAATAAAAGATGCATGACTGAAACAGTCAAAAGCTTTTCCAAGGATCTAACTGATGCTTCGCAAGGTGCTCTTGAGAGCCGTAGCTACACTGGCGAATTTTACGAGAGATACGTGTACCGTTTTAAACGCAGTGACCTCTAATCCACATGTCTGATTAGAACCAATGAGAGTGGACGTCGCAAGTTGTAGCCGGTTTCATAAAAATTTTGTAAATACTTCGTTATCGAAATTCGACAGAGCTAATAATCAATAGCCTTCACAGGAAAGAAGTGTTCTTTTTTCTCGGAATTCTTCGGTATCAAAGCAGCGCTGCCTTTATAAAAACACCGCGGCAGCGTCTCCGTGGCGTAACCCAGTTTAACTATGGCCAGTGATACAGCAGATAGGATTGCTTTGAAGACGGCGGGATTCAAATGAAATTTCATGAGCGCGAGGTCTTTCCTAAACAAATGCGCCGCCATATCCACAGAGTGAATGATGTTAGAGGAGCTTGCTGGGAGATGATCGGGTAATCCGCGAATACTCTGTACATGTCTTCTACCATCATATATCGACGTGACAACGTTGTTATATATACATTACATGCACAATGTTTATTAATTTACATTGGGATGCAGTATATACATTTTGATGGACAATATACATTATATATACAATGTTCTTTTGCGAAGTACAAGAAGGGCGTCCCTCGGTGAGCTCGGGCACTCATTTCCCTTTAAAGATTATTACTTTATGATCAGCAAAGTATGCTGCCGCGGAATGTGCCCGACGCCGCCGCCTTTGACGTACACATCAAGCGTCGGCTCGTTAACAAGCCTTCCGTTCTGCATCTGCTCCGCGACCTGTCACCGCAGGGTCCGCTTGCGGGCGCGCCCGCTTCGCTTCTGCTTCGCTGACCCGCAGTTCCGGGTTTGCTTGACGGCGAGCCCTGTATGCTTCTGCTTCGCTGGCCCGCAGCTCCGGGTTTGCTTGACGGCGACCCCTCCTCGCTTCGGCTTCCCAAGCTGTCCCCGCAGGGTCTTGGCGGCGAGCCCGAGCTGCTGCTGCCTTGGCTTGTGCGGTGTTCATGCGGCCGAGTGGTAACGAAGAGTGTTCACTGCGTGAGCTCCCGGCGAAGAGAAAGAAAGCGCACGCGCCGGGAGTGGTGTGCAGATGGATGGATGGATGGATGGATGCTATAGGCGTCCCCTTCGTAGCGGGGCGGTGACATGTGCGCCACCAGGCTCATAAGAAAATTTAAGAACTTTTTCTCTCTCTCTTTAAATTTTCCTCATGCCATTTAAATTTACTTCAATCAAATCGATCATACTATAGAAAAAACGGAAATTCATAGGCCAGTTCCCTGCCCCTTATGGCAGAAGGTCCTTATTTTTCTCTATAATTATTTTTGTCCGTTCTCTCTAGTTTTCTGCCACCAGTATTCTAACCGTCTCTTACTTATTTCAGTCGCGGCTATGTTCAGCTTCCCGTTGTTCGCCCTAAAACCCAAGGCTTCCTGTAGGGTGGTGCCCAAACGTACACCTGGGCGGATATTTCCGCATTCAATCAGAACATGCTCCGTCGTTTCCCTATCTTCCTCACAGCATGTGCATTTTTTCTTCTTGTTTACTGAATTTCGCTTTATAAATACGCGTTCTAAGGCAGCCCTATCTCGCTTCAAACAATAAAGCGCTTCCTCTTGAATTATCATAAAATGCCTCCCTCTTTATTTCGTTTTTGCCCTCTCGGTAGTTATTCAGAGTCGGCTTTTTTTCCATCGCTGCCCTCCAGTAAATCTTCTCTGCCTCTTTGACTTTTCCCTTTACGCTCTTTGTTGTCAGTTCTCTTACAGCCGTATATTTACTGGTGAGCCTCCTAGTTCTCTTTCTCCACTGCGTGTCAACGCTCTTTCTATATAAATAGCGGAACACCTTCACTGCCCACCTACTCTCTTTCATATGGCGTGGCCTTGAGCGGCGCCGCCATCTAGTGAGCATTCTTGAAACCACCGGAAAGCCAGCGCCTTGAGCGGCGTGTACACGCCGCCGCCGGACAAGGCGCGAGCATAAGAAGCTTGCCGAGCAAGCTCCTAAAAAGAAAAAAAATCATGACAGCCCCGCTAACATGAAAGCTGGGAAGGTGCGAAGCATGCGGTGATGCGCCGGTGTTTCTCACCGGAAGCGTCAGTCGGTGCTAATGGTCTTGCTTTACCGTGGCCACGACGACTACGTTAGACGCCGACAGCCCGGGCGCGCATTAGCAGAAACTCGTTAGAATCGCTTCTGACACGACAACCCTATACATGCACTGTCTGGGTGCACTGCCTCCAGGATGGGCCCAATCAATTTCTATATACCGTGACAGCGAGAGTCGACGACAAAGCTAGGTCCTTAGGCTGCTTCGCCCTTAAAACTTAGTTGATCAATAGTCTGCTCAACTCCTTGGATCGTAATGGAACTACTGATGGCTGCACATTCATCATAATTCAAAGGACTTAAAAGAGAAAAAAGTTGCTTTGAGCTCGGCATCGTGTTCGTCATGATCATCATCATCGTCGTCATGAAGAGCATTAAACAAAGCCTCATAGTACATTTCTAGTGCAACATAGTATCTGTTGTGTGCGTTACCAGAGTACCATTAGGTTATATGTCCAAAATTACTTTACCCGTAGCATGGCGACGTTCGAGAAGCACAGCTTGACACATCGGTTGCTCTGAGTTCACAGCCCTCCCGTTCCGCGTTCGAATACGTGCACCTGTGTAGCGGACAGCACCATTCTCTTGGACTTTGATGTTTTCAATATCATTGATGCCCATGCCTGGGATTTCGCATTCTGTCTCATAAAGGTTTCAGAGGCTCTCAAGTATTGTCTTTTCCTCATTCTTCCTGCAAATGATTTTACTGCTCCAATCTCTACTGCTTATTGCACGAAGTTCTTGTTTAATCAAAGAGTTCGCAAGCAGTGATTATGAACAAACCTATGGAAAAAGTATTTGCAATTGCCGGTCTTACTTCAACTATGAATTCTTAATTGCGTACAATCTCTGAGTTTATTTTCCAAAGCGACCACCGTGTTGGAAAATTGGTTCGGTGGCCTAATTGTGCTAAGTCTTGTAATAATAATTCAGTGGTCTTGAGAGCAAAACGCCGGCTCTATAATGCCCGACAGTTCACGGGAATGCAGTGATGAAGACACGTAACTTCGATCAAGGCGAGCGTATGAACTCTCCTTGAAGTCGTGTGTACGAAGTTTTGAACCCATGCACCTGGTGTCAATTAGCCCTGCATTTAGCCCTGCATATACAATACCTGATAGAGCTCCGCCGCTGCTCTTTCGCTCACAATCCTGATTACTGCGATCACTGGGGTCACATACACAATTTAAGTCACCCGTTAGCACTGTGCGTCTTTCACAGTCAATAGGGTTGGACATATCTTCAGAAAAATGAAAACGTCCGGCTGCTGTCATTTAATCGCTGCTACGCTAGTACGCCCCGAGCATGGCTACGTCCGTTGTTGTGGCCAGATCTGCTGAGAGGGTCAGTGTATGTAACACATGCGGGTGTCAAAGGACGAAAACTCATTCCCAATGCTTCCAGGTCCATGCCGTGCTTTCCTTAATAAAAGGGGGGAGGGGGGGGGGGGACATGCGCAGGACAAGGTCGCCTCAACCGCTATTTCTCTACGCAGCTTTCTTTTGAGACGAAGAGCATTAGAGAGGAAAATGCGAGAGTTGCGAGAAAATGGAAGGAACACGATCGTCACGTCGCCCCACCTGCAACAGCGCTGTGTATCGACTTCCCGATCGCTTTTAAATTTCCTTTTTTTTTTAACCTTAGGGCCACGACGCAGTTGGTGATTGGGTGCGGACGATCAAGTTGGCAGTTGGAATACGATGCGCCTCGGCAGCCGCCACAGACAGTATGCTGCAGCTGGCAGTCAGAGCGCCGATGGACGCCTGAAACTTGACCGAAAGCATTTAGAGCTAACCATCACGTGTGTTCACGTTAAAAACAAGTAAAAAAGAAGAAACAGCGGCGAGAAATGGGTGCATCGTTTTTAACTTATTCGATCAGCGCGCAACACTGCTGCGTGCAGTGCGTCTGTACCTAATGTTCTTGATGTCCTCTACATGATCGAGTTTTCATGAACGTTTAAACACGATGCAGCGTCAGGAAACTTGCAACTTGACGCGTATTGTGCTAACTACTTGATCTGCTCAGAATTATATGTCGCACGGTTTCCGGGAGACGGGCAGTGTGCGCGCACTGTTTTGAAACAATTAAAATAACGTTTGCGCTCAAAACACGCCATCTACTTACGCCCTTTCACATTCTCGCGAACATGAAATCAATTTCGCTATCCATTTCGCCTGTGAAGACAAATACGACAAAAAAATCGATCGATCATGCTCTCCGGGTGGTGCGTGTGTGATGTAGTACTTGTCCGTTAAAAATGCGCGTGTCTAAAATCTGTGAGTGCTTTTGTTGCAGGAAAAGCAACTCACATCCACGGGAAAGTTAGAAACGGGGATTAGAAACGGGCATATGTACGAAACCTATCATTTCATGGCCAATCATGCGCGTTTGTAACTTTCATGTGCTTTCTATGTTGGACAAGCTAGCGTAGCCTACTGGTCCAAGTATCTTGTATGCATTCGTCTACCTACGTCTAAAATCATTTTTGTTTGATCGGATTTCTTTTGATGGCAAACTGCGCTTACGGGGTTGTCGACAGATGTCGACAGATGGCGCCCTACACTTTCAATATCTCCTTATTCAAGACATCATTTACTCGTCATCGTTTCTGCCAGAGCCTGCCCCGTTCTGAGCATATACATATACAGTTACGGAAAGGCAACTCGAATTCGAAAGCCGTTCCGCATTGTCATACACATTCTTTTACGCCGCCTACTTAAGTTTATCTCTGAACTCGCACGTACAACACCTGTCTGTTATTTGACGTGGGCTGTAAACGTTGACACGCTATCACCTGTACCGCAGTCCCGTATATCCCTGGCCGAAGAAACAGGGTATGCGCTACACACTAGCTTCATTACTGGTAATCGCGACGTAAAGGACAAGCACGTCATGTCATTGTTACCATGACCTCATTAGTGAACCTGTTAGCCATACACACTTACCACGCCGTTCCAGTTTGGTATGTACCGAACGAACAGGACGACCATGCTTGATATTTTCCCACTCTTGGCACAACTGGACTTGCCGCCAACGCCACTCACCATTCGCGTCTATAAACGTCAATTCCATTCAATCCATATCAATTGGGCACGTAGGACGCCCGCATTAACAAAGAAAGAGTAAAGAAAAGCATATGTGAACGCTAAACGCAGAATGCACTAGAGTGCATAGGTTATCTGGAGAGATTACGCAGGTGGGTGTACGTTTCCCTCAGAGGGATTTCGACGGAAAAGCTTCCTCCTTTGCTCAATCATTTAGCACACGGCAAACGAAATGCTGACCATATCGTTGACTACCGCGGTTAGCATAACCCCTCTTCAAGGCACCAGCGGCCCATCGTACCTGTTGCACCTAATTTACCACAGCCTCAGGGGGACTTTCTCCGCGTGCACGATAATGTTCTTTGCCTGTGGCCTCCAGGTGCCCGAGAAGAGCGTGTTAGTAGTTAAGCAACACTATTACCGAGAACTCTTGTCAAGTAATAAAACGAGTAGCCCTTCCGTTATGCAGGTGTGTCGTTTCTTACGCCAGGAAAATGTCAAGGTATAAAATGATCGTCAGGAGATCCACTCGAACATTCGAAATGAGCCAACAGCTGCGTCATCTGCTGAGGCATCTCTGAACTAAATCGCTCAAGCGCGCACTTCAGGCCGCAATCAGGACATTAAACTAAACGAAAAGGGATGTGCATAAACCTTTCGTACAAGTCATTTACGATGGCAGAGCTATGATTGAGAGATGACGCAAAGAACGTCGCCTGTTTTGCTGTTTTGCTAAAAGCGGAGCTCTTCTAGGTCGAGCCTTCATCGACCGATGCTGGGCCGACCACGAAGGCAGTGCACCGTGTGAGGCAAAGAAATCTTCAGGCGGTCTGGGCGAGTGGGTGTACGTGCATGTGTTTGTGTGTTTAGCTCGATAGCGTGAAATGCAAAGAAAGCAAGCAAGCAAGAAAGAAAGCAAGGTCATGAGAGGCTACATATTGAGGCGCACGATAAAAATCATATAATGATGATGATGAACCATAAAAAAAGGTTCGTAATCATCATCATCAAAACCACAACGCGCAATTAATCAGAAGTGCTCCATTAGGGTAGTAGGTCACATATGCTAAGACGACGCAAGTGAGCAAGAAAGAAAACAAGAAAGAAAGATGTTCATGGGTGGCTGCATTGAGGTGCAGGTTGTTAAACCACAGCTTCGCATTAATCAGAAGTTCTCCAATAAGGTAGGAGGTCAGACATGTTAATACAAGGAAAGGAAGAAAGAAAGACAAAAAATCCACGCCTCTCCACGAAGTGAATCATGACGAGTGGGCGAAGCACTGGGGATCGTTCGGTGTTACCCTAAACCACACATGACATTGCCCACTCGCGCATGTAAAGCAGTGACAACGCGTGTGTATATTTACACACGTGTTGTCATTAATGCTCCTGGACTTGTGACGTTCCTGCTCTCCCACGTCGTAGATCGTGCCGAGTTCCGGATTACATTTAGTTAACGCGCACGCTGCGAATCTTTATGGTTCAACTAAACTCCCTAGATATTTTATCCGTTTTTTTAAATGCGAAGCATTTTTTTGCGAACTTCGGCGACCTTGAGCGTATCTATCTATCTATCTATCTATCTATCTATCTATCTATCTATCTATCTATCTATCTATCTATCTATCTATCCGCCTACGATTTTGTGCTCTCCTGGCCGTTTCGCTAACGGGATGTTTACGAAAATTGGTATGCTCCAACATGACTACATGACGAACATAAATGACAGGTCATAACATGAAAATCGTGATACGCTTGTCATGAGCGACATGATTTACATGCCACGCGTTTCGTTAATGGGACGCATACAGAAATTGGCATGCCACAACATGACTGCATGACAAACATAAATGACAGGTCATAACATGCAAATCATGACATGCATGTTATGAGCGGCATGATTTACATGACACGGTCTTGGTGCTCTCCTGGCCGTTTCGCTAATGCGATGTATGCGAAAACTGGTATGGCACAAAATGACTGCCTGACGAACATAAATGGCAGGTCATAACATTAAAATCATGATATGCATGTCATGAACGGCATGATTTACATGCCACGGTCTTGGTGCTCTCCTGGCCGTTTCGTTAGTGGGATGTATAGGAAAATTGGTATGCAACAACATGACTGCATGACGAACATAAATGACAGGTCAAGATATGAAAAGCATGACATGCATGTCATGGGCGGCATGATTTACATGCTACACGTTTTGTTAATGGGATATATACCAAAATTGCTATGGCACAACACGACAGCATGACGAACGTAAATGACAGGTCATAAATTGTGTGGCATGAGATTAGAATCATGACACGCGTGTCATGAGCAGCATGGTTTACATGCCACATTCTTGGTGCTCTTGCGGCCGTTTCGTTAATGGGATATATACGAAAATTGCTGTGGCACAACACGATTGCATGACTATTATAAATTACTGGTCATAACATGGAAATCATGACATGCATGTTATGATTTTCATCTTATATGTCATGACCGGCATGACTTACATGCCACGGTCTTGGCGCTATACTGCCTTTTCGTTAATGGGATGTATACGAAAATTGGTTGGGCACAACATGACTGCATGACGATTATGATCGTCATGCAGTCATGTTGTGCCAAACCCATGACAGGTCATAACATGAAGATCGTGACATGCATGTCATGAGCGGCATGATCTGTCATGGGGGCGTGACATCGCTGCCGACATGAGCTTACCTCGCCTTTTCGCGCAGGTTCTTATCGGAACCCTGCTGATTCCGTTGCCTGGTTTCTTCAATGTGAGCGGAGGCCTGCCACCGTCTTCATATTCTACGTTCCGGTCAGATGCGTGTGATCCCATGGTGACGTTGTTTCCTCTGGTAAACGACAGGCAAGTGCCAACGTTGGATTCTTTCAAGCATCTGGCCTGGCAACTACCTTCGTCAACTGATACAGCGGGGGCGGTGGCTCTACTAAAGCATCACTTCGACGGACTGCTGCTGGGGCGTGACATCGCTGCCGACATGAGCTTACCTCGCCTTTTCGCGCAGGTTCTTATCGGAACCCTGCTGATTCCGTTGCCTGGTTTCTTCAATGTGAGCGGAGGCCTGCCACCGTCTTCATATTCTACGTTCCGGTCAGATGCGTGTGATCCCATGGTGACGTTGTTTCCTCTGGTAAACGACAGGCAAGTGCCAACGTTGGATTCTTTCAAGCATCTGGCCTGGCAACTACCTTCGTCAACTGATACAGCGGGGGCGGTGGCTCTACTAAAGCATCACTTCGACGGACTGCTGCTGGGGCGTGACATCGCTGCCGACATGAGCTTACCTCGCCTTTTCGCGCAGGTTAGTTACCGAAACCCTGAATCTTGTTACCGATGTTCAAATCGTTGTTTGATAGCGGTGTCGTGCCCCGACTGCCTATTTCAGTGTGTGAAAAAGTGCATGTGTTTGCGTGTGTTTTCCTCTCGCGTCTTTGATGTATTGCTCTTACTGCTCTCCGGAGACGTGGAACTAAACCCTGGCCCTGGTTCGGCTACAAGAAGTAAAAGCGAAAGTGCTAGTCTGGAAGGCATTTATGAAATTGTTCGCAGGCTAGAGCAGGGTCAGACGCGTTTTTTCGCTGAGCTAGAAGAAGTAAAGAAACAGCAGTCTGCTTTTGCTGCTTCCTTTCAGGAACTGCAGAGTACCGTTGCTGCTCTCCAGGGCGACTTTCTTGCAGTGAAAGAAAGCTCATCTGAAAATCAACAGAGACTGGTTAAAATCGGGACGTCTCTCGAGGATAGCAGCAACAGGTCTCGCAGGAACAATCTGATAGTGTTTGGGCTGCCTGACCACGCAAATGAAAGCTGGCGCGAATCCGAGGAAAATACACTCGCGTTTTTTAAGGAAGAGCTTGATCAGACTGTCACAACACAAGATATTGAACGTGCCCACAGATTAGGAAAGTACTGTGAAGGAAGGAACCGACCGATTATCATCTCATTTTCTAGATTTAAAGTTAAGGAACAAATTTTGTATTCCAGATCAAGGCTAAAGGATAAAGACTATGTAATTCGCGAGGATTTCTCTCCTGCTACTAGGCGTGCGCGCTCAAAGTTGACTGAATATGCTCAAGGTCTGAAACTCCCTTTCAAGCTACGCTTAGATAAGCTTCATATGGGTAATAAAACGTTTGTTTATGACAGTGCAGAAGATAGGGTGACGGAACTCAAGAGATAGCTACGTGGCAAGCAATTTGCTAATCAAAAAGCCGCAAGCGCAAATTCTAAATCTGTCCCTCCGCACAACCTATCTCTAACTTTGCTGCTGGTAAACTGCCGCAGCCTCAAAAATAAAGTGGATGAATTTGCTACTTTGTTGTCTACTACGCAACCCTCTATAGTAATTGGAAGTGAATCTTGGTTACATGATTCCATTGCTAATTTTGAAGTCTTTCCTCCTGGTTACGATGTATACCGATCTGATAGGAACACACAAGGTGGCGGTGTTTTTATTCTCATTAATGAACTTCTACAGAGTGGTGAACTGTCCGCTACTTTTCATCATTCAGAATCCGTTTGGTGCAAGGTCCGACTTAACAATGGTAAATGCTTTGCACTTGGTTCCTTCTACCGATCTCCTAGCTCGACTAACCCAGAATCATTTGATGAGTTATCACGTTTTTTAAATACCATTAACTGCGACTTTATTCTTGGAGGAGACTTTAATATGCCTCTGGTTGCCTGGAATAATGGTAAACCTGTGTTCTCCGACTCGAGTTCACTATCCTCTTCTTTCTCAGAGCTTATCACGACAAATGATCTGACTCAATTCGTATCCGAGTGCACGAGGCAAGGTCACTCTTCTGCCAGCATGCTGGATTTGATTTTTGCTAACTCTGCGTCGTTGCTCCATGATGTGGTTGTCATCCCAGGCATTAGTGACCACGACTGCGTCGTTGCCACTTACAGTAACACATCACTAAAATCAGCCCACAAACAACCTCGAAAAGTTTATTTTTATGAGCGAGGTGACTATGCGTCATTATCTCGAGAACTTTGTCTTTTCTACCCTGAATTCTGTGAAGTCGCCGAGTCACTCAACATTGATGAATTGTGGTCTGTTTTCCGTGATAAATTGATGAATTTAGTTGAAGAATACATCCCTTCTAAACTCGTAACAAGTCGACGCCGCAATGATAAACCATGGGTAAACAAGGAAATTCGAACTTTAATTAGCAGGAAACGCCGCCTCTACGCAGCCTATTTAAAAAATCGCAAACAGAGTGTGTCTGAACAAATGCGTGACATAAGCTACAAAATAAAACATTCCATTAAAGTAAAAAAGGAGAAATACATTTCTTCGCTCGATGTAGCTTTCAAAAATAATCCTAAAGAATTCTGGAAATTTATTAAAGTGAACAATAAAGAGGTGAACGCGATACCAAATCTTTTAGTCAACGGAGAAGCAGTGTTTGATGATTACGAGAAGGCTAGCTCTTTTAACTCCTATTTTAAATCCGTGTTTTCCAACACGTGCGCTAATCAACTTCCTGTAACGCCAGATTTACCCTACGAGAATATGCCCATGGTTACTGTTACGTACAATGGTGTTCTTAAGCTGCTTAGTAATCTGAGAAACAATTCAGCTGGGGGTCCTGATGGCATACCAACCAAGGTAATCAAAGCATGCCCTCATGAGATTGCTAATTTCTTAGTCGTCTTGTTCAATAAATCTCTGCACAGCAGTTCTGTACCAACACAATGGAAAACAGCAGGTGTTGTTCCCATTCATAAAAGTGGTCCCAAGCATTCCATTCAGAACTATAGACCGATTTCGCTAACTTCTGTATGTTGTAAAACTTTAGAACATATCATTTACAGTGCTGTGATGAAACACCTCCAAAACAATGCTTTCTTTTCACATGCTCAACATGGATTCAGGTCTGGCTTGTCCTGCACAACGCAGTTGGTTGAATTTTGCCATGATCTTTTTTACTCCTATGATTCTGGATTTCAAGTAGATTGCATTTTTTTGGATTTCAGAAAGGCCTTCGATACTGTTCCTCATGATCTGTTACTGTATAAATTATCATCTCTCTGTATACATCCTGCTATAGTCGATTGGATTAAAAATTACCTCTCCGAAAGAACACAGCATGTTATGATTAATGGCATTAGGTCAACTGGAATAACCGTTACTTCTGGCGTGCCGCAAGGATCTGTTTTGGGGCCTTTGTTATTTTTGATTTATATCAATGATATTGTGCAGGGTCTTCAATGCAATGTCAGATTATATGCAGATGACTGCGTCATTTATAGGAACATAATAAACGAACACGATATTATTAGTCTCCAAATCGATTTAAACACAATTCAAACTTGGTGTTCTACATGGTGCATGTCTTTGAATGGTGCTAAATGTCAATTTATATCCTTTACCCGCAAACGTTTGCCTGTGAGATCGGAATATCATTTGGACGATATATCACTTGAACGGGTACAGCATTACAAATACCTTGGGGTTTATTTTTCAGAAAATCTGTCCTGGACTAGACACATTGAACATGTAACCTTAAAAGCTTCCCGAATGCTAAACCTCATTAGACGCAATTTTCACCAAGCCCCCAGGAGCGTTAAAGAACAACTTTACAATACGAATGTTCGTCCAATACTTGAGTACGCTTGCGCTGCGTGGGATCCTGACACCTTCTGTCTTGTGAATAAACTTGAACGTATCCAAAATCGCGCAGCCAGGTTTGTCTCTGGTAATTACAACTTTAAAAGCAGCATTTCATTAGTCAAAGACAACCTTGGCTGGAAACCCCTAGCCCAACGCCGCCTAGCAACGAAATTGGAACTTTTCTACAGAATTTACTCTGATCTCACAGGTATTAACAAAAGCTTGTATATTTTTCCCCCTCACTTCATCTCTACGCGCTGTGATCATGACTGTAAGGTACTTGAAACGCGATGTCGCACTAATGTATTTCAATATTCATTCTTTCCGCACACCTCCATGCATTGGAACAGACTTCCTAAGGGTATAGCTGATTGTAAAACATTATCCCAGTTCCAATCGTTTTTACATTCAAATTTCCCGTGAGCTATAAACTAGCTGCCCCTTGCCTTTGCGGTTTTTTCTTTCTCTTCTCTTGGAGAGATTGTGCCTGAATTGTGTGTTGCCACTTTTCCTTACTGCATATACCGCTTTGTTATTAGCTCATTTTATGATCTTTGTATTTGTGTAACCACAGATTTCTGTATGTTGATTTTCTTCTCGTGTTACCCCCCCTGCAATAATGCCCTCGTGGCGCTGCAGGTACTTGTATAAATAAAAAAAAATCTAAATGCCACTCGTTTCTTTAATGGAATGTATACCAAAATTGCTATGGCACAACACGACTGCATGACGAACGTAAATGACAGGTCATAACGTTAGAATCATGACATGCGTGTATGAGCTGCATGGTTTACGTGCCACTGTCATGGTGCTCTTGCGGCCGTTTCGATAACTTCACATGTACCAAACTCGGTATAGCGAGACAACAATGCAAACCCATTTTATGTTCCTGATGCGTGCTTCGTATTTCCTTGATTCCCACTGCACGTGGGATCTGCCAATTTTTTTAGTAGCGACAACTACCTCCTCTCCGGCACCCTCTTGCTCGAAGCCCGCGTCGGCAGACATGTTCTTCCTAAACAGACACCTATCAAACATGATAACCTATCAAATATGATAGTGGACGTGCCATATGTATTGAAACGTCTACCGAAACGCGCAACTTTCTTTGACGTTCTCTCGCTGCAGCGTTCGAGTAAGAGCTTTATGAAGAACATGGCTGCCAAAAGCAACGCCGACCAATCAGATGCACCAGCGGCACATCAATGTTTTTCGCTACTTCAAAAAACGGAAAAAATATATAGAGACTTTAGGTTCAACTACACACAAGAGAAATCTCCCACCGTCACTACATTGCAGGTCAAGATCCAGTGCCTTTTCACATGGGATGGCCGGTGAACGGTTGTGCAGCGCGAGCAGTTCGTTTCTTCAATCAAGAAACTCGCTAGCCGACGCTGCCTGTGTAGGCGTTTTGTCTCGCGGGCGAGGGGGCGCTCTCGTTCCTTGCGAGCTGGTACAGACAGTACAGCGTTCATCGCAGCAACAGCGTTTCAAAAAAAATAGTCTACGCGCACTGTTGTTTTGCACCTGCGCTTCGACTGTAGACTACGGCGGACGGACGGACATTGTGAGGTCTTAATAAGCATCCCCCCACGCAGGACATTGCTTTCATATGGACGCCCGCGTATGAGGGATTGAGTGGCACTGAGGCGGCTCATGCATGTGCCCGAGTAATGATTGGCTGAGCGCAGGCTACTGGCGCCGCCTTAGAACACACAATCCCATTCAGTGCGCGGGATCATCTTTTGACCTTTCATGACATAACAAATCACTACAGCCTTCAACGTACCCTATACCCCCTTACACCGTGGAGCTGACCGTCAATACGAGATTTTGTGGCGCCAGTTGCTCGCACGTTTCCTACGCCCTCTTTCAGTCATCTTATACACCCTGCTGTATATCCCTCTCCCTCATGCATTTTCTGCACTCAAAAAGCCAATCTCGACCACGTCATGTAGGGGTGTGCTCGACAGCCCCCACCTAAATCACTTAATATAATAAGGAGCAGTGGGAGGCTGCTATGTGCCGCTCGGTGCCCGAGGTCTAGGACCAGATCCTGGATTGGGCCAAGAAGGCAGCGGATACCTTCCCAGGGTAGGTTTCTCCGCTGCCTCCGCCACTGTCCCTTTCCCTCCTGGGATAAACAAAAGTTTTTTCTCCTCCTCCTCGCCCCAGAAAGGGTTCGATAGTTGTTCTTTCTCTCTTTCCGTTGTTGGTTTTAGGGGTGAAGCACCTTAAGAATTGAAAGGGCAGTTTCCGAGATACGACCGGCACTGAAGTTACGTGTGGCTATTTTTGAATCACTAATAATCATAGTGATATCGGGGATGGATAATGCTAATGCAATGGCAGCCTCCTCTGCCTCCTGTGAAGAAGTGGCAGTAATGGATGCCATTGTGATTGCCTCGCCATTGGAATCTACAGCTGAAATGACATAGGAGGGGGAAGGTGGGTATTCTGCTGCATCGACATAGAGCACGTCGTTTGCTCCCTGTATCTTTTCTGAAGGGCTTTCGCCCTTTGGATTCGCCGTTGAGTATAGCACGTGGGGTGCACGTTCTTTGGAAGGGGAGGTATGTGTAATTGGTTGTGTATGTGGCGCGGAATGTCGTAGTTGGATTTGGTTATAGAAGTGAAATTTATGCGGGTAGAAGCAAAGATGTGATGGTCTGTACTAGTAGTCGAGAGTCTAGCGTTTTGTGTGGTTATGTGAGCTTCGATAATTTCTGACAAGATATTTATAACACCAGTCCGGTGTAGGTCGTGTGTTAGAGGCGGTTAATGCAATTCCTTTGTTTTATTGCTTTGTCCACTCGTGCTTCTCCTCCTCCCTTTCTTCTTCCTACTCCATTCTTCTCCTCTCTACTTACTGTTCTTATTCATCGTTGCCTACTTTATTACCTTGTACTGCCCGTTTCACTTGCTAGCGCTCAGAAAGATCGCTGGATTGATCTTCCGTGACATTGTGCGCCCCTATAGCATCTCTCGCCAGTGAATGCTGGGAAGCTGAGACAACGTTTCCTGCTTGCTGCCTGCATTCGTTCAACATCGACAGATTGCGTTGTCCTCCGCGTTCTCGTGTTTCGGCGCCTCGCCAGCGTCATCCTGAATGCCCCCACTGTGTCCTTTTCCCGAATTGTTCGCCGTTTCTTGTTTTCCTCCTCGTCCTCCGATTATCCTGGTGAACACCAACTTGTCGAGGGCAGCTGTCGGAGCCTCGCACACGACGAACGCTAAATACGACAGCAGGAAGCACCAGACGAGCAGCGCAAACAGCAGCGTGACCTGAAACAGAAGCAAGAATAAAGTCAACGTCACTCGCTATTTTCGCAAAATTAAAAAAAAAAACAGAATATCCGGCCCGACGTTACACTCTTTCGAACACTCGAAAGCAAAAGCCTGTTGCAAATCCGGTAATTCATTGAGACCTTTGCTCTCGTCGCTTGCGTATGGCGGGCTGGAGGGCTAGCGGTTAATCCTTATAGCATGTGGAAACGCACATCCGATAAAAAGGCGTCATTAGAAAAAGAGGAAGACATGCATAACCTCTGATTGGCATTGCAATCTGCCTCTTTTTGATGCATTACCATATAACGTTACCGGCTTTCTCTCCGTGGCAAATCACGTTCGATCCGTACCCACACATCCGGTGCTGCTGCACGCTGGTGTGAGCCACACATGACCATGTATGTCCATTTGCACGTGTTTCCTGCTACCCTCGTGTCTTTGAATGCCACCGCCTAAACAGCGCGGGGACCTTGAATACAGCTTTTACGAAGATATCGTTGGTTCTCTAAGGCTTCATGAAGAACTTAAATAGTCGAAAGCGCCTGGGTGAAAAACATTTCTAACGAGGTAGTATTGGGTTCACTATGCAACATTTGCTCAAGTAGCGCAGCGACAATATCTTGAGGGATTTTATTTTAGGAGGCAATATTTCTGTCGACGAATATTTCGGGCCCTTTTTTCTGTAGTGCACCTTTTCTAACAGAGCAGGTACTCTTAGTTTGTGTCGCTCACGTCGCCGATGATTCCTTCGTCGCAGTTTGAAGGAAATGTTACATTTTTACATTTTCGCTTCGGTGAAGGGGACTGCACCGCCACTGTTCAATGTGCACTTCTAGTGTGCTCAGCTGCTACTTTTTCCCCACTCCTTCCATATGAGCAGTATTCCTTTATAAGCACTTATAAGCGATGACAAGGTACAGATATATTTCTTTCCAGAAAAATTAGAAGTAAGCAACCTTTTTCGCCGACCCCTAGTTCGAGAAACTGTTTAAATCACCCCTTTGTACAATTCGAGCTACGGCTGTTTCAGCGCAAAATTCCGCAATAGTTCATGTAAATACCATTTGCCACGGAATATTTGTGCCCAGCAGACACGTAGCCCGTAAGCGGGAGCAATCATGCTTACAACGGGCTAGCAAGCTTCTCAGTCAGCAATCTAATCAGAAGGAAGATTCACACAGAGCATGATGTTTTCTGGTTCTGAGGTTTTGCGTCCCAAAACCACGATATGGGAATGAAAGACACCGTAGCGGACGGCTCCGGAAATTTTGACCCCCTGGACTTCTTTAACGTGCATTCACATCGAACAACACACAGACTTCAACATTTCGCTTTCATAGTAACGCAGCCGCCGCGGCCGGGATTGGATCCCGCGACCTTAGGATCAACAGCCTAGTGCCATAGCCACTAGACCACCGTAGCGGGGCGATACACACAGAGCAGGACAGCCACTTGGAATCTTGCATATCTGATCTCTAACGACGACTTCATAATCGCACATACTGCAATGGGGGATTTCTTATTATTAACCAACTGCGATCCTTAACTGACGTTCCAATGCGAGTACACCACTGATTTTCGTTCCGTCACCAGGAGACGTAGTGTCGTGGGAAAAATAGGTAAGAGACATCACAGATTGTAAAGGTGGACGACCAGCGAAGCTGTGGTATTACCCTACCCGAAGGACCAATGCGACGTAACCTCGAACGATTGAGCAATTCACTACATGAAATAGTTAACAGCGACACAACAAAATGCATTACACCTTTGGTTCCTACATTCATACTTCATTTTCGGTATGATGCCATTCGTTCACGCCTGGAATCGGTCCACGTACACGCGATTCATATATACAGGCAATGTACTTAGCACATTCGTAACTCTATATCTCTCAATGCCATACTAGTACGAGACGCTACCGGTGTGGCCATAATCTTCACCAGCAATTGCCACTGGCGATCGCCCCAAGCGAACCTCTGCACACTGTCTCACTGCACTGCCACCATTCAGGATCGGCTCGAATTTTATGTCTACGCGCGTACGTTTGGACAGAGTCTAGCTGTAGGTGCCATCCCTGTCAAGAATTTTAATAACCCTCAGACGAGAAGGAACATTTAGACAATAACGGCCGCCCAGTAGAGACTGCCCTCGTTCGAGCACTGGGAATGAAACTACAACAAACTAGACAACAACACTAGTACAAACTGCTACTAATCTGGAAGCTACAAAACGTTCCTGATGTACACAGTACAACCAACAAGCCCGGATCACCACGATTCTGAAAGTACTCACCTGATTGAACACCGACCAGAACTTTCGTTCCCTGGACGAGTAATGCCACAGTTGCAGAAATGGCACGTGGATGAGGTATACGCCGAACGACAGCTTGCTCAAGGGCACGTAAGCGTTCCATGAGAGTAGTTTCGTTAGAACCCCTGAAGAGATGAATATCCGTGTAAGTTTGAAAACAAGCTTGTATCAAACGTCTTTTAGCGTATCAATGTTGTAGCAAATGCGTGGCATAGTTGACCTGCAAGACTCACACCAACTGTATCGATTTTTGCGCGGCGTTTCAGTGTCAGTCATGAAACCACACCACGTTAGGGAGTTAAGCTTTTCAAAAGAACGCATCGGCTACAAAGAAAGCTCGTAATGATGCAGTGCGTATAATACCGAGCGCAGCTTTCACGCGCTTTGATGTGCACGTGAAAGCCAAGTGGGCGATGGGGCGTTGCAAAGGGTCGCGTAGCACCGATTCTTGTGCACATGCCTTGCAATAACAAAGGCTGTGATGGGTATCAGTGATGTATGCAATCGACTGATTTATATCGTTCAATTCTATGCGGTGTGCACCGCCGCGGAGGCATTCCATAAGTGCAGCGAGACAAAGCACGTTGTCAAATGCCGAGGTTCCCCATTACCTTGATCAATCCGGGGAGGAATAGAAGAAATGCTTCTTATGATGCACTCGCGTGTAATATGAACAAAAAAAAAAGAAACGTCACTGCCTCACCGCCTCGTCCAGTGCTGCATGAGAGCGTGGTCCATGCCAGGAAGAGCGTCCAGATGATGCGGTCGAAGAAAGAGACAAGAAGCGCCACACCCCTTGGCACGGGATTGAGGTGGGTGTACCAGGCGATCTTCCCAAACACGCAGAACAAGGCGAGGGCCACTGACACGCACCAGCCAGCCCGTTGCAGCCTCTGGAGAAGTGAACGCGAAGCAAATATCCGTATCAGTGCATAAAAAATAATCCACGCATCTCCACGAAGAGAACCATGACGAGTGGGCGAAGCTGGGGATCCTTCTGTGTTACCGTAAAACACTCGTGGCATTGCCCACTCATGCATGTAAATGAGTGATATCGCGTGTGTATATTTACACACGCGTTGTCATTTATGCTTCTGGTCTTTATGAGGTCCCTGCGCTCCTACGTCGTAGATCGCGCCTAGTTTTGGATTAATTAACGCGCACGCCGCGATTCCTTATGGTTTAACTACGCACAAGAGAAATCTCCCACCGGCACTGCACTGCAGGTCAAGATCCAGTGCCTATATATATGGGGTGGCTGGTGAACGGTTGTGCCGCACGAGCAGTCGGTTTTTAAATGCGAAGCATTTCTTAGCGAACTTCGGCGAGTTTGAGCGTATCTATCTATCTATCTATCTATCTATCTATCTATCTATCTATCTATCTATCTATCTATCTATCTAGCCGCCTACGATTTTATGCTCTCCTGGCCGTTTCGCTAATCGGATGTTTACGAAAATTGGTATGCCACATCATGACTGCATGACGAACATAAATGACAGGTCATAACATGAAAATCATGACATGCATGTCATGAGCGGCACGATTTGCATGCGACGGTCTTGGTGCTCTCATGGCCGTTTCGTAATGGAACGTATACGAAAATTGGTATGCTACAACATGACTGCATGGCGAACATGACTGACAGGTCACAACATGAAAATCATGATATGCGTGTCATGAGCGACATTATTTACATGCCATGCGTTTCGTTAACGGGATGTATACGAAAATTGGCATGCCACAAGATGACTGCATCACGAACGTAAAGACAGGTCATAACATGAAAATCATGTCATGAGCGACATGATTTACATGCCACGGTCTTGGTGCTCTCTTGGCCGTTTCGTTAGTGGGATGTATAGGAAAATTGGTATGCAACAATATGACTGCATGACGAACATAAATGACAGGTCATAGCATGGTAAGCATAACATGCATGTCATGGGCGGCATGATTTACATGCAAGGCGTTTCGTTAAGGGGATGTATACCAAAATTGCTATGGCACAAAACGACAGCCTGACGAACGTTAATGACAAGTCATAACATTAGAATCATGACACGCGTGTCATGACCGGCATGGTATACATGCCACAGTCATGGTGCTCTTGCGGCCGTTTCGTTAACTTCATATGTACCAAACTCGGTATAGCGAGAGAACAATGCAAATCCATTTTACGTTCCTTATGCATGCTTCGCATTTCCCTGATTCCCACTGCACGTGGGATCTGCCAATTTTTTTCAATCATGAAACTCACTAGCATACGCCGCCTGTGTCATCGTTGTGTCTCGCGGGCGAGGGCGCGTTCTCGTTCCTTGCGAGCTGGTAATGGGTTCATGATGACGATGATGATTGTGGTTCAGTTAGGAAAGGACGCTAATTTCTGCAGCCCATGTAGGGAGCACGGCTAAGCGTCCTTGGGGGTGGTGGAAAGGGAGTGAAAGAGATAGAGAGGAGAGAAAGGCCGTAGTGGAGGGCTCCGGAAATTTAGACCACCTTGGGTTCTTTAACGTGCACTGACAACGCACAGTGCGTTCATCGAAGGAAGAGCGCTTCCATAGTCAACGCGTGCCGTTCGCTCTCTCACGACAGCAGATGACACTGTCTTGGTTCACTGCCTCCGGGATCGGCCCACACATGCACACACACTGTCGGACTGCACTCATGACTGCCGCTGTAGAAGAGAGAGATCGCGCGCCGGCAGGCACGCGCGGAGAGCGAGCGTGGCTACGACACACAACGGGAGACAAGCCTCGACCCTAAAGAGCTTCGCCCCTCAAACGTACATGATATATACGTAACATTTACCCACAGGCCTCTAAACTCACGTGTGAGACGACTCAAACAGACCCCTGAGGCCCAGTGAGTACCAGCTGAGCAAAATCCCTCCTGACTATGAGTCCATTGACTCTATAGGGCTCTATTTATTATGAGTCTATTGACTACGCTTTTAATCGGGTCTCGGATAAAGAGCTAGCTGTAGAAAGAAAACAAGGCGAAAAAAATGGCCGCATACCTACTTGCTTTGCTGCAAATGACGTCGAAAGAAGAAGATGATGATGATTGTGGCTCGGTTTAGGTAAGGGACGCTAATTTCTGCCGCCGATGTCGGGAGGACGGCTAAGCGTCCGTTTGGGTAGGGGAAACGGACTGAAAGAGATAGAAAGGAGAGAAAACTACACCATCTTCCGCTAAAGGGGCCATGAAGCTAGAGTGTAAGAGTGTATTAGAATAAGGTCTTTCCAGTACACTCTAATGACACGATGCGAAGCAGCACAGGGGGTGTACACCGCGTTTGCATCGGGTTAACCACGGCCGCTCAATAAAAAAAAGGTTGTTTCCATTAAGCGGCTGTGGGTTAACTATAGGTGTGTTTGCATCGGTTTGACGCTAGCAGACGCTGCCTGCTTCAGCGTTGTCTCTCACGAGCGAGGGCGCGTTCTCGTTCCTTGCGAGCTGGTAAAGCGTTCATCGAAGAAAGAGCGTTTCCATAGTAAACGCGCGCCGTTCGGAGAGGACGTTTGAGGAGGGTTACGTGGGGAGGGGGAGTGGAGAGGAGGTGTGTGGACAGAGTCACGTGGAGAGGGAGAGTGGAGAGGAGGAGTGGAGAGAGGAGGTGTGTGAAGAGGGTTTGCGCATGCGCAGTAAGGGTGGTCACGCCGCAGACCACCACCGGATTGAACTCCGCCTTGAGATGCTTGGCATCTAAAAGCCGTAGTGGGGGGCACCGGATATTTTTTGACCACCTCGAGTTCCTTAACGTGCACTGACAACGCACAGTACACGGGCCTCTGGCATTTTCGCCTCCATCGAAAATGCAACCGCCGCGATCGCGAAAGAAGTTTTCTGCCGCCCCTGATACGCAACACGCTCCCTTATATCCCCCTCCCTACCCTCATTCCCCTCCCCTGTCACTTCTCCTATGATGGGCCACGGCCGGACTCGACTCTCCTCTCCGCGCGGAGAGGAGAGTCGAGTTCGGCCGTGGATAGGCGCAATGGAGGTGTTGCTGAAGTCGATTTCTATTCGTCAGTTTTATT
Organism: Hyalomma asiaticum; assembly: GCA_013339685.2. Lineage (NCBI taxonomy): Eukaryota > Metazoa > Arthropoda > Arachnida > Ixodida > Ixodidae > Hyalomma > Hyalomma asiaticum. Next base: position 77,675,710 of record CM023484.1, read on the forward strand.
ACTTTGGCGTCTCTTCGATACCATTTCTAACGCGTTGATTTCTGGAGTCCAATGTGTATTTTGGAGTCCAATGTGTGTATGGAGTCCAATGTGTATTCTTCATTAAATTAACGCTGCGGATCACGGTTATGTATATATGTCTTGCCTCAAATAGCCTGAGCTTCTCGTTTCTCTCTTTCTTTGTTTTTTTTTTCGGTGTATGAAGTTGACATGTATCCAAGGAGGTTGCATGTATCACCCCGCGCCACCATTGCTGGTAGTTCTGCTGGCTTTAACCGCCCGGTTGAATTAGTTTCGGCCAGGCAGTTGGGTCACAGACAGACAGACAGGGACGAACGGAAGGACTGTATTTTCTTTTTCTCGCGTTTATGTAGCCCAGGAAAGACTGTCGTCTTTAAAAATATATCGTTTTCTGGCTATATCTATCACGTTACGCAGGATCTAAGAGCGTACTATACTGTATATAAGGCTCTACTGACTGCGAGTCCAAGGCAAACCCCCATGATATATAGTTTGTCAGCGTGTACGAGCAACGGCTACACTTCTGCCGATGCACACGTGAAAACACGCAGCATACGGCAAGTAATTGTGGCACAATAGTACCCTGCATTTGTTTCCTTGGCGCTTCTCGGTTACTACCTCTCATTTCATGGTTAATGTACGCGGCGTCTACTCATGCCGTGTTTACTCTCAGAAGACGGCAGTTGAAAGCAAGACCATGATATGCTAATAACTTACCAAAACATCTTAATATGAATCTTGATCAACAACGGTTAAGATAAGCCAAATAAGTATGATAATATAAAAGATACACATTACGGGCAATTTACTCGAAAAGGAAATCAAATTAAGCGAAAATAATTAGAAAACGCCGACAATAAACAAAATAGAGACACGGGCGAATCACTGTGCCGCAGAAACACAAACTGGCCTACCCCAATGTATTCCCACAAAGCCAATCAATACTAGTGCAAAATAAACTAGATGAATCCAGATTAATAATCGTTGAAATAAGCCATAATGGTATAATAAAATAAAAAGTGCACGTGAAATCTAAACAACCGCATAAAGAGACAAAATTAAGCGAAAGTCATTCCGAAACGCCGGTGACAAACGTAACAGCAACATAAGAGAAACACAGACGAATCACTGCTCCGCACTTAATACAGTTTTCACTGTGGTGGAGCTGGTTTTGATTTCTTTAGTAGCGAAGCTGCTTAAGCTAACCGTCGAAGGCATCCGTAAAGCAGCAATTCGTGGGTCTATTGTTCCACACAGCAGGGCACATTGATCGTTACCGCGACGGGTGAAGCCGGCGTTTGCCTATGGTTCAGCCCTAAAAGCTTGCCAGAGTATCCAGAAACCAGTATCATTTCAATCGTTCTTGATCTGCTAAACTCTAGAATAATTGTGATGTAAAAGCGCGTTTCTCTTTTTAAAGACGATAGTGTTCTTGGGATACTTCAACGCAGAAATTTTAGTCTGTCTGTCTGTGTGTGTCTGTCCTGCTTTTCTGGCGAAATGGCGAAAGTTTAACCCCTTCCTCAACGACCACCCATCTTGATCTGGTTTCTGCGTTCATACTTGTGAACACAGTCGACCAAAAAGCAAATATTACGCATATCTGAGGCACAACATCAATACGTAAGTATTAGTTGGTGTGTTCCTTTAGTAGAAAATACATAGATGCGTAATTCTAAAGACCCTAGTGCTTGTTAGGATGCGCTAAAAATGCGACGCTATGCACGAAAAAGCGGACGTTTCCTACGCTTCGGTAAAACGTCACGGTAATAGACCAACGAGCAGACTGCAGCGGAGAAGCGCCGGCGTGCCGATGCCCGTCGTCTCAAGCGTGCCTAGGAAACGTCAGAGCAACGAGCCCAGCGGCTAGCGAAAGATCGTGAATCGAGGCGCGCCCGGAGCCAACAGGAAACAGACGAGGTGCGCGATGCGCGAATTGTCACTGACCGAGAGGCTAAGCAAGCGTACCCAGCGGCTGAACAGACGCCCGAAGCTCGTGCCGAGCCGCAGATGAACCGGGACTCATGTAGTACGGCCAGTAGAAGACTATCGTCTTTCGACGACATTTGCAGCGAAGCACGGAGATACGCGGCCAATTTTTTTTTTTTTTTTGGGGGGGGGGGGGGGGGGATCAATAATGTACCATTGACCGAGTATCAATGCCACGATATTGCACACAAATTTTCGCGATGGTCAAGTTTCACCCCAGCACCCGTAGCATAAAGAGGCATATCAAGCATTCTCTATCAGAGCGGACCACTTTATAGGGGTTAAGAAGCGTCAGGAAGACGCTTTTAAATGCGAAGCATTTCTTAGCGAACTTCGGCGGGTTTGAGCGTATCTATCTATCTATCTATCTATCTATCTATCTATCTATCTATCTATCTATCTATCTATCTATCTATCTATCTATCTATCTAGCCGCCTACGATTTTGTGCTCCCCTGTCCGTTTCGCTAATCGGATACTTACGAAAATTGGTACGCCACATCATGACTACATGACCAACATAAATTACAAGTCATAACATGAAAATCATCACAGGCATGTCATGAGCGGCATGATTTACATGCCACGGTCTTGGTGCTCTCCTGGTCGTTTCGCTAATGGGATGTATGCCAAAATTGGTATGCCACAATATGACTGCATGGAGAACATAAATGACAGCTCATAACATGAAAACCATGATATGCATGTCATGGTCGACATGATTTAAATGCCACGCGTTTCGTTAACGGGATGTATACGAAAATTGGCATGCCACAAGATGACTGCATCACGAATGTAAATGACAACTCATAACATGAAAATCATGACGTGCATGTCATGAGTGACATGATCTACATGCCACGGTCTTGGTGCTCTCTTGGCCGTTTCGGATGTGTAGGAAACTTAGTATGCAACAATATGAATGCATGACGAACATAAATGACAGGTCATAACATGAAAAGCATAACATGCATGTCATGGGCGGCATGATTTACATGCCAGGCGTTTCGTTAATGGGACGTATACCGAAATTGCTATGGCACAACACGACATCATGACGAACGAAAATGACAGGTCATAACATTATAATAATGACACGCGTTTCATGACCGGCATGATTTACATGCCATGGTCCTGGCGCTGTACTGCCGTTTCTTTAATGGGATTGGTTTGGCACAACATGACTGCATGACGATCATAAACTGACAGGTCATTACATGAAAATCGTGGCATGCATGTCATTAGCGGCATGATCTACATGTCACTCGTTTCCTTAAAGGGATGTATAACAAAATTGCTATGGCACAACACGACTGCATGACGAACGTAAATGAAAGTCATAACGTTAGAAACATGACATGCGTGTATGAGCGGCATGGTTTACATGTCACAGTCTTGGTGCTCTTGCGGCCGTTTCATTAACTTCATACGTACCAAACTCGGTATAGCGAGACAATGCAAATCCATTTTACGTTCCTTATGCGTGCTTCGCATTTCCTTGATTCCCACTGCACGTGGGATCTGCCCATTCTTTTATTTTGTGCTATTTGGATGCTGTTAATCGATTCCCTGAATAAGATGGCGGCCGCCGGCTTCACCTTTACTACAAAATCTCCACTCCAGAATTTTTTTTAATTTTAAACCTCCTTGCATTTGCCCTGGTTCTTTCACACTTGTTCTGAACGCAAAACTTCTGTCATGCCAGTTTTAAGCGCGAAGCTGTCTATGCTAGCCGTAATTTTCAGGAATCATGCAATACCACGTGATAATGCGATACGTGGTTTTGCCGGGAACCTGTCGCGTGACATTGCGCTACGTGATGTTGGCGGAAACATGCCACGTGACACTTCGTTACGTGATTTTTTGGCGCAAATATGTCGCGTGACATTGCGTTACGTGATTTCTGGTGATCACGTACGTGACATGTTCCCGATAAGTCGCGTGACAAAATGCTAAGTGACATTTTCGCGACATAATATCACATGGCTATCAAGCGACCTGCTTCAGTCGGCCAGGTTCGCTGCGTTTTGGCCTTTCGCGACCTAGCCGAAACTGCGTGCTTTCTTTTATAACTGGGTGTGCCCGTACAACGTGAAGACTAGGTCTGCCGAGAGTGTTAAACATTGAAAAATATGTTTGTTCACGAAAATCTCTGGGGCAAGTACTATGAGACATGTCATTTTTGTGAGCCATTAGTACGTTCTATCTTGTAGCACAGCCCAAGTAAACAGTAAAAAAATATCGCGTTACAGCGCCATTTTGTTCGCTCTCTTTCTTTACGCTGCGTTATACTTTAAAAATGTCACACGCCAATATCCTCTACAAAGTTGGATGACCATCGGAGCTGTGCTGCACACGACAGAAAGGTGTCACAGAAATTTGAGAAAGATCGAAACACACATTAACTCTTGAGGGGTGGTGGCGGTCATCGCACGCACGCACACGCACACACACACACACACACACACACACACACATTTATTCTTTTATTCTTGACTGGCGGTCATCACCTCACAGAGCCCACTGAGGGAGCTACCAGCGATGCAATCGATTGCGTTCTTTCAAAAGCAGGCTTTCACCTGCCTAAGAAACCTCCCTTCAAGCATGCAGTTAGCTACAGCCCCGTCTACTTGCCCATCTTTGTGTCGTTATGCGCTACACTTTTTTCCTTCAGAAGCCAAGATTTCCCTTGATCGGCGCGTTGCTCCTCGGCAGCGAACACTGAACGATCCTTTCCCATTACGACGAGGCAAATGAATAATTACACCATCTCCCGCTGAAGCGGACCATGAGGCGGTGCGAAGCAGCACGAGGGGTGCACACCGCGTTTGCATCGGTTTGACTAGGTGTCTACGTTGACAACAACATAAGAACATAAACACAACACAAACTATAACACTAAATGCGCGACATTAATGGAAACATTAACGGAAACACCTAGTCAAACCGATGCAAACGCGGTGTGCACCCCCGTGCTGCTTTGCATCGCCTCTGGTCCCCTTTACCGGGAGATGGTGTAACTTATTATGTAAACGAGGAGGGGGAATGTGGGGAGAGGGAGGTTGGCTACGGCGCAGCCACAGATGTTAGCTGGAGGAGGAGAATGAGCCGTTAACTACGTGTGTAGTGCACGTGGAGAGGGGAGTGGAGAGTGTGGGAGAGGCTTTGCGCATGCGCAGTAAGGGTGGTCACGCCGCACACCATCACCATCACCGGATTTAACTCAGGCTTAAGCTGCTTCGCATCTAATACAGAACGGAAAACGGCAGCTTGTCCTTCTCTTGAGGCACCGCACAAACGTTCGAAGCGAAGACAAAAGAAAGCAGGACGAATGGGGCACTGGCGGCGTCCGCCGTCCCGCTGCGGGACGCCGCAAGCGCCTCTTTCGTGTTATTCATGATCGTTAGTGACTTATTGATGTAAATCGCCAAATCGCCGTTGTCGCTCTCTGGCTATGCCGTCTTTCTGGTGAATGCTGGGTCGAGGGCATAAGCTGCGCTTGCCGATGCAGCGCAGTGCGAGAGCGCGCACTTAATTCACAGGAGCGTCAAGAAATGCAGTCCCTCAAAGAAAATGCTTAATTACTTCCGTATTTGTAAAATCCTGATTTAGGAACATTGTTACCGCAAACTTCAAGAACTGTGTAGCGCACCTGCGTCATACGTTGCGTCACACACCTGCACTGCGTCATACACCTGCGTCAGCTGAGTCATACATTGTGCTCTACGGAATGTGATCAATTAAAAGCTCGGCCAGCTTTATCGGTTTTTTTTTTTCTGGGAATGTAATTGCCCATGTTCAAAATGATTCCGTATTGAAAATCCCACCATCGCCCATTACAATAATCTACCATTTTCATAAAGGCGGTTTTCTGTGGCAGTTATGGTGGTAACACTGTGAGTGATGTTGCGTGCCTCACTGAATGCACAGTTAGTTCGACTTCACCCGCCCCTTCCTCTACTGCATCTTCGTCCAGTTGACTGTCCTTAATGGAGATAAAAATAGCGCAATAAATTTCAGCGAATCCACATGGCTTTTCCGAACCAGAGAAAACACCCTCCGTGTTCAACCCTATACGTGAATTGCTGCTCTTTTTCCATCCCCCTTCACAGTGATTGATTTCTGGGGTTTTACGTCCCAAAATCAAATGTGATTATGAGAGGCGCCGTAGTGGAGGGCTCCGGAAATTTTTAATCACCTGGGGTTCTCTAACGCGCACTGACATCGCATAGTACACGGGCCTCAGCATTTCGCCTTCATGGAAATGCAGCCGCCGCGGCCGGGATTCGATCCGGCGACCCCGGGAACAGCAGCCGAGTACCATAGCCACTAGACCACCGTTGGCGGAGGCACCTCCGCCCCCTTTCACAGTAGTCAGCTGGACGCAGATGCATTAGAAGGTGGGACAGATGGAGCAGAAGTAATCGTGCATACAGGGAGGCACACAACATTACCCACCATGTCCCCAACATGCCCTTCACATACATTATTATGGTGGTTATGGTGGATTATGGGAATGGACCATGGTGGTATTTTCAGTAGGGAATGTGCTGTGAGGTCTGTGGCGTCACCGTCACGGAACAGCGGTGATCTTTAGGCACGGCATTTCTCCCGTCGTCCTCCATCTGTGTGTCACGGTGGAAAAATGAAGGTTTGGTTTCACTTCAAATAAGAAGAGGCAGGAGTTGCCTCCGTTTTGCTTTTACTAGCACACATATCACACCATTATATGTTACTCAAACATATTCGTTCATACTACACTGTAAACCCAGAAGTAATACGCATAATCGATCAAAGTACAGAACTGATCGAAGTTGAAACAGTACCTTGAGATTTAAACCGATTCAGTTTCCTTCTTCTTCTGTTTCATCATCATCATCATCATCATCATCAGCCTGTTTAGGTCCACTGCAGGACGAAGGCCTCTCCCAACGATGTCCAATCCACCCTATCCTGAGCGAGTTGGTTCCACTTTATGCCCGCAAACTTCTTAATTTCATCGCTCCATGTAACCTTTTGCCTGCCTCTGTTGCGTTTTCCCTGTCTTGGTATCCATTCCGTCGGTCTTACTGTACATCTGTTATCTTTCCTCCTCATGACATGTCCTGCTCAGGTCCACTTCTTTCTTTTAATTGATATAATAATATCAGCTACTCATGTCTGTTTCCTAATCCATACCGCTCGTTTTTTATCTCTTGGCGTTACCCCTATCATTTTTCTTTCCATTGCACGACGCGTGCCCCTTAGTTCCATCTCTAGTTTTTTCGCTATCCACCACGTTTCTGCATCGTACGTTATAAATGGGAGAATGCAGTGATTGAACACGTTTCGCTTTAGTGAGAGCGGCAAGTTTCCAGTCATGATTTCGTAATGCCTTCCGAATGCTCTCCAGCCCATCCTTATTCTACGGAGAATTTCTTTTTCATGGGTAGGAGTTCCTGTTAGTAACTGTCCCAGGCATACGTATTCGTTTACACATTGTGAGGGTCCACTGTTAATTTTGAAGCCCTTATGCATACGTACTTCCTTATTTCAGTTTCCTTATGCATACGCATTTCCTTAACGTGATAATATTGGTAAAGCAATACCTTAGATATCTTCGCCTCCTTGAAGTCGTCTATGACGAGGCAGGTCATGCATCCGCCGAAGTAACATACGGCGTGATAGTAAGGCCGGATGTAGTAGTCATCAACAGTTCGCAGCATCAACCTGCAATGTTTTCAAGAAAACAAAAGCATTGTGAAGGAATTAAGATTCGTGGGAGTCCTTCGCTGTCAGGTAAAGGGAAACTGATACAAATTTTCGACGTGCTCGTATTATTGCTCTAAATGAAAGCGTTGATGTCGATAATCACACGTAGAGTGCCATGGTACTTCAGATCGCAATCGATACATATCTTATACGGCTGCCATGAAAACACACTTTCGATTTCGAGGGGGCGGTTTCATAGTGACGTGTGAACACATCCGGACGTACGTCTAAGTCTCGTGGGGACAGCAACTCGCGGCAGAGTTGCAGCGAGTCTGTTGGCTGCTGCAAGTTCTACGTGATGAACAAAAACAACGATGATTTCATTATCACCCAGCGACCCTGACAGCGATTTCGACGATACCTGGGCGACCGTGCGTTCCCACGTCATCGTACTGTCCACTGCGAGTGCGCCTGCTTCCATACGCTGGGTGACGGAAACGTTAAAATAAAATTAAATAGTTTATGCGTGCTTCCTGCCTCCAATGAGTGGTGAGAGTTAACAATGCATGCCAGGAAAGCTAGAAATGACCCTTTTGCGCCACCTGACAATCGTGCCAGTTTTCCTTTATGGGACGCAAAAGAACCTAAGGATTCCAACCCGGAACTCATAGCAGTAGGAAAACGCAGGGACGTAACTTTTCATAGCCTGTAAAAATCAACGTTCAATCACGTTTGCTTCATACCCGCATATGAAATGCGAGCATGAGCCACAGGTGATTTTGTTATCGTCAGACGTGACGACGTGAATAGCGAAGACGAGCAGTTATTCACGTCATGACATGTCAGTCATGATATACATAACTTCGTGGCTTTCTATATCACACTGGGCGTAAACAACGCGAAAGAGACGCGAATTTTCAGTGCCATACTTATATATCGTATTTTCCAGCCACGGTTTTCTCAAGGTCACCTTAGCATGAGACATATGAGACTTTCGCCTTACAAAATTAATTAGCCAGCCTAGCCCTACGAAAGTGCATATCCTGTGTTACATGTGGAAAGCCACCAAGGATTCAAAATCCTGATATAACGCATGACACGAGAAATCCAGCGTTAACAATCAATGGTACTGTTAGCCTCGCCCAAGCGGAAGCGAGAAGAAAACTCAATTTCGCCAGAAGGGCGAAGCAATGAGTGCCATAGCAATGAGTGCATAGCAATATAAGAGCTGCGAGCTAAGTCATGTTAAAGAAAAAACCTCAGGTGGTCGAAATTTCCAGAGACCTCCACTACGGCGTCTCTCACAATCAGAGCTTGTTTTGGACGTTAAACCCCACAAATCAAAGCTAAGTCATGTTGTTTTGATTTGATGATGATGATTGTGGTTCGGTTAGGAAAAGACGCTAATTTCTGCAGCCCATATCGGGAGCACGGCTAAGCGTCCATGGGGGTGGGGGAAAGGGAGTGGAAGAGATAGAAGGAGAGTAAGTGCCGTAGTGGAGGTCTCCGGAAATTTATACCACTTTACCGGGCACTGACAACGCACAGTACACGGGCCTCTGGCATTTTCGCCTCCATCGAGAATGTGACCGCCGCGGCCGGGATCGAACCCGCGTTTTTTGGGTGGCAGCCGAGTACCGTAACCACTACACCACCGCGGCGGACCGAGAGGTCCATGCCCTCCCGGCGGAACTACATGTACGCACAGGCCTCTTCGGCGGAAGGCAGCTCAGGGATTCGAACTTGCACGGTAACAAGACCCGCGTCTGTAACAAGATCCACGTGTGCCGCGGCGATATACGCGAACAACGTACTACTTGCAAACATGGGCACCGTCGGCGGAAGCCAGCTCGATTTATGGCGTGGTGCCAGCTGCAAGGGCAGCGCATAAGTAGTACTTCTCTGCTCACGTTGAGAGCCTTGCGCCGTCTTGTGATGGAAGCCCAAACGAGCCTTCCATGGCAGCTTCAAATGGTATGTATAAAATGCGCGTTGCTCGCTACGGTGTCAAGGCTACTCCAAGGAGGATTAAAAAAAATGCTGGAGTGGCAACGCCTGCTGAACCTTACCGCAGTGGGTGAAGCCGGCGTTTGCCTCTGGTCCAGCCCTAAAAGCTTGCCAAAGTCTCCAGAAACCAGTATCAGTTCGAGCGTTCTTGATCTGCTAATGTATTTTATAGAGTACTTGTAATATAAAAGCGTGTTGTTTTCGATTAATAAACTACCATTGACCGAGCATCAAGGCCACGATGTGGCACACAAATCTTTGCGACGTTCAAGTTTCACCCAAAAACGCGTTGCACAAACAAGCACACCAAGCATTGTCTGTCTAGCAAAGATGACCACTTTAAAGGTGCTAAGAAGCGTGAGGAAAGCACTTTTTCTTTTGTGCTATCTGGATGCTGTTAATCGATGCCTCTGGTAAGATGGCGGCCTCCGGCTTCACATTTAGGAAAAAATCTCCACTCCAGGATTTTTTTTTTTTTTATCCTCCTTGGGCTACTCCTGGCGCAGTTGTCGGAGGCGCTCGCTTGGTAACCGAGCGTTCGTGGGTTCGAATCGCAGCTCGGGCGCGACATGAAAACTTCCTTAAAATCATCTTCTTGGGGATTTCTGTTTATTGTATATATACGGGGCATGAAAGCGACGGCGAAACCCTCGTTCCAGCGTCTTGCTATCGCAATGAGGCTACTTTTATTCTTGAAGGTGGGACAGGACTGGTTTTATTCTACAGAAATCTTTCCGCATCTGAGGGACGACCGGCGGTGTACAGCAGCGGCGGGTAAAAGAGAAAGGGAGAATCTGAACGTCTCCTGTAAACCGCTATACGCAAAGACGCGGCGGAATACTGGAGAGCGTATTCTTTGTTGCCGTCTAGTGGCGCCAGCCATAGGCGATAGACAGAACAAGCGCGCTCGCAACATGTCTTAGCCACTCGTAAGCCTATAGCATCGATAATTTGAGTGTGACTCTCAGAAACGGTGCCTAAGTGCCACAGATATCTTACTCTCGAAGCTTCATGAAGAGAAGCGAAGGCAAATACCAGCGACTTGTGGGATACAGAGCGCACAACGACCACTTGAAAGATTCGAAGCGGACTGCATAAGCTTTGGATGGTCTCCCATGTTTTCACGTGTGCCCCGCCACGGCGGTCTAGTGGTTATGGCACTCGGCCGCAGATCCGAAGGTCGCGGGATCGAATCCCGGCCGCGGCGGCTGCATTTGGATGGAGGCGAAATGTTGAGGCCCATGTGCTGGGCGATGTCAATGCACGTTAAAGAACCCCAGGTGGTCGAAATCTTCAGAGACCTCCACTACGGCGTCTCTCATAATCAGAGCTGGTTTAAGGGACGTTAAACCCCACAAATCAATCAATCAATCAATCAATCAATATTTTACATGCGCTGTTTACACCTGGTATTCCGCATTATGCAAAGTGATTTTGCGTATAGGGGTTTACAGAACCTGCTAAATTTTCCCGAGGACGAAACACCGGCCTTTTCTCCGCTTCCGCCAGGGAGGGCCAAGTGCGAAAAGCAGCACTTGTGCATGGGCCGTAAAACGACGTGCTTTGCTTCTTTTGTGGTAACAGGTCAAGGTCCCACCATCGGCAACAGCTACATTAGTAAAATACAAGCGACCAAGTGATGACCTTGTTTCGAAGAATGACGCCATCACGTCACACGTTCGGTGATTACACAAAGCCGTCACCCGCCGTGGTGATCCAGTGGCTATGGCACTTGACTGCTGACCCGAATGTCGCGAGATTGAATCCCGGCCACGGCGGCCGCCATTTGATGGAGGCGTCATGTTAAGGGCCCTTTTACTGTGCGATGTCAGCGCACGTTAAAGAACGCCAGATGATCGAAATCTCGGGAACCCGCCACTACGGTGTGATTCGTCATCATGTTGTGGTTTCGGGATGTAAAACCCCAAAAGTTATTGCACCGTGTCGTCCAAGGTAACGTTACGTGACGATGCCATCGTCACATGCCCCTATCACCTGATGGTGTGTTGTGCTGACGTTATAATGCCGAATATGACGCCACGCGATGACATAATTGCCACAAGATCTTCCCCTGATGACGTCAAGTGACGCCTGTCACAGGAGTAGTACGCTGAACTGCCCGCTTCTTCGCGCTGTTTACGGTATGCTATGGTATGAAAAACTTTACTGGCTCCTGACGAATCAGTTTTGGACTGATGCGGGCCGCTCCCACGTCGGGACAGAAAGGTCGAGTCCCCCTGCCACCATACGGGTCCTCTGGACAGCCCTGAGTTGGTCCGCCAGCACTTCACTGTGCAGCAACCAGTGTCTTCGGTGTCGCACCACATTTCTTATGAGCATGCCACTGAAAGTTCACACGAACTAGAGGCTAACAGTATCACTGTAAAATGAAGCTGTATTTCGTTGAGGTGTAAATGGCAAGATTAGTGTAGGTCCGTATGTGCAAGCCTCCGTACCAACGTAGACCAGGGGCCGAATTCACAATGGCTAAGCTCTCAACTTAACGATGCTATCGGCCAGCTGGCTTCGCTCATGGCACGTCCAGTATCTGTACTAAACATGGGACCCGCACCAAAATGAGACCAGCACTAGCCTTTGGCTATGAGACCATTCAGTTTGTGCGTACTTTAAACAAGATGTGTGAAATAAAGTACATTCATTCATTCATTCATTCATTCATTCATTCATTCATTCATTCATTCATTCATTCATTCATCAAGGTTGAACTGCATGAGCTTGGTCCATAGGCTGGCATTTTGTTTGCTTGTAGAGGGCGGATTCACAATATAAAAGCGCTATGATGCAGGATTAGAATTCGGTGAATGTCCCCAAAGCTACGCGTTAACATGTGCGTTTATAGTTGCCGGTGGCCTTCAATACTCACTCCGGAATCGGCCCTGGGAAGATCATAAATGGCGACAGCTGAAAGCGTGCAACGACGCATGTTCCAACGATGCATCCCAGTAGAGATAACAAGGCAAACGCTCCCAGAATCAACGCCTTGCGCCTGCGCATAATGTGTCCTTGTCAAGCAACGTCAACAAGGTTGTTTTTTCTTTCTTTAATAATTGCGCACATATGGAAATGTAGACTGCCTTACGTCCGGCTGTCTCGGAATGCAGGTAAAATATGTCAACTGCCCATTTTCTGAGGAAGACGCGTGAACATTGTACGAAAGAAAAAAAAAGCGATGCGGTAGGTCTGCAGCAAAGATAAACATGAATTAGGGGCGAACAGACGAATCCGAACGAAACAAATTTTCGCTTTTTCATCTAAAAACAATTAGGCTCATGTAAACGCTAAACAGGACACATCTACATGTGAAACACGCGAACGTACCTTTCCTGTTGTACTCTCATCGAGCTAACAGACCTTATTATAATGGTAGAAAAAAGAGAACATTACTTAGCAGCAAACAGGAAATATTTAGAGTATAAAGTAAGAAATGAAAGAAGAGAGAAAAAAAAATTAACAAAAAACACAGCGAATCAGACATTTAGGCAAACAGTAATATAATGGAAAGCATAAAACAGTAAGGGTGTGAAAATCTAACAAAATACAAAGCAAACACCAATCAAATACAACGAGAACAACAGAATAAATTTGTAATTTAAGAACATTCAATAAGTGGTGTTATTAAAAATGAATATGCGAAGCTGATGTTTGAATGATGCCACAGAAAAAGCACATTTAATGTTGTATGGCAAAGAATTCCACAGTTTGATTAAAACAAAAGCTAGTCGTTGAGAACCATAGTTAGTTCGGACCTTGGGAAGTAAAAAGTTGTTATTTGAGGAAAAGCGGGTAATGTTGGAATTAGTAAGGTCTGGAATGAGAACAAATTGCAGAAGGTTGTGGTCTTTAACTACCCGAATGCACGCACAATTCATAAAATGTACCCGCCATAGTCAAATTTAATAAATTGCTGTCCACTAGAAAATTTTCCAAAGCTGTGAAAGCCCAACTTGGACTCGGAGGTCACCGCCACGGTGAATGCATTTTCGCAATGAAAAAATTACGCTTGCACTTATCTTGCAAGTGAATCATCTCTTGGTCCTGGTGGGCAGTCAATAAGCAAGAAATTTCCACAGGACTTAGTGGTTTCACAGTACGTATAGGAGGAAAAAAACAAGGAAAGTGCTTCCTTTTACATATTTTATCACCGCTATAAGGCATGCTTGAAATGCAACTACCTTATACACGCGTGGGTACATAAAATCAAGGCTTACTCTACGTACACTGACGCATGAAGAAAGTGATCATGTGATTGGCAAAAAAGGAAGAAATAGGTCTACATAAAGTCAAGTGACCTACAAACTGGGGTTTGGGGCGTGTCGCCGTAGGAACTTAGAAACACCCCACTACCAAACAGAATATTTGCAATTTTACTATTTTTTCTTCGTGGCGATTCGCGTATCCTCACAGACACATTTATCGTTGAGAGAGTACAGGAATGTTTGCGCGTTTAAAAACGGCAAAATGCTAATAAGGCAGACACCCAGGCAAAAAAGAAAAAAAAACATCGACTAAGCACTCCTGCAGATGGTCAACCAGCGAAGCTGAAACGTGCGACCCCGTAGTTTAGCCGTGGTACAACGTACATGGCACTACGTATATGAAGACTGCGCTACGTCACCATTGAGTAGCTACAGGAGACAGTACAGTTATCGCGCGTGCTTGTTGAAATTCTCCTGTTCGAAACTGCCCCCTTAGGTGGCGGATCATTTAGTGCTTTTAGGCTACTTCGCCTACTTTCCACGCGTAGCAAAAAGCCTAACAGTACTTCTGAACACTCTTGTAAGTAATTCATTCGGAACATTCTTATGCTTGCTCGTTATGCGTTTACTGCCTGAATGATGTGCTCACCGTTTGAGTATCAGCAGCGTGAGCAGAGAGACGACGAAGAGCTGGAAATCTGTCGACAGGTACCACGTGTGCGGTATGATATTCTGAAAGGTAAAAGATAATATCTCGTATATAAAATGTTCCCTTTTACTGCTTGTGAACAGTGAGACGGAGAGAGCGAAAGAGGGTGAATTTATCTGGGGTCCATTGCCGGCCCTGCGCCACCAGTGTTCTTACATCGTAAGTTCAAGTCAGCAATACCCCCCCCACCCATCCCCGCACGTTCTTCTCTAAGGGAAAACGTTATGTGATACATGTGTCCACAAATCTGGGCTCGTATTCGCATATCAGCTTACTATGAAAATGTTCCTGAGGTGAGTACTTTAGCCACTCCTGTGGCCAACATACCATTAGAGGCCAACCAATGAAAAGAGCACTTACGAAAGAGACTAACCGAAGGTCCCGGCGTTAACACGACTGGCACCGCAAGTTATGCGGCCAAGTGGGGACGTCATCGAAAGGCGTCATGATGACGCGATGACGCCTGGACGTAGATATGCGCGAGCTCATAGTGTGCAGGTCGGGTCGTTCGTAAACTGATCGCATGTCGTCGTTGACGACGCCACTTCATCGTACGACAAGCGCTGCAGGCGCATGTGGGATTTCTTAGAGCGGTAAGCATGTCGTCGGGCTAGTCGGTTCTTAAATTCAGCGAAGCGTTAAGCGCAGTCAATATCTTTTTGTGACGGCAAACAATTTACAATGGCCTTGAGTGTAGAAATCCAAGGAAAATATCACAGGAAATATTACACGAGATTCTGATGAAGACGTAACAGGCCCATGCGTAACTTAAGACCACAGACTGCCCCTACTATGCCCATCTAAAAAATCCATTTTCAGTAAAGGTCCCTGCGAACAAAATGTCATTTGAGGGTCTCACAAAGAAAATTTCGCGGTCTTGGTGGAAAGCCAACCACGACCCACGGTTAGTCCACGCAAGCAAGCCTTTTCCATTCCCCGGCCGGCTGCTTCGCTTTGTCTTATCAGAAGTATGCCTAGTGCGTGCGCGATTTCACACAGCATGCAGCAGGCTGAATACAGCTTCCTTCGCATTCCTGTTTGTAAGCAGCCTCACGTGTCTTCACCGGCTTATGTTCTATGAGCCCTGCAACACTCTTTGGACAAAGTTATAAGACGATGCCAATAAGTACTGGAGGCTCCTACTAACATGGGAGCAATAAACTGCCGCACTTCGCGATTCGATTTCGCGATTCGATTTCAAAATGCACCTGGGAACCACCTGCTCTTCTTTCAACAAGCCACGTGATGTACCACTACATCTCTTCGCTTTTCTTTTAAATGCCCTTAAGACATATAGATAGATTTTCCTCATGTGTTGAACTCCAAAAAAGAAATAATGCATTGCTCAGCATATTCTCGCCATTACGACACTAACCAATGCTACTTTTACCACATGAGACATATTCAGTGCCCCCAGTGACGTCATTACTTGAAAGAACAAGAGGCAGTTTAGAGGTGCATTTGAAATTAAACCTGAGAGTTCCATCCTGCACGCACTTCAATAACATTTCACCCACATGTTCGCAGAAGCATCTACAACCGATCAACACCGTTTTTTAACTATGTTCAAAAAGTGTTGCAGGCATCATTCAAAAAAATATAAAGGTTTTTTTTTTCCCCTCAGATATACGAAGAGATAGCTACAGACTGTCTGCTACTGCGGCTCGTAGACGCAATGACGGATTGAAAGGACCTGTAGCACGGGAATCAATGCTTCGTACTCACCTTTGGCAGACAGTTATTCGAGTGGGTAAAAATGGCGCTCGAACCATAATTAATAAACCGAGTTCCACAATCTCAATGCAACAACGTCTTCTTAAACTTTTCAGGCATGCCTATGTCCAACAAATAACAAACAATAAGCCTAAAACAACACCACACACAATAGGGCCTAGTGCGCTTAACAGGTTCGGTAGTGTGGGGCTGCATCGGTCCGCCTTATATTCAGGAATGCTCACTAAAGCTTATGTATACATTTTTAATGCACTCATTGCGCAAATTACTACTAGATTTTTTTGTAATGTAATGTTTGTCATTGACTAGCGAGGAATTTAATGAATCAATGATGATAAACAATAAGGTGAGGCCAAAGGGAACGATATGAAAGCTCAATGCAGCCGGTTACTTGTTCCTATGAGATAAGGCTGGCCAGCTAAGAACGTGCCTTAAGAACCGGCAAGCCATCTACTCAGTTTTGATTTTTCTTTGTTCCAGGTACGGAAACCTTCTCGCTCGCAACAAATGTAGGAAATATAGGATACGCCCCTTTAAGCATAATCGTTGTAAGTTCCTTAAATCTTTGTTATGTTCACTCAGACATCACTAGCTGGTGCGTCATGCGTGGTGTGTAGGGGTTGGGGTCGTACAGACGCCAGTATCATGAGAAACTGGGGGGTTGCTCAAGCGCACAGACATGCATGACTTAGCAGAAATGTAGCGATTCCTTGATGGCTTCACACGCTTATTTAGCGATTTCGTTTACACAGGGCAATTTCGCTTAATGACAACACAGCATCTAATTAAAACGTCGTACCACCTAATGCGCTCTCGGACACTTGAAAGAGGTTCACCCATCTGTCACATTATGTTTTGATGAAATACACCGTATTTCACATATAGCCCAGCACCGTAAACATGTTTTCGCTATAGAGAGTGCACTTACTTGCTCGAAAATCTTATAGAAGTTTCTAATCTGGAGAAGCAGGTGCCACCAGTGATAGGACACCTCTTCGTTCAGGTTTTGGAAGAACGCTTTCGTGTTGGGACCGTCCACGAAGGGCTCGAGCGCGTACAGGCACATGATGATGAAAAATAGGGGAATGCAAGTCCTGCAGAAACGAAAGATACCACCAGTCTGCTCAGTGTAAGGGCACGAACATACTGTGCTTTGCTCGTGAACTTTTGACGGCGACTTACGTTCCCTGCTCTGTCTGTTCTACATATCTTATGTCGTTGTGACGACGAAGAACGCCGTACAACTCAAGGCCTTGTCCGTCTAACTGTTTATTAGGCGAACCTGCACCCAGCCAAGCAGAGCACATCACACTGCATGATGCTGGCGGAGTACACAGTCGCCGCTCGACGGTAAAAACTGACAAGCTGTGGAATGCGTCGCATTTTATGTACATTCGCCACAGCGCGTTCTCGTACTATAACTGCGATTCTAGAAGGCACTCAAATGTGCGCGTCTGGCATGCAAAGTTTGTAGAACGGTCGATACCATTCTCGAAGATTCTCGAAGCGGCATGCAAGATAGGCCCGGTCTGCGCTGCGCGTCACAAGAAACTGATGACGGCGCTCCACGTAGACGAAACAAGTCCGCGTGTCAACATTTTTAATTAACACCACTCTTGGAAAAGTCGGGAACTGTGAACCGTTTGTAACTCTAACAAAGACTAACCGTAGGTAAGGAGATTCGAACAAGGTAAACACGTGGATGCAGACACAAGCTCCTGAGCCGTAGAATTCATAATCGTTATCTTGAGAACTTTGATGGAAAATTATTCATTATGGGTACTTGTCTTAAAGGATAATAAGTCGATTAATTTTTTACCCGTTTACCAGGCGACACTGAATGGCGAGCTGTGAGGGCTGTATCGATATTTCATGATGGGCTTTATACGAGGCTCACGCGGTGACCATTCATTCAGTAAACTATTCGTCCACTATCCTTTGCTTAGGAAAATCCATTCATGATTGCACACCATTATCACAACTCAACTAAATACACAAGACCTCTAAGGGCAATTGACTGTGGCTTGCCGTTTGCTCTATTCGGATGAACATTTTGCGAATTTCCATTCACAGGAGGACGTGTACTTTGCGAGAGCTTCCTACCTGATCAGCCGTCTCGTAACGCCAATAATGAAGACGATGGGTCCATTTCGCTTCTGCTTCGTGATTGTAAGGCACAGGAAAAACCCACTGGCAAAACGAAAAAGACAGATTTATTAGTTTGTTTTTTATAGCAAGACTCCTTCAAAGCATAAAATAAAATCACCATGCTTCATCACATATTCATGCCATCCATTCATTTCATTTAATTTATCACATTACTTTCAGAGCGAAATAAGGTATTAGAGATGTGCATTGCGGTTCAAATGTCGTCGCGTGCTGTTGACACTGCACATGAAGGTTCTTTCGGGTAATTTGCACCAAGCCTTGAAAGTGTCCTTACTGGAATACGACCTCCTTATGATTGCTCAATGTAGTCTTGACCATCTCATACTATCTTTCAAATGAGTCCAGGCAATTGATTAACAATTATTCATTAATCAACCGTTAAAGAGACAGATAGTACCGCACTCACCACGTGAGAAATTAACAATGTGTAACCGCACCTTTCGTCCTATCGGCTTGTTTATGCTTGCCGTCTGCGGCGCGTCATCGACCATTTTGTCGTAGCATGTGTGAGAGCGCTAATGTAGCGGGCCGCAAGTGCATATTCACCTAGTACTTTTTCAAGTCTATGCACTATCGTATTATTATGGAGGCCCATTATCTAGACACCAGTAAAAATCCTCTAGAACTTCGACATTGAACAATTTGCCTTTAAATGAATTTAAGAATTATTAATAAATTATCGAGATTAATTACCTGAGTTCACTTGAGAAAATTGTTTGCCTTAGTCAGGACAGTAAACAAGACTGAGGCGGATGCACCCTCGTGACATGCTCGTAGCTTTTTTCGGAGCTTGGCGCATATTAACTGAAGAACCCTAAGTAATTAAACTATATTGGCATGTTCCTGCGAGTCAAGTGCCCTTCGCTTATTTCCTGCGGGAAGAAGCTACCGGGTACACGTAGTATTCACAGCACAAAAGACGTTAAACCTGCGATTGTAATCTTTATCGAGAAATTCACGTGGCGCACGACACAGGAGAATCATACGCGTGCGCAATGTCTAACTTCACTTCCTCGAGGATCGGCCCACATTTTATCGATTTGCTTGTTCAGTTATTAGAGCCTAATTACTTATTCCATTATTTTCTATAGCACTGATTGATTGTCATTTTAATTTATTAAGTTCTTTCGTATCAAAAGACTACGTTTGTAATATTCAAATTCATATCAAAGAACGAATAGACCTTTCAGGCAGCATAACTTGGTAAATTAACCTCAAATCCGTCTGAGTCTTGGCTAATCGCCCCAAGTGGGTAGATGCCAAATGTGAAGGAGCATCATCATCATCATCATGTCGACGTAAGCACTTTTGGACAGAACCAACGCATAAATAGCTGCGCCGTAAACGTCTGAATATGTTAGCTAACTAAACGGAAAGGATTTGAGAAGGAAATGTGTGAGCTCACGCTTTCTCTGTGATTATGTTACAAGAGTAACTTTTGCTGTTAATGTAATTGTTTGCCTCACATTATTCCCGATTGCACTTAGGCTGTTTCTACCACAGCTAAAATAGTGTTCCAGTGTGTTTTTCACATATCTATCGTAGTATTAACAAGGTCACCCACATGTACTTGCCTCAGAAAAAAGAACGTCTCCACGCTGGAGAATCCGGCTGTTACGATCATAAACGACCAGCGCTCGGACAGGGTGAACATGTTCAGTATTCCGGCTGCAAATAGTGCAAACAGATTACATAATAATATTCCGCATCGGTAACACGTCCACATCAGGCAGCGGGTATATTAGGACGAATGAGGTGTTGTACCGGTATTCATTACGCAAAGCTAACATTGGCACAGAAGAACTCATCTTGGCACGTGTAATGAGGCATACCTGGCGCATGTTTTGCGATCACTGACGCAGCCTGAAATAATTCTTCGGGAGGTATTATGTACCGCGGTTGAAAAGAAAACATCAAAGAGAGCCTGCACCCAAACGATATCGCATATTAATATCAGAGCTGGTTTTGAGACGTTAAACCCCACAAATCAATCGTTATCGTATAACAATGGTTCTGCTTATCGTTATCGTATAACAATGGTTCTGCTTAATAAAGCCGGAGAGTAAGCCATTTTGTTTACTGCAACTCTGCAACTCTGCACAGAGGAGTTCGAGGACTTCATTCGCAACAAAAAAAGGAAGAAAGAACGAAATATACGCATGTTTTTTCACAAGGATAACACTAGCACGCAACTTAACGCAAGTTTAAAATTAAAACATTCCCGTATAATTAGCGAACCGCAATATAAGGGCGACACACTGAAGTTCAATGAGGCACTGTCGGTTGAGGAAAACGTACTTATTAAAATAAGGCCGCAACAATACACGAAATGTGTTCTAGTTCTTCTATACAAGCCGTTTCCCACCGCCTTCTAATGCAGGAAGGAGGGGACAGGAAAATGGGGGCATATTCAGCGCTCAGATTTCGGAGGGTGTTCTGACACGCAACTTTCGCCCCACCCGCCCTCCGCACACACACACACACACACACACAAACAAAGAAACAAACACCTTATTGCCTGGATATGCCGCTGGCTGCGATGTTTGCTATTATTTTGTAGCATTATAGCAACACTGGCCGAGCAGGAGCAATTTCGCGTGCGCCTCCGTGAGCCATGCTGCGCATGCGCGAGGAGCAGTGACGTTAGAGTGTACTAGAATTCTAGTACACTCTAGTGATGTCACACAGCACCGGAGCCGCCGCCTCCGCGCGCGCCTCGCCGGTCTGCGCATTCCAGAGGAGTGACGTCATAGCCACGGCAGACGCACTGGCGCCGGCGCGCGCGCAGCTGCGCGCCTTCGATGTGCAGTCGCCGTCTTACTGCGCCGGTGCCGCTTGATAGCGCCTCTTCATTTTGGGCGCATGAGTAGACGTATCAGTGTGGGTATACATACAGCGGGGAGGAGGAGGAAAAGAAAAATGAAGGACAGGGAGGTTTGCCAGTTGTCAGACCGGCTGGCTGGAGTTTTCCAGTGTGGTATAGCCATAGAGAAGGAGACAGCTGTCTTTGTGGCAATAGAGAAGCTACCTGACGTTGAGGAAAAAATAATGTACATGTGTCACATTATGCGTATACCGTGTGTGTGTCATTGAAGCAGCAGTAAGCATGATAACAAGGCTAATCCTAGACAACCAGGAAAGCTAAGGATATTCAGCTGAACCTTAGCTAACGTTACGTATATCCTGGCATAGCCGAGCTAAGCCACTGCAAATTTTCTTGTACTTCTATGTATCTATTGCCATCATTTATCCACGGCCATCTAGCGGGCAACCTATGAACTAGTGCACAGCTGCGCCTTTAGCGGTCGCCTCGAGAACTAGTGAACACGGCGCGCCGAGGGACTAGCCCCTAGCAAGAGAAGCTTCTAAAGTACCTGAAGAAAAACTAAAGTGGCGCCAAGTGCGCCCCCTCGCCTCTGTCTCCTCTCCTAGCCGCCGCAGCAGCGCCTCTAGTGTGTCCACCGAGAAGCTGCGAGAAACCGAAACCCCTTGAGAAACCACGCGGCCGCACTGCTGTACGGGGCGCACTGAGAGCACAAGCCGTGTGTTTGGTGGCGAGTAGTGCCGTACATAAGGCTAGGAGGGCCAGCTTCGCCCGGAGAGCACGCGCTCGGTGACGCGGGAACTGTCTTCGGCAGCCATCGTCCCCGCATTCGGTCTCCGGCTTCGTCGCCGTTGCCACTGCGTGAGTTCGGCATGGCAGTCTGATACGCTGCAGCCACACATCTCGACCTTTGGCATTTAGCTTTCCCCGCGGCAGCGAAAACTCCTTCTTTCCGTTGTTGTAGGTGCTTTTGCGGCATCGCAAAGCATGCAGCGCTGTCGCGCAGATTAAAGTGATCGTGCGAGGCGGCGCACGCGGGTGGACAGACAAGATGGCGTTCACACGGCCTTCAAAAAGCTAGTGGCGCGTTGTGCTTTGCCATCGCTTAGAGCGGCCGAAGCTGAATTTTCACGGCGCGCGGGGTCGCTTCTGCCATCGACAGCGTCAACCCAAGCACATCGTCAAGCGAACTCTGGGCTCTTGTGTCGTGTGGTACTCGCTTGCGGGGATGGGTTTTCCCGGTACAAGCGCTTTGCTTACTTCATTGTTCTAGAGACCACTTTTATGACGCGCTATATTTAACATATTTAACAAAAACTCATAACTGCGCCGTAATCGTGAAGCTGTCCCTCGCCGCGTTGCTGACACAAAGCACATAAACACACGTCGAGCACACGCGCGTACTCACTGATGATGTACTGCATATTTTTACACTTCCAGGAAAGAAAAAAAAACACGTCACTTGCGTCTAAATACATTCTATTGTCGTATTTACCCATACTCTCGTAATTGTTTCTCTCAGATATCCCTCGCAGGGCCCCTTACAACCGCAGCGCCCTCTTGCGTTTAGCTGAACATACGACAATCTACGAAGCAAACGAGAAGGAAGTGCCTCGAATGGCGCTACTTTAGTTATTTTTCAGGGGCTTTAGAAGCTTCGCGCCTAAAACGCCCTCCAACGGATCACTTGGATGTCCATCAAGGACACCAAGCTGCTTTGCTATTTTTTGTGTTTCAGAAATGTGGGCCGCACCCAGCTACAGTGCAATACCGGGGCAACCCGTGGCACCGGAGAAGCAAGCCTCGTCCGGCACCTGCTTACAAAAATATGACTAATATCAAAAGGCCCATCGCAGGGCCCTATCAGATATTAAGCTGATAAGAACAGATACTACACATTCCATCTTAGCCCTATACGCCATGCGCAGCGCCTATAGGGGCGCCACTGAAAGCCGCGTAGCGGCGGCCGTTGGAACCGGTGGTGGGTCGCGTAGCAGACGCCTCATTTCACTGCAAGCATCGCGAAAGTGCGCGCGTGGGATTTGCCGCTTGTGCGCGTACCAGATAATTACTTTTGCGGCGATAGTGTGTGCAAAGGAGCTGCACATTATAATAGTGGACATGTGTCCGATGTCACAGCTGTGTGGGACGACAATGCACCATACGCGCCAAGTGTTTAGGCCAAACCCCATATGCGCGAAAATGCACGCGACAGCGACGGGCGACGCGAAGCAGGCTACCGTCGCGCGAGCTGTCGTTTGCATAACCAAACTTCATTCACGCGAAAACTTCGGCGAGCGATACCCAGTGTTGCTGGCATGAAGGCGTCGATTTTGTAGCGCAACTGGTGCGTTGACCACGGCTTGAAAAGTAGAGTAGCATGTTTTACTACGCAAAGTATACAAAATGTTTTTTATAGCCTTGTAATAATGTTTTTTCCTTCGTAAGTGCATGAATATCAAGCACATGGCGGCAACCGGCAGTGCGTCATTGATATACATTCTGTCCCGGGTTTCTCCTATTGGCTAGATGAGCATGGCACTTCCGGGCGACGGGCGACCGATTCTAGATTTCCAAAACCGAGTGTTCGCGCGATTTTGACTACGCGACACGTCGCGCGAACAGCCAGTTTCGTCGCTCATCGCGTCGCCCGTCGCTTTCGCGTGCATTTTCGCGCGTATGAGGTTTGGCCTTTTGCCGCAGACAAGCGTCAACAAGCTTCCCTCCCTACGAAGTGGAGCTCATCGCACCGCTTTCTTTATAACGTCCCGATCACTAATGCCTGCATGCGTTGACGCGTGAACCAACGTTTTTTTTTTTTTTTCGACACAGTAGCTTCGTTTACTTGCCATGTGTTTATATAGTAGATTTTGAGGGATCGCTGTCGCACCGGCGCATGGATTTCACGGGTGCGGCCACGCGAAGGGTCAGCGTTGGTAAAACTGAAACCAGCACGATAAACTTGTGAATATATTGTTTTGTTTTGTGGGGTTCAACGTCCCAAAACCAGCTCTGTTATGAGAGACGCCGTAGTGGAGGGCTCCGGAAATTTCGACCACCTGGGGTTCTTTTACGTGCACTGACATCGCACAGTACACGGGCCTCAACATTTCGCCTCCATCGAAATGCAGCCGCCGCGGCCGGGATTCGATCCCGCGACCCTCGGATCAGCAGCCGAGTACCATAGCCACTAGACCACCGTGGCGGGGCTTGTGAATATATATCTCGGCAGCTTGCGCTAGTGGCGCGAGACTGAGTCACTGCGGAGCTGGTGGTCACTTAGCTTGTCGTAGCAGCTTGGCTACGTATTTGCTAGGTTTTTTGCAGCTATTACCAAGTGTTGCAAAATGGCGTTACATTCTACGCGATCGTCAAAGTCTTAAATGTGCATAGGTGCCATGTTTTACAGCTAATATGCAACTTGAGGCGAGCGCACAGCGAACATTCTGCACCGGTGATCGCATTCCAGTGCCATCAATAGGTAGAATGCAGCCGATTTCGTGCAGCACACGTGTGATTCCACGGCGCTTTTGTAAAGGAGCCGTCACCTGCCCCACATTCTCTGACATTGCGCTTCGCGCCATTCGTTTTTCAAGAGAGCCTAGGCATCGCGTCTTATCAGTACTAACAACCTCATGTGCATTGTAGCGTCTACAATGCAGGCGAGGCGACCAAGTGTAAACGTAGTAGGGTTCGCTGAAGACGTAGCGACATAAATGGAGAAATAAAACACGACAATCGTTCTAACACTGCTGTTAACAAGAAAAGAGAAATAGCGGGCGCGAAATAAGACGAAGTAGGATCTCGAGTGCGTGATGTTCTGGGTTTTTCTCTTTAGAAAAAAAAAAGCATCGTAGGGTCTCGCTGCTCGGCGCTCTTCAGGCGTATTGTCTTCCGCCGCACTTCGAAGCCTGGTTTATTCTTCATCGAAGTCCTCGGACTTTACACTCCTGTAAACAGCGCGATTGCTTGCCTTCTGCGTCGTACAGACGCAATCCACCGCCGCCGTCGCTCTCGCTCATGAAATAGCACCGGAAATCTGTATAAGTGCATTCGTGGCGATTTCTTGTGTGTGTCTGAGTAGCCGACAACGCAGAAGTTATTTTTCGGCATCTCTGAAGCCCGAGAGAGTCGTTAAATCACGATGAAAACACATCCATCCGCGCACACGCGTACGCGCTCGCGGGAACACTGCTCGCTCGGACCCACCAACGCTTCCGAGCCGCGGCGGCAGATGGCGTCGTCGGCGCTTTGCGCATCGCCTATACAGGCCGAGAAGCGATGACAGGAAACTGCCACTCAAGCCCTGGCCCTCATTTCTGACCACTGAAGCGGAACTGGCAAATTCGACGCAAGAAACAAACGTTACACATAGTTAGCTGAAATGGACAATTAAAGGAAACTACCAGCTATTCAACAAAGGTCGTCGCTAGCTGACTTTTATTCTAAATCGCGTAAAACTACGAAGAAATGTGTCTTACCGCGAAAATAACTATTAGGCACCGTCACAAGCAAACGTCGAGGCCGATACAGTCGCATCGCCATCGGCTTTGTAAATATGGTAATATCGAAAAAGGTTTAAATAATTAATCCACGAAAGGTGCTCCACAAAATAACTTGTCGTTGATGCCCTCCTTCTGTTTAATTTACTTAATCTAATAAATCTCTTTGACTGACAGTGAACATTTTTTTTTTCTGTATGCACTTTCAGGCCGCACCTTTGGCGGTTGTTTCATGTCGATATTCATAGCAATGAGTTGCTAATAGTCTCAAAAAGAGAACTTGTACCGGGTCCGCTTTTTAACTGACTCGATAGTAGTTAGTTAGTTAGTTAGTTAGTTCAGAAGACGCTATGACAGTTCCCACAATGTTCAATTTGAAGAGCAGGCTAGTTAGTTAGTTAGTTAGTTAGTTAGTTAGTTAGTTAGTTAGTTAGTTAGTTAGTTAGTTAGTTAGTTAGTTAGTTAGTTCAGACGACGGGATGACATTTGCCATAATGTTCAATTTGAAGAGCGCCATCGCCAGCGGTGGAAGCTGGGAAACGTCGAAACTGCTCATATGTCGTTGAAGTGATTGCGCCCTTTCAGGTAAGTGCCAGTACTCCGCGCGCTGTACAGCCCGCGGTATCGGCCCACGAACAGGCGAATCATATGCATAGCTATATGCATAACACATTCATAACTATCTGCCACAGACGTGCTAATTCGAGCGCCACAGGAATGTGAATGCTTATTCGAAGAGGGCAAAATAAGTGTTACGCGGTACAGCGATTCCCACCAGCAGCCTACCGTCTGTAGCAAAGACCCTCAAGAGTGGCCTGCAACACCTTTTAAACATAGAAAGCGCTGTCGGTAGCCAAGGCGGGCGTGAACAAGTCAAATGTTCATTGGACAGCACGCAGCAGCGATCCTGTTTCAAGCACAGCTGAAAATCGCCTCCGCTTCTCTCGAGAAATTACACCGTTTAGGGAACTCCGTTTAGGGAACTCCGTCACAACGAGGACGGAATAGCACTGATTTTAGGGGCGAAGCTCCTTAGGGTCGAGGCTTGTCTGCCGTTGTAATGTCGTAGCCACGCTCGCGCTCACTCTCGGCGCGTGCCTCCCGGCGCGCGATATCTCTTCAACAGCGGCAGTCATGAGTGCAGTGTGTGCATGTGTGGGCCGATCGCGGAGGCAGTGCACGAAGACAGCGTCATCCGTCGTCGTGAGAGAGAGCGAACGGCGCGCGTTGACTATGCAAACGCTCTTATGCGTAGTTGAACCATAAGGATTGGCAGCGTGCGCGTTAGCTAAGTTCATCCGGAACTCGGCGAGCTCTACGACGTGGGAGCACAGGAATCATTCCTATGTATACGATGCGCAAAATAAACGTCATTGTCATTGTCGTAAAGACCAGGAGATTGAATGACAACGCGTGTGTAAATATACACACGCGTTGTCACTCATTTATATGCATGAGTGGGCAATGTCACGAGTGATTTACGGTAACACAGAACGTTCCCCAGCTTCGCCCACTCGCTTCGTGGAGACGCGTGGCTTTCTTGGTTTTTAGGGGCGAAGCTCCTCTTAGCACGCGTCAGGCGTCAGTCGTCAGGCGTCAGGCGTAACCCGCGTGCTGGGAGGCACGCGCTCGCGCTCGGCGTTCGCCTCGGCGCGTGCCTCCCGGCGCGTGCCTCGCTCTCTCTCCCGGCGCGTGCCTCTGCTGTCTTGTGAGAGAGAGAGAGCGAAAGGCGCGCGTTGGCTATGGAAACGCTCTGTCCTAGAGGAACGCTGTACCAGCTCGCAAAGAAGGAGAACGCGCTCTCACCCGCGAGAGACAACGTTGGCGCAGGCAGCGTCTCCTAGCGAAATACCGACTGCTCGCGTTGGAGAAGCGTTCACCGGCAAACCATATATATATATGCTCTGGATCTTGACTTGCAATGCAGTGCCGGTGGGAGATTTCACTTGTGCATAGTTGAACCATGAGGATTCGTAGCGTGCGCGTTAACTAAATTAATCCAGAACTCGGCACGACCTACGATGAACCTCCCGAGCTTCGCCCACTCATCATCATTCACTCCGTGGATATGCTGTAATTTGTTTTTTGTTTTTTTGTTTGTTTGTTTTTCATGATCGTTAAAACATCCTCGGTAGTGCTTCAGTCGTTCGGTTCGAGCTTAACGAATAAGAATATCATGCCTATAGTGTCCGAAACATTGAAAATCAACTTATCCTAGCGTTCCGCCTATTACGTGTAAAGTCATCCGCTTATCATTTTGCTGTTTTGCATACACCTTCGCGTGAGGCGGCACACGGCGTACTACAGCCGTGCCATTTCCGAACAGTGCGTGCATACATCGGTCGCTTTTCTTGTACCGAGCTTACATTGACATTTCTTACCGATGCATCAGCCAGACTGTATACAACAAGAAAAGACCCTTCTTGAGCTACGCAGGTGCCCAGGCTGCCACGAGGTGTTCGGGCAGGTGCCGGGTGCGCACTCCCTCATCGTAACGAAAGTGTACGAGCACATTTGAAGGAAACAAAAGCAGAGCAAATAAACTCAAGCCAGCGCCACGCCGTGAAAACTGTTCGAACAGCGAAGCTGTTATTGTAACGTGAATCGTGACGTGACTCGTGATGATGTGAAGTACCTCCTTCACCACGCACTCATGCGCATCTTTCTTTCTTTCTTTCTTTCTTTCTTTCTTTCTTTCTTTCTTTCTTTCTTTCTTTCTTTCGTTGCATTTCGCACTGTGGCAACGCAGCTGCGGATGCGGGGGTCGAACCTGAAACTTCCAGCTAAGCCTTTCCTACATTTTAACGCACCGCCACGCCGTACACAGGGCTTCGCATAACCACTATCAAGTTGTGGTGGGCCAAGGTCAATAGTGGCTCTGCTTTTCCCCACTTGCATGACGCGATCGACTACGGCGAAGGGACGACCAGGAACAGTTTCGCTGTTAATAATGAAGGTCATGACGTATCCTGACGTAGCTTCTTCCTTCTTTGTCGTCCCTCCCGATGTAGCCTTTAGTGTGCTTTTCGGGACGATAGAAGACACAAAACACTGTGAGTTCGTTCGAGCATTAAAGGAAAGATTTGCACGGCCCCTTCGGTAACGCAACTGTACCAGAAGGACATGAAGGAAAGCAATGTCAAGAGGAACGAAAAATGCACGGACGGTCTATATGTACTCACACCAGATGTCAGACACTACCGCACCGCAGTGGCCGACAGCAATGTGTACGATGCAGAAAAATCGCATTCCATGTAGAAACTGCAGGGCGTACTGGTCTGGATTGGCCTTGTCGGCAACCTTGAGCAAGAAGCGCGTGTTCGATGTCGCCGAAAAGGCCGTGACGAATTCGACGAGGGCGCCTGAAAATAAGTATCACGAGTAACCTTCAATCAGGATGATAATGAAGTACAGTGGATACTCTAAGGCTATATGTGCCCTATATGGGTTTACAGGCCCTTTAGTTACAAGCTTACACCGCACGGTCACAAAAACTCCTCAAGGCGGGACGGATCAGCCATTCAGCGTTTGCCGACAACACCGCTAGTGTGGAACATCGCGTAGAGTCGGCGCGTTAGCCGTGCACGCTCCTTTATGTAACATCCCAGATATTATGACCGCTTCATGGCATCGCCCCGTCGATACAAATCGAGCGTCATGTGCACTCTACACGGCACTGTACCAGCCGTACAAAAATATAGCCGAATCTTTTGAGTGGTGGACGTAATTTGAGCGATTGAAAAACTGTGCTCAGAGCATTTTTTGTGCATCGTTTGTTGTTTGCTTTGTGCGTCACGTGCCCGAGCCACGTAAGGAGTTAAATCCACGAGTTGCCTCTTTGGCGGTCCATTCTTCTTTACCTCTGCAACAACCGTGACGCAGTAAATAAGCTCCCTGTCATTGCGTTACCATGCATCCCGGTTTTCTTTGTTTTTCAGGTGTTACCTAGAGTGCACTATAGACACGTAACTTAAAGGGACATGAAATACGCACGCGATATCTCTCGTGTTAATAAGTCACTGTTTTACAATACCAAAAGCAAGACTCCTGAGAGAATACAGTTGATAATTAGAAAAGGCGACAGAATTCACGAGCGGCGACGCCGCCACGAGCTTCCCGCACTAGTGAGGGTGACGTCAGAGATTTTAACGTTATATGCTAATGATTTAAGTTGTTGGTTACTGGTAAAGATAGCGTACATGGACTTACACAGAAGCCAGAGACTTTAGGGAGCGCTACACAAATTCTTATTGAACAGTGCGGCGACCATGCGAAAAACAAAACGAGTCTGCTACGTCATGTGCTGGAAGTACTGGAGCGAATTTTTTTAAATTAAATTTTTTTGTTCCAGTATTGAAACATAGCGACAAAACTAACAATGCAGTTATCACTTTAAATACTTTAGGCTTTTAATCGTGCGCCCACTTAAATTGACAACCGATAGATTGTTGCACATATATGAACTGACGAGACGCATTCACGAAAGCCCTGCAACTTCATATGCAGTATAGAAAATTATCTCAAAACAGAGAGGACCTAACCGAGCAACAATCTCCTGTGAATGCGTCTTTTTTTTTTTACCAGCTCTGTAAACATCGCGAAAAACATAAGAGCAAACTATACGCACTGCGGTTTTTGTTGCACTTGCGTTCTCTGTTAGTGAAGCAGTCCACGTAGGTGCCAGCTGCAACCGCGATGAGCAGGACACATAAGAATGCCCTGCGAATGCAATGACGCAATCCTGCTTATCACAAGACATCTTTAAAAAGGATTGTTGCCGTACTTAATCACGACATGATAAAAGCAAACAGTGGAACCGTTCACGTTCAAATAACGGAGTAATGTCGAAATAAAGGAATTCAAGCGACAGAGAAATTGAGTGGTACCTCTTTGCAAGGAAACAGGGCAAGATATATACACTTGAAGGACGACTCCAGACACGTACGACTCAATCCATGTGAGTCAATTTAGGGCCGTCAGAAGGTGCTGAACTGCGCGAATGATATGTGTGATAATGACGTGTGGGAGGGCACCCCAACCTAGTACATGGTATTGTTATTAGGGTGATTATATTGACGGCCATACTTGTGATCCACAGCGGCATTCTAAAACAACATACTAGCCATCCGTGATTTATCTATGTACGTATTTCTTCACCCTATATCGCCGCTTGAAATCGCACATTTTCGTCGTGTTATCGACAACGTCTACTGCGTTCCGAAAGTCGTATGCTACATGCCAAACGTTTCAATATTAACTGCATCCACAATATTTTGTCATTGCACAATGTCTCGTCGCTGAGTGCGTTCGTGTGCTACTGTCTTAGTTGTTGGGCAATTAATTGCTTGAAAACCTCTCACGTAATTTTCCTAGTGAAGAATTTAGCATATTATGTAACTATAGAATGAATGAATTAGCCTCCATTCATACTGTGGACCAGATTGGCCAGTGAATCTGGCGTATCACGTGACTCAATAGACCCACGTGAAGTAGCCTTCGATGAATGAGCAAAGCAATAAATTATATAATCAACAGCAAGACAAATAAATGCGCTTTACCACAGTGTTCACGCCTTTATTCCGGAGTCCTTACTATGCGTGACCCTTCCATTATGTTGTCACAACACAAATAAAGTTTATTGAATTATCGGTGCCTTTTTTTCTTTTTTAGTGGCCAGCATTTACGATTCATTTCCTGCGAACATCCAGTACGACCATTAAAGGAAAAAACTTACGAATAATTAAAGCTCAAAAGGACCTTCCGTGAGTTGGACGTGGTAGATATATCCGTGCATGCGACTTTTGCAGTGAAGGTACAGTCAACCATCTGAATAACTAATGAAAATTAATAATAATGCGCTTCCTATGCAAAGTACGGTCGCGCGCGGCTGATACCCGCTTCGGATACGCGGGACCCGGGGTAGCAAAGAAAGATAGCAAGAAGAAAGGAAAGAGAGAGAGAGCGAAAGAAAGAATCAGAGAGATAAACAGAGGGAGCGAAGGAAAGAATGAGAGAAATAAAGAAATGAAACATAGAGCGACAGATAAAGAAAGAAACAGAGAAAAGAAAAAAATCGCGTATGCCTCATACACGCATTGTGCACTACACGATGAAGCCGCCGCCGCGAACGAACGCCGAAGTGCGAGTGTCACTACGAGGCACCCAAGTCATGGATTAACGTCGCTTGCCACCTTTTTACACATAGTGATGTTCAGCAAAATAAAGGAGCCCAGGTGGTCAGAATTTCCGATGCCCGCCCACACAGCGTTACTCTTATTTCCTGTTTACCATTGTCTTCGCACTCGCTCTGACAGACGTTGAGCCCTGCTCCCTACAACGGCTACCAGAGCTGCAACGATGGCGTCCCCTGCGTAGCAGGATAAAAAAGTCGCTCGCTGCTTCGTATCCTGCAGCTGTCGCTTCCTGGCCACTGCAACTTACGCAACCTTAATCTTCACTAGTAAATGCGCGCGGCGATCGCTACGTGCCTCACACTGTTCGGACGAGGCATTATAATCCATGATGTGGTACTGTTCATATTTTCGACTAGTACAGAGCTGTGCCTTCCGCATGTAAGTCCAATAGGAAACGCATGCGCAGAAATCCATGTTGGTATACTCTCTCTCACACACACTCTCTCTTTTTTTGTTGTGTGTTCTTTACGAGGGACAGAAGAAATCTAACATAAAAGGGAGTTTAAGGATATGATGCGCGTCATTTTCACTTGCCACTTCGCAATACTTCGTGCAATTAACCCTCTTTATGACACGCACCAGGAAGCAGTTTCTCAGATAAAAAGAAAAAAAAAACGAGGGGAGGGAGTGCGCCTTTCTTAAAAGCAGGTTGCCATGTTCTCGCTTTCTTATCAGTCCTTGCTTCAATGTGGGCACACTGCAACTAAAATGATTTGACTTCTGGGTTTTTACGTCCCAAAACCACGTCATGATTACGAAAGACGCCGTAGTGGAGGGCTCCAGAACTTTCGACCACCTGGGGTTCTTTTACGTGCGCTGACATCGCACAGCACACGGGCCTCAACATTTCGCCTCCATCGAAATGCAGCCGCCGTTGCCGGAATTTGATCCAGCTACCCTCGGATCAGCAGCCGAGTACCATAGCCAATGTACCACCGTGGCGGGACTACTAAAATGAGTACGGAATAATCCGGCCACAGCCTATCACACAATGTATATTATATAGAAATTTATTAGGTACCATTAACCTTAATGGGACACTAAACTGAATTACTGAAAGGGAAAATTTTCATCTAGCCTTCTTGTAGCACAAGGCTACAAGAAAATTCATACGGATTTCATACTCATTTGCCAAACTGAATTACTATTTTTCTCTTATAAGTACATTACGTTTTCACATTACCGAGAGTACTACTCTCGTGAGGGGAAGACGCTTGCTAAGCTAGAAAACTCGAAAAAATAAAACACCGCTCGGAGATTCACGCGCTAATATGCGTGACGTCATACATTATTTACGACGTCTACGAAGTCCTATACATAACCATTTATGGATAAAAAAGATGTAACATTGCTTTCGAAGGAGGCCAGGCACAGTAAACATGGGACGTTTCGAACAATTTTACTGAGCCCGTGGGACGACAAACCCCCCACCCGCCCACCAAAAAAATTAAAGAGAAGAAGAAAGTAATAGCGCTCGTGACGTCATCTCCTCGAAGTTGCGGCAGGGAATTCAAAGACGGAACTAAGGTGAAATTTCGACCTTTATTTTCTCAAATACCAGTGGAGTTGCCTACTAGTGTTTCACTCTAGTGTCCCTTTAACATCACGTGATCTGCTTGGTGGACTTCTCCACCAAAAACATCATTCAAGTGTTCTCCGCCGCAGCCTGGTCACACTACTTGGTTAACGTTTCTCTTTCTTGGAAGTTGCAGCGTTGGTTTGGTCACTGCAGTGAATCTGGAGCTGCCCATTTTGCTTGCATTTGCCAAGCAAATAAGCTGCTAACAGAACGCAGTGCTAACGTACTAACGGCACAAAGTGAACGTACCACCACACTGCCATGGCAGTGTGTTAACGTATGGCTTCGCCGAGGTATATCACAGTGCAGAACTGCTTCACGAGTGTCTTCCCGCTGTGTGGTGCGCCACAGGTGTGCCGCTAGCAGCGTGGCGCGCGACACCCACAGCACGCAGTTCAGCATTGCGGCTTCAACTACCGCCTCCCAGCTCATGCTTAGCACACTCTTGAATTATTATGGTTATTGGTTCCAAGTAACTTCTTTACACAGCTTGTGCAATTGCGCCACATTATCTTTAACATAGTCTGGCTGAAATCGGAATAACCACTCGGAGATTAACTAGAAACGTATGACAGTTATACAGGTAATAGCATATTGACGAAATCCTTCTATACTACGCTCCTTGAGTTCCATCAGAATTCAAAACTGTAAGCGAGTCACCAAGTAAAGTATTACGTTTTCTTACACGTTCAATGTCCACATAAGCATACCAAGATGGAAATCAAGGTGACGCGACTTACACAATTCCTATTTCTCTTTTGCTCCAAGATGCTGGTTCCCCTGTGACGCAGTTGGACAGTTCAATGCGCAGGAAATCAGGTGTCACTGCGAGGTGAACGATAAAGTGCACCAATGCTTTAAACGGCATCAACGTTTGTTGTTAAGGAAATATATATTTTCTTTATTATCCTTGCGCGTTTTCACGTTTTTATTAATAATGAACATGTAGAATCACAATTTGACAAGGTGCCAAGTATGATCACAAAATCCATATTTGGGTTTCTGCGCCCAAATGAGCCACGGCACTTCCGTCATCAGAAGTGCAATCCAGAAGTGAAATTACTTATTTTCCATATTATTTATTTTGCAAAACTCGTCAATTCTGACTAAAGATAAACTGAATATAGAAAGGGAAACTAAAGAAAACTGATTTCGAATGTATCAGCCACTGTACGTGCTATTTCAACATGGGCTACTAGGTCGCTCACTATAATGGCACCGCAAAAAAAAAAAAAAAAAGATCTGCCTGTCAGTAAAAAAGCAATAATTTTCCACCTCGAGATAAGAAGCTTCTACATTGATGTTCTTCATGCCACTAGCGCGGGAATTCGCACTCGAGCCATTGCAACATCCACAGGTTTATCGGTTATTTAATCAAGGAACACAATTCTGTAATATAGAAGCCTTTATTTCTTTTCATATACTTTTGTGGCCTAATCTCGAACACTATAAGGTCCGTAGATAGTTAAAAAAGGTTCTATTGACAACGCCTTCAATTCTGCTGCGTCTTTCATCGTCGCAATAACATGACACTATGTAAACTGTTCTACTGCTTACGAGAACACATGACGGTAAAAGGTATGCGTTCTGCTTCTGATAAGTGCTCGAGCACGTATCTCTGTAGCGGCTGACTTGTGATTGGTGTTTCTGGTACTTTTCGCGCTTGTGTACAGACGGGTATATATACTGTTAAAGCCTACACGTCTATGCAGGGCATGTTCCGATTTTGCTCTTTCTTTCTAAAGCACTGTCCCATGGGACAGCAAAAGAGCTTGTGGATACAGTGCTGAATTAATTTGACACACCTGAGCACTGTGCGGGCATTTTATTTACATCCACCTACAGTTAGAGCACCAGTAATGTGAGAGGCGTACATTAGACTGTTGTCTTTAACGCTGCAGTGTATCCTGAACATACAGTGTAGTCGCGTTTTAAGACGTACCATTCTGCAGTGAGTTGCACCAATTCGATTTCTTTTTTGACATTTCTGAAGAGTGGGTGTCATAAGATCCCCTTTCATAAGGCCATCTTAATGGTGCAAACAGAACAACATTAACACCTGGAGCAGAATTAACAAGTTCTCCTTCATAAGTATTCTCCCCGTGATTCTGCTGATTTCGCTAACGATATGTTCAGCTTCGTGATCGGCTAAAATATTCTTGCGCGAGTATTTTCTTTTTGAGGGAGACGTTTCTTTTTCTTTGGCAGTACGATCCCCGTAGGCTAGAAAAAATTCAAACATTTGAGGAGTCTTTCTGCAGCACGACTATAGCACGACTCCAACACGACAGGACTAGGCCAGATATGCGTATATTGCAATATACACACATCCAATACGCATCAAAGTCTTACATTGCATTCTTTGTCTTGGCCTTTATTGGCACATATGGTTCTGTCAGGATTTGGGCAAATACGGCCACATACGGACCCGTGCCATGTATCACCACATATGCCCAATCTCTGCGCCATATATAGGGCATTTTTTTTTCTTAGCCGCGTTCCATTAGATGCTATGGGCAGTAAAAGATACTCCTGATAAAAGCACCAATCTTGAGCACTCGTACCAAACCACTGCAGAGCGGCTTTTAGACGCTTTCCACGTACCTGTGGCCAGTATGGCTTGCAGGTCTTGTTGGTTGCAGTCGCTTAAGGAACATACTGCCAGGCGCCACGTAGGATGCTTCTTGTAGGAAAAGTAGCTTTTGAAATACTTCATCTGTAGAAAAAATATACACGATAGCAGTGCAAATTAAATTCTCGCACACAATCTGCGAAGGCGTTACAGATTTTCTGTGATGCTCTGTGGTGTTGCATACGCCATAGCTAACTACTGTCGGCTACTCCTTGTATATAGTGAATGAGGCTAAATTCCGCGCACATCATTACGCGAGGGACTCCCGTTGTGTCTCACTTACCCTTGGGTGCAAAATGTCCGGGAACGACTCCAAGATCTTCTGGATGGCACTGCCGTTCTTTACGTATGCCAGCAAGTTGCAATACTGTCCTCGTGAGAGCACATTCCCATTGCTATCGCGTACTTCGGTACGGAGGCACTCGTCGAATGCGCCCACATCTACGCGGGCGCCTTCAAACAGTCCTGTGGGGTACTTGCCGGATGCGTCGAGCACTGCGTTCAAAACATTTGTAATAAGAAGGAGAACACAGGTTGTGTTTGCAAAATCACTTTGTGGCACCAGCAGGGGTGAGAAAGATACGAAGGATGGGGTTGTCGCTTGTCTACTACAGCTGTGGATAGTCGATAGTTACACTGATACAGCACGCCAGAGCTTGAAAAAGAACACGCCTTCTTGGCCTGGTTCCTAACCAAAACATCCATAACTTATCAAGTCTAACTGCTCATGTGACATAGCTAGGATCTTTCGAACAGCCAATTTCTTGCATTGTATAGTATAACATGAGCGTCGCTTTTTAGGGGCGAAGCTCCTTAAGGTTTGGGTCTGTCCGTCCGTTGTCGTAGCGCGTTACCTACTAGGAACGCGCTACTAGGAGGGCACGTGCCTCCCGGCGCGCGAGCTCTCTCACTCTTCCATCTGCTGTCTTGTGAGAGAGAGAGAGACAGAGAGAGCGAAAGGCGCGCGTTGACTATGGAAACGCTCTTTCTTCGATGAACGCGCTACCAGCTCGCAAAGAAGGAGAACGCGCCCTCACCCGCGAGAGACAAGCTTGACGCAGGCAGCGTCTTCTAGCGAGTTTCTTGATTGAAAAAAATTGACGGCAGATCCACGAGGTGAATGATGATGAGATTGGGCGAAGCTCCTGGAAGTAATCATCGGTTAAACCGTGAAATTTCTTCCGTTAATTCGCCCGATAAAATTGACGTGAAACGATTGATTAAATGTTTTATCAAACTTTTATTGCTGGTTTCCGTTGTCCTTTCATTATGACCGCTTTGTGGTCGGTGAAATGTAAGCTAAGTGGTTCTTGCACTGGTTGCAGATGGGTTTTGCCTTTGAACGCTTCTCCAACGCGAGCAGTCGGTATTTCTCAATCAAGAAACTCGCTAGGAGACGCTGCCTGCGCCAACGTTGTCTCTCGCGTTTGCCGGGGCAGTGCCGGGGCACAGGAGACATCTCACCAGGCACTACCTTGGAGGTAAACAATGGCTGCTAATGGGAATGAGAGACAGAAGAAGTCGGCTTTTAGCTAACACTTACACTGCTACTTCTACTAACGTTTCCTACTGGAACATGCCAATGGCTGCTAATGGGGAATGAGAGACAGAAGAATTCGGCTTTTAGTTAACGCGCACGCTGCGAATTTTTTATTGTTCAACAACGCACAGGACAAATCTCCCACCGGCACCACCTTGGAGGTCAAAGCGTAAGACTGGTTACGCACTACGACTACGACGAGGGACGAACGGGTGCCGCCTTAAGGAGCTTCGCCCCTAAAAATACCGACTGCTCGCGCTGGAGTGAGTGAAAAACTTTTATTATCGGTACTGGGAGTGATGGGCTCTGCGACCCCACCAGATGGCCCTCAGTCGGGGCTGAAGGCGACCTCTTGGGCCCTTGCTGTGACCCGGACATGGACGTTCAGAGCAGAGCTGGCCAGTAGGGTCTCCCACTTTTGCGAGCCTACAAGCTTCTGGAGTTCTTTGGGCGGTGGGTCTGCGGGGCGGTCCCAAAAGATGTGTTGCACAGTGGCTCTCTGGCCACATTTTGAGCAATCGGGTTTGAATTGGTCTGGATCGATGTGGTGCATGGTGACCGGATTCGGGAGGGTATTGGTTTGGAGTTGCCTTCATCTAACCTCTTCAGCCTTCGTAAGACTGTTGTGAGGTGGCGGCAGCGTTCGTCGAGCTAGTCTAAAGTGCTGGGTGATTTCCTAGAAGCTTATGAGAACGTCCTCTGCGCGTTCCTGGCTCGAGTTGCTGCTCACGGCTCGGCCGATAGATCCTCGAGCCATATTGTGAGCCGCCTCGTTGCCAGTGTTGCCAGAGTGTGCCGGTACCCAAATAAGCTCCACGTCTTCTCGGGTTTCAGGGTACCTTTGTAGGATGCTGAGAGAAATTTTTGATATTCGTCCTCGCGAATAATTATTGATGGCGGTTTTGGAGTCGCTTAGAATTATTTGAATTTTCGGACAGGTTAAGGCCAGCGCGATGGTCGCTTCCTCCGCAACGTCAGCGTGTTTGGCTTTGACTGTGGCTACTGATATCGGTTCTCCGTTTTCTGTGGAGGCCGTTATCGCAAAGGCGTTAATAGTGCCTGGGTAAGCTGCCGCGTCGACATACGCCACATCCTGCCTTACCCCATATTGTTTTGCTAGCGCCTTGGCTCTAGCTGTTCTCCTACCTTTGTGGTAGATAGGATGCATGTTTTTTGGTAAAGGTTTGATGATTATGCCGTTTTGTATCTTTGAGGGGAGTTTTTGTGCGTCCTCCGCCAAGGGCTCAGCATTTTTGCCTACAGCCTTTAGTATTGCTCTGCCGGCTGCCGAGCGGCTTAGTCTGAGCTCCTGTGCCCTTCGGTGGGCGAACCCTTCACCGGCCACCAATACATATATATAGGCACTGGATCTTGACTAGCAATGAAGTGCCGGTGGGAGATTTCACTTGTGCGTAATTGAACCATAAGGATTCGTAGCGTGCGCGTTAACTAAATTAATCCGGAACTTGGCACGATCTACGATGAACCTCCGGGGCTTCGCCCACTCATCGTCATTCACTCCGTGGATGTGCTGTGAATTTTTTTCCTTTGGGGTTCCGCGTTGCTCAGCGGTTTACTAGTACAGGGTATATGCCATAGTGAAATATATTGTTACGTGGAAAGACGCAAGAGGCGAGGCTATGTACAGTCGTATTTAAAAAGGAACGCTGAGGCGCTTGGCCATGAAGCAGCAGCGCGAGCAAGCCTCGCTAAAAAATTACAGCATATCCACGGAGTGAATGATGGTGAGTGGGCGAAGCTCGGGAGGTTCATCGTAGATCGTGCCGAGTTCTGGATTAATTTACTTAACGCGCACGCTACGGATCCTCATGGTTCAACTATGCACAAGTGAAATCTCCCACCGGCATTTCATTGCAAGTCAAGATCCAGTGCCTATATATATACATATATATGAGTTGCCGGTGAACGCTTCTCCAACGCGAGCAGTCGGTATTTCTCAATCAAGAAACTCGCTAGGAGACGCTGCCTGCGCCAACGTTGTCTCTCGCGGGTGAAGGCGCGTTCTCCTTCTTTGCGGGCTGGTACAGCGTTCCTCTAAGAAAGCGCGTTTCCATAGCCAACGCTCGCCTTTCGCTCTCTCTCTCTCACACAAGACAGCAGAGGCACGCGCCGGGAGGCAGCTCCGGGAGAGAGAGAGAGGCACACGCCGGGAGGCACGCGCCGAGGCGAACGCCGAGGGCGAGCGTGTGCCGGGAGGCACGCGGGTTACGCCTGACGACTGACGCCTGACGCGTGACAAGGTTAGACTAAGAGGAGCTTCGCCCCTAAAACGTCCTCCTCGTCGTCTTTCTCCAGTCGCCTCTTGACGGTCGGTGGTACAAGTCCGTAGCACTACTCCCCCCCCCCCCCCCGGCGTCAAAAGCGCCGTCCCGGCGTGTGGATGACCATGGCTCCGAAACAGTGTGGTAGGCCTTGAGCCTACTGACGTGCACTGTGTCGCAGGACCCGGCAGGAGAGGGCGAGGAGGCATCAAGGCGGAAAGGTGGGCTTAGTCTCGCATTCATTTTGTGGTAGCGCTGACGAACAAGGACACAAGAAGACACAAATATACGGGACGGGCGCTAGACATCAATTCGAAGCTATAGATAAAACAGTGCGCGGGACGGTAATACCTCGACTGAGGAGGACCTCGGTCACAGGGGTCGCGATGTAGTCGCCATCAGGCACAGGTGGGTCTGAGATCAACTCAAGGTACGTCAGAGTCGAAGGGGGTAAGCGAACGAAATCCGCCGAACTGAGACGACTGGGGGGGGGGGGGGCGGTTCTACAGGGTCCAGGTGAGGCAGGTCAAGTCGGAGGGTAGCAGTTGAGCAGTCTATTAGGGCGAAATGCGCAGACAGAAAGTCCAGGCCAAGAATAACGTCGTGGGGGCAGCGGGCGAGTACGGTGTAAAGGACGACGGTAGAAAGATCAGCGATGCAGACTCGGACGGTGCACATACCAATTACAGGAACTGTCGCGCCGTCCGCGACAATATAAACTTTATTACATGACCCCGCGGGCGTTTTCTTCGCCCGGAGGTGTGTGGCTTCCTCATTCTAGGTAGACAAGGCTTGCCGCTGTCGCGCGAGCCCTGTCCTCCAGCAGGAGCTAGTCGTCAGGGTTTCGTGACGTTAGCAGTAAAATTCAACTGCGTGCCCGTGTCCCTCAGCCTCGTTATGTCGACTTGACTGATTTGTGGTGTTTAACGTCCTAAAACCAGCTCTGATTATGAGAGACGCCGTAGTGGAGGTCTCCGGAAATTTGGACGATCTGGGGTTCTTTAACGTGCACTGACATTCACAGCACACGGGCTTCAACATTTCGCCTCCATCGAAATGCAGCCGCCGCGGCCGGGATTCGATCCCGCGACCTTCGGATCTGCAGCCGAGTGCCATGGGCAGTAGACCACCGTGGCGGGGCGAGCCTCGTTACCTCATCGCAACCCTTAGTGACGGGTATCGCAACCCTTGAGCAGCACTTCTAAACTGCAATTTTCACGTACCATTTATTCAGCGTATAAAGATGGGGACACAGTAGAAATAGCCGAGACTATTCACTTTGAGAGACATTTTAAACTGGTCCGCCCTACACCCCGCTTTCCGTATTGCTAGTGCATGCATTCTCAGCGTCGTATTCAATGTTATTCAGCACATTTATTCATAAAGGGCTTACCATTGTGTAGGTGTTAGCTAAATCGTAGTTTACCATTTTCCTGACGGGTTTTACATTGAGAATTTGAATTTTGCTCGCTAACGCAGCTGTGACATTGTGGAGGACTTGCGTAATCGGGTGCTTCGTAAAGCACGGCGGTAGCGCGATATGATTATGTCCGCCGTGGACGCCCACGCCGACACCGATGCTGACGTCGAATTTTCTGCGGCACGAGCCGTCTCGGAATACAGCCCCCTAGGCCGTACTTTGAGATTTCCCTTGGGCCGCATTTTGACATGTGTCGCTAAAGGCAATAGTGCCCCTTCGGTGACGTATGTGGCTCCTTTGGTGTTGGTTGAACAAACCCAAACCCGCCCTTTCTCTTCCGGTTTGTTCAAAGAGACAATCACCACCAAAGGAGACACTTACGTCACTAAAGTGACATTATCGCCTTCAGCGACTCTTTTCAGAATACGGCTTTGAATGTTATCGCGTTAAAACCAACGGAGTTCTCCTTTAACTTGCCCCTCAATCGAAGTGCGGGGACGCTTTCGCATTTGGTCCCCGCCATGTGGCTGCCATCGGGAAGGACACCGAGTCATCGTGCTTAACAAAGCAATGCTCTGGCCTCTGCGCCAGCGCGGTGAATGTTCTTTACGCCAATTGGTTGTTCACTTGGGAGAAAAAAACACCAGGCCTGCGCCGAATCGCAGGATAGTGGCAGCGTAAACTGGAGGAGCGACAAAACTGCTTCAAGAGGCAGCGCTTTGTAATAATTAAGAGGGAAATGTTGAAGAAGACCGTTTCATAATGATGATGTTGATGATCCTCTGTAATGGGTGCAGAGCTACAAAGCATGCACATCTGTACAGAGCTACAAATCATGTACCCCTGTGTTCTTTCAAATCATTCCTCGCAATTGTTATGCAATCCACTTCCCTCGACACATAGGGGCGCATTACTATTTTGCCATGTAATATTACATTTGTTAATGCGATTCCTCGGCAGGCTTTATACCTGTTTAGGTCCTTTAGCGATGATTTTTGAAGCACACGCGTAGCTCAACGGTAGAATGCTCACTGCTACGCAGAGGGACGTGGGTTCGAATTCTCCTCAGTCCTGGTTATATTTTTCTAAAATTGACGTATAGTGGTTACACACCAGCGGTGGCGGACAACTAAGGCGCCAAAAACGGCCCTTCTTGTGATCTCATAACAGCTTACGCTGTAAAAAAAAATTCTTCCACCGACCGACACAACAACTCCGAGCTTCTGCTAGGAGATCAGCACGACGCAGGCAACGTACTCCCTCGGCTCGCGTGCATGTATACTCACGTCTCATCGCCCACGGTTCCAGGTTTTGGAAACCACGCAGAGTGCGCAGTAGGCCCGCCGTGCACTCCGGTCGCACGTCGGCTTCCAGTAATTTTCTTCGGAGAGACGCTGGTATGCTGGAGAAAGCTCGGTGCATTAAATCGCGCAGCAACGGCAAGTAGTCGATGCCGCCCCGATCCACCGCAGAAGAAGTACTAAGCACCGTCTTCGACATTGCTGCTTCCCGGAGTCTGTCAATGATTAGCGTATCATTCGTCGCATTCAGTGTTGGCGAAGCTTGCGCCAACCGGGACGATGCCAACAGGAATAGTAACGCTAGCATAATCGCGTGAACTGGCACACGGACAGAGTTTCGTGCGAACGGATCGATGCCGTACGTTGAGCCACTTGGACCTGCGCTCAATCGTGTCACCTGCTCTGCGCGAGCAGTCGCGGTCCTCTCAGGTTGTACCCGGTACTTCTGTGCGGTAAATGATGTCATTGTTTTTCTATACCGAAAACAAACGGCAATAGTTCAAGGCGCTTTGCATATTTTATTTTCATCACTATGCGCCTGCACTTAAATCTCTCGACATGTGCTGAGCCACAGTACCGTTGCAATCTCGCTGGTGGATATACCAAAAGGAGATACGAATCAGCGTTTTCCTGCTATGAAATTTTGCTCTTGATGCGGTAAAGCTGAGGCGTGACAGTAATACAAAGTCGTCTTCAAAATATCTATGTGCGCCGCAGACGTGACGCTTCCGGAATACTTAAACAGCACATCGACTTGGAATGGTGTTTGTCACATAGAGCAAAGGACGTAGAATGAATCGTGAATAGAATGGCTATTGCCTGTTCAAGAGGCACACATATTCGCGTCAGTGTCAACGTACTCCCTTACGTACTGTTAAATAACAACGCAAAGGGGAAGACCGAGGCTCCTGGCAGTGAAACCCGGGAACTATAGGCGTTCGAACACGAAAGCTTTGGCAGTCCAGCATCTCATG
Source organism: Hyalomma asiaticum (assembly GCA_013339685.2). Lineage (NCBI taxonomy): Eukaryota > Metazoa > Arthropoda > Arachnida > Ixodida > Ixodidae > Hyalomma > Hyalomma asiaticum. The sequence goes on from CM023484.1 coordinate 77,719,494, forward strand.
AATGTAATTTGGCATAGGCTGTAAAGGCTAACATTCAACGTTGTGTGGCTCTCACATCCAGTGCTCGTGTGAGCCACACTGGATTTTATTGTCGTTAACCATGAAGTTCATGACAAGAATATTCAGTTATTGATAGCACAGCTTATCATGCTGGTCGTACATTCGCACCACTTCATACCCATTTTGCTACGAACCAAATAAAGAAAACGCGGCTTTTCCCATGTTCGTACCATAAACTTTTATCATATTTTCTGCCGCCTTTTCTAAATGCCGAACATTTTTTACCGATCCTCAGCAACTTTGGTAGTATCTATCTATCTATCTATCTATCTATCTATCTATCTATCTATCTATCTATCTATCTATCTATCTAGCAGCCTATAGGTCCTGGTACTTTCCGCGTCGTCTCATTCACTCGGTATATACCAAAATTGGCACGATAGGTCATAAACATAACACTAACATGAATAATTAACTTTAACATAACTAACATCGTATACCTGTCTTACATGTCACGATTAATTTTGATGCGATCAGATCCGGCGCGTAACCGCCTGAGAAATGCGGGAATGCGCCACGGGTCACTGAATGTCACATTGTAGCCTATCTCAATCAACGACCAACAAAAACGCACACTGAAACTTTAAATATATCACACTTTGAGTTGGCTTAACAAGAGAAGGGTGTAGTGGTTCTGGTATATTTCTGCGAAACAAGGTGAGATCGTTGTAGCTGAGCAGACGAATGCAGGTTGCTTTCAGCCAATTTGACGAGCTGTCGATCATGGGTGCCCGCTGTGTGCAGTGGAAAGGAGGGCTATTAGGCGGTTACAGACGGAAATGAAGCGAGGCTTTCAGCACCCTGGGAGGGAGCTCTGCCATTTGCATAATTACTAACTGCGGTTTTATAACCTTAGAAAATATACTCAGCGGAGGAATGTGTATTTGCTATTGTAATTGCAGCCTCTTCAGCTTCCGAGCATACTATCAAATTTGTAGCCGAAGCACTGACAATCAGGTTGTGGAACGTAATAGACAGACAGATTATACAAGCCTGCTGTAACGACCGAAGGTAGAAATTGTGAAGACAAACCTTGCTTCTCTTCTTTTTCCCGCTAACGGTGGGTAAATACCATGCCATACCATATATAGTATTCAAAGCTCTGTGCTGCCTGTATTCACTGCGGCAGCGAGGAAACGATTGTGCACGTCCTCTGCGATTGCCCTGGGTACTGCTCCCAGCGACAGACTCTCGCCACAGAATTGTCACGCCTTGATGGTCGACCGCTGTCCGAGCAAACCATATTGGAATGCCGGACAGATAGTGTCTCGCAGCAGAAAGCCACGAAGGCTGTGCTCAAGTTTTTGCGCGCAACGGGCCTCGTGAACCGTCTCTGACACATGCCCGTGCTTGTGTGTGTGCGCGATTTGACCTCTCTCTTTCTCTCTTTATTCTTTTCTTCCATCCCCTTCTGTCTCCCTTCACCCCTTCCCCAGTGCAGGGTAGCAAACTGGATATTTCCCTCCCGGTTAACCTCCCTGCCTTCCTCCCATCATCTCTCTCTCTCTCTCTCTCTCTCTCTTTGCGTAATCACTCCAAACCTATTTCGCATTTCTTCAGTGTAGGTTGAGCGGACATGTCGCACTTTTTTATTGTTCCCTAATCGCTTCATTTTCTTGCGCACTTGAAGTTGTACTGGGAACTATTTGCTCTTCTTATGGGTTGGATCTTGTCGATGTAGTTATCCCTGCGGCTTACCCACGTGGCGGTTCAAGTAAAAGTTATATGGTCAGTCCTTAATACAAGCAACGTGCTCTGGCTAAAGCTGAGGCTTCCTTGAATATGCGCAGTGCAGGTAGTATTTTCATCGAATACCAGTACCCCGAGCGCTTAAACAGGTGTCCGGGTGCCTCTGAAAGCCTATGGGCATTCGGAACACAATAAAAAGAAAGAGAGGAAAGACGTTCTCGTATTTTATATAAAACTCAACACTTTCAGACAGTGTGCCTTGAACTGACCAACGTGCCGCTTTCTTTTTTTCTTAAGCCAAGGTGTTTTCTTCAAGGCACGTGCCAATGGTGTTGCAGCACTTCATCAAATACACGATATTCTTTAGCGTAGCGAAGAACTTGTTATATTGCAGACTTCAGTGTAATACATTGCATTCATTTGCCTCGCACGGGTGCTCGTGGGTGTGACGCACGTACCGCGATGTGTTACGCAAGACGAGTTGGTGTGGCGACGGTGAGCGCATGCCAGTGCGTACCGTACTTCATCATGTTCGATGCCGAATAGGCGTGTTGATGGGTGAGCCTTGTTTACAAACTATAAAAACCGCTAAAGCGCGCAGCCTATATTTATGGTGGACCGCTGCATAGATAATCTGCATAGATTAACGGTTTCTGTTACTTTCGCTTTTCTCTTTCTTTTTTTGCGTGTTCTTCCTTGTGGGGCGCGCCCAAGTTTTAGATGCGAAGCAGCTTATAGCGGGAGGCTTTGCCCGTCCCTCCTTCCCGCGTCCGGTGTCCCACGTCCCACTCTCTCTTCTCCTATGCTCCCCCCTTTATCTCCTCTAGGAATCCTCTACTCTGCGGAGCGGCGCCTGCGTCCCACACCCCCACAGCGCACGCGCATCCCCTCCCCCTCTCTCTCCTCTCCTCTAGGAATCCTCTACTCTACGGAGCGGCGCGCACGACAGGTGGATACTCCGCTGGGGGCGCCACAGTAGTTCCGCGGTATGAAAATGACGGAGCGCGCGCTCCTCATTAGAGAGTTTTAGTTTGTCCGTAAACTTCTTCACGTTTACGGATACCGCTTTACCGGGAAAGTGTACGTGACCAGCAGCGCTAGTGACGACACCTGATGATGCGGAACCTAACCAGACACACAAAAAACTAATATTATTGTTGCTTGCCCATTTTGCTTGACTCCTGGTGTAAAGCATTGGACGTGAGAGAATAATTTACTCTGAGTACTTTCATTACCTCTTTCGAAGAAAACGCTCACGCTACTAAAAAGAAAATCGAATGCATTGTAGTTAAGCAAACCGCGAATGGATGGCGCTAGCAGTTCTACTTCCACACTAAACACGCACGGTAAACCGGTATCCGCTTACGTAAAGAAGTTTACGGACAAACTAAAACTCTCTATTCTCTCTCCTGTGCAGCGCCGCGATGGGCGCTCGGGCCGCTGCCTCGAAACGGGCGCAGCGACGTGGCGATCCCGAACTTCGGGCTCGCGAAGCCGAAAGAAAATGTGAACGGAGGCAAGCGGACCCTGAGCTCCGGGCTCTGGGAGCCGATTCAAAACATAAACGTCGAGCGGCGGATCTCGAGGCGGCGCGCTCCGCCATTTTCATACCGCGGAACTACACCATCTCCCGCTCAAGCTATCTCCCCGCTGCTTCGCATCCACACATGGTTCCCTTTAGTGGGAGATGGTGTAACTTTTTTGGTTGATGGCACTGATGAAGCGGGGACGGATTGGATGCGAAGTTTACGTAAACAGGTGCCTGGTAAATCGAATTGAGTTAGTTATTTAATGGTAACTAAATAAAGATTGACATGTTAGACTTGTTGGCAACTTGACAGATAATAAGGCCGATTATTCACGTCGCATTAACATCGTCACTGCTTAGTAGTAGAAACAAGCTGAAACAGAGTTCGACCAAGTGCAGCGCCGTACCATGCGGGGAGGCGCAGCGCAGCAAGAAGAAAACTGCTCTATTACTGTAAAACCCGAGAGAGCGCATAGCACGGGCAACCCAGCTATATTCCTGTTTCGCGCCGGAAAAGCCCTGCTAGGAGGAGAAATCGCGCGATCGGCAAGGCGGCGGTTATCGGCGGGACGTTTCGAAAGCGTTTTTCGCGAACATCAGTTAACTTTGCGATTAATTGTGGGTTCATGCTGCTAATTAATTTATTTTAGACCTGGCTGGTTTATTTTGACCCGGTTTTAGCGCTTTTATTCTTGTTTTAGAACTTGTATCTGCGACTTTTATTGAGCGTGACCACGCGACAGAAAGAAAGAAAGAAAGAAAGAAAGAAAGAAAGAAAGAAAGAAAGAAAGAAAGAAAGAAAGAAAGAAAGAAAGAAAGAAAGAAAGAAAGAAAGAAAGAAAGAAAGAAAGAAAGAAAGAAAGAAAGTCTTGTGTTGCGCAGAAGGGAAAAGTAGATTCGCGCTTGACATGGACACACTGCACGCATCCTTGCCCTGAGCCTACTGCTACATGATGGTGAACTTCACACTATTGCCACACCCTTGTTACACCTGCTCCGTTCATTCATATTGCATAGACATAGAACCGGCTTTAACTTTATTTCCTTCGGACCCCGGGCTTCCCATTCGTTGACTATAGTCTGTTTCAGAAGTTCCGTGCAGCACTGTGGAACCTACAGGCCTGTTCACCCAATCCGGAGGGCGAACACACGTTAAACGTGTCCTTCCGCACCCTGTCATCTGCCAATGGCGGGCACTGCAGTGGCAGCTGCAGCATTGGAAGGGGGAGGAGAAGGTTGAAGCGGGACCACTATAGGCAGTAGCTTGACCGCACGTGCCTGTCCGCACAACGGCATTTCGCCTCGCTTCGGAAGAATTCTGCGCTCGATGGCCTCGTAGCCTTGGCTCTGCTGTATTGAGCTAGTGAAACAGAGTATAGTCCTTTAATTCTCTGTATGTCTCCTTCGTTGTTCACCATGTTCAGTATTCACGGATTGAAAAGCGCCAGTGAGAGATCCTGACCGCTGGTGCTAGCAGCTCTGCCCGTGAGAGCAGGTGGAAGCGAGCAATCACTTTGTGCTATAGCGTGAAGGCGACAGCATACGCTGATAGTGATTGCTGCTTCTAAGAAAAACTAAATGCGTAAAAACTCATCAAGAGACACATCAAAAGGTGAGGCACCTAAGCATTGAGCGCGAACTGCAAACTAGTTTATTAGGACCAAACCGTTACAAAAACATGTATTCGCTCAATGTCAGCATAGTGTAGAAACATGCATGTGCTAAAGCACCTGATTTATCATCAAAGAAATCTCAGCACTGTACAGCCCCTAAACACAGGCGTCGCTTAGAGAGGCTATACCTTTACTTTTGATAAAAAAGTGCTTCCAGAATCTCTCTTGCACGTGCCTTCTCACTTATGCCTAGAATTTTAACAACGTGAAGCTGTGCACCGCGCTTGCACGTACAGCAGTAAGCAGGAAAGTTATCCATTTCCTCATTTTTGGTAGGCAGCTGACGTTCCCGTGCGCGGCTGCTGCTGCTTTCTGTCGCTAGTCAGCTGTTCTGTGGTTTAGCGTAGCCCCAGCCAACGTTGCTACATTGGGTCTACCATGGTGCAAACCTATTGCACTAGCAGTCGTGATGATGCTGCTTCTATAACGTCAACTGCTCTTCGTCAACCGCTATCATAGCACAGTAAAAATAATAGTCAGCATGCTTTTGCCCAGCTTTGCTCGATTCCGTAAGAACACTTCAACGAACGATGCTTAGGATACGCGCATCACCTCATCGCATCGTGCACTTGTCTTCTACAAAAACATTTGTGCAGTAACGTGTGTGCCAACGTTATGCCGTACCCTGGGCTACCTTTTAGTCGCCATAGTGTTGTCGATGTTCCCGGTTATCCCACGTTAAGCATACACCCGCTCACGCACTTTGCACAAAGACGTTCATGCTGTTCGTAACATTTGGCTGACTGTCAAATAATGCGGCACTGACAATTTTATCGCTCACAGCTTCGCATGATACCGATTCCCACAATGCGTGGGATATGCAGGGTTTTCTCTCTGAGCGACATTCCACGAGCAGCGCCTCCTAGGAGCTGCCACGAGACAGCAGGACCTAGTACTTGCCGCCGAACCAGTAGATCACTAACCCTTTCTCAATAGTGAGCGACGCATCCGGTGAAAGCGCTCCTTAGGCATCGCTCACATAAGTAAATTTGCAGGAACGAAAACGTACGTGTCTCTCTAATTCATTTGCTCAATATAACGACTCTGAAGGGACACGCGGGCAGCTCGTGTAACACTTCCAGTCACGAAGCATTGTAATCATCCACAACTTTTTCTCTAAAGTTCGCCATTGCAGTGCAGTTTGCTGTGTGATAGCGTAGTCGTGGTTCATGCGTTCGTACAAAATTTTGCCACCTCTCGTTGGCGCATCTGTTACACCGGACGAAAAAGCCCTTCTCCTATCGGCCAAATGGGTACAAGCGAAGCTTGGCGTTTCCGTTTCTTTCTTTCCTTCTTTCTTTCTTTCTTTCTTCGGTAGCAAATAAAAGGGTTTCATATGGCGCAGATACGTTCACATCTTTGTTTGCCTAGCGTGCACTGAAGAGCCTGCACGTGTTATGAGCGCGTGCCTTGCACTGCGGCTTCTTCTTCATGCTTCTAAAACAGCGTGTGATGAACCGCCAGTGGCTTAATAGGTTACGCCGCTGGTTTCGAAACCTCTCGTAACCGGGTTCTAATCCGTAGCCATCATAGCAATGCGTATTTTCAGTTTGTCCTACCTTATTTTAATATATCTTACAAGTTGAAGAGAATAGGAAAAGTGCGCGCGCCCTGTCTTCACAACGGCGGTGGCAATGGGTTTTATTCTCTTTTCTTCTTTTTTTTTTTGAGAACAGCCACCACTAATAACCTCACTAGTCAGTCAGTACAAAATTCGCTTGAACAACCTACGGTTAGTTTCGCTTCCCACCTCTAGCCACGCTTTTGCTAGTCCAGCTGGGGTGTTCCTGAGTTCTATAACGCTTCGGCACGGATCAATCTATACCTAATTTCTGGAATGTGTGCGTTGACTGTTTCACTCCTGACCGAAGCTGCGGAAGACGAGGAAGAAGAAGAAGAAGAGATTTTCGTCGAGTCGGGCGCATGTCGCACCTTGTCTCCTTGGATTTCGACCAAGCATTCTCCTTGGTTCGTCTGCTTCTGCAGCGACGGCGCCGTGGCCCGAGCTGGTCGCCGTCTACCCGTACCAGAATGGGTAACTAGCCTCGCATTCCTTCTATCGATGTAGAGGCCACACCTGACTACAACCAATGAACCTCAAGGGCAATTTCCTTGCGTAGAGTTGAGGGCTCTCAAAATTTCGGCCATCTGGTATTCTTTAACGCACACGCATACACTGACAACGCACAGTACACGGGCCTGAATATTTCACCTCCATCGAAATGCAGCGGACTTGGCCGGGGTTCGGTCAAGCGAACTGCGGATCAGCACCGAGTGCTACTAGAGCACCGTGGTGGGGCAGGCACTGCTTCCATCATGTAGTTAATTTGATTAGAGAAATGCAATTCAGTTCAAGCACAAACAGCGAAAAGAAATGCATGTAGAGTGGCGGCGTGGGCTACTCGGTACGTCATGGCGACAGCCATATAGCAGGAGGTATAAGGGCAGCAGACGCAGTAGGACACTATACGGCTAGCGGAAACTTCCAAGCAAAACTTATTGTTAAAAACACGAAAACAAATAATCGACAAGAAACAAGACTCACAAGGAAACGTGAACTCATGAATGTATATATCGGGTTGTGAGTAATAACAGCAAGCCGAGGCTAACAAAACGACGAAGTGCTCAGCGCAACAACTTTTAGATGGAAGGTTGCGCTTCTATCTTTTCGAGGGAAGGTCGGACTCGAAGGCCGCGGGTTCGATTTCAGTCGCATCGGTTGCATTTTCGATGTAGCCGAAGGTCCTGTATGCCTTCTACGCACGTTAAATAGCCCAGGGTGGTCGAAATTTCCGGAGCCCTTCAGTTTGGCGAGCCTCGTAATTATATCGCTGTTTTAGCACGTAAAACCCCAGCACTTATTATTACAAGATTTGCTCTTTGGCCTCGTCTTTTGCAATGTCTATACTTTTACTAGCTTTCGCCGTAGCTCTCGCTGTAATAAACTGTCTGGCAAGGGCAGTGTCGTCGATAGGAAAGACGCCTGCACAGTGTTTTCTGAGCTGAATTCATGCGTACCTTGCAATCGTTAAAAAAGAGAAAAAAAAAAACAAACGTCAAACGAGAGAGCCCAGTTCTGAATGTGTGACTGAATGTGTGGCTCCGATATACCGATGTTCATTGGGATATACTCCTCTAACGCTTCTTTTCTGGTGCCAGGGAGCACGTTTGGTTCTTTCGAGAGCTTCCTTTGACTGCGAAGCCACCGCCGTCAATCGAAGCACTTTTATCGCGACCACTCTTAAACAAGCAACATTTTCTGCTCACTACATTATGCAATGTACTCTTAATGCTCCGCGAAAAACGCAGAATCATGGGTTCCCGCTCAGTCACTGAACAGCATAAGCCACGAATGCCGCGTCTGGTTCTAAAGCATTTTTTTTTCTATAATGGAACCAGTTCCTGCCAGCCGGCTATACGCCACAATATGCGTGAAGTCCAGATATTATTTCTCGCGTGTAATGATCTATCGTTGAAGTTACTATAACTTGTTTCGACTGGTAACTGTTCCGTTACAGAAACGTCACCGCCGATGACGGATTCGGGCGGGTCATCGACGAGCCTTGTCAATGCGGAAAACACGCACACGTCGGGTGAGTTGTGCTTTGTCCCCGCGAACTTCTTCACCGTCTGTCCACCTAACACCATATGTCCGCCTAACTTTCTGCCGCCCCCTGCCATGCTTGCCTTCTCTAGAGATCCGCTATGTTGCCCGCTGTGGCGAAAGGTTGTCATCTAAACTTTACATGCGTACTATTCCAAGAGACCCATAGCACGTTCTCATTGGCTGCATATAGCCGCAAATTCAAATTTGCATAACTCTGTAAATCAGCTATCCCATTTCCGAAAAGAAATGGTCTCACAATGTTTTCTGCGCAGTATACACCGCAGAATCTACGTGGACGGAAGGCGCAACGGAAGGTAAGAGCATCGCCCAGCCACGGTGGTCTAGTTGCTATGGCACTCGGCTGCTGATCCGAGGGTCGTGGGATCAAATCCCGGCTGCGGCGGCTGCATTTCGATGGAGGCGATATGTTGAGGCTCGTGTGCTGTGCGATGTCAGTGCACGTTAAAGAACCCAGGTGGTCAAAATTTCCGGAACCCTCCACTACGGCGTCTCTCATAATCAGAGCTGGTTTTGGGACGTTAAACCCCACATAACAAGGTAAGAGCATCGCATGAGCTTCCATATGTGCGAAACCTATATCGTCCACGTTCACTGCGCTTAACGCTTCAAGCACATTTTACACCGCTGAGTTAATCAGGAATGTTTACTTGCAAGCTAACTCGACTCTGCAACGCAAGCGGTGCGTTGCCAGTCTTTATGCCTGTCGGAACGACGCGCCAATGACGCTTCTAAAGATTTTATTTGCTTAATTTCACTGAAGAGTGCATATTTCCCAACAATTCGAATGCTCGGTTAAGAAGCCGAAGGCAGTCAACCCTTGTCTGTAATACTGTGCTTGCCAACGTGCTGTTTATCAAAACTTCTCACGCAGATAGGTGGTGATGATGATTGTGGTTCGATAAGGACAGGACGCTAATTTCTGCAGCCCATGTCGGGAGCACGGCTAAGTGTCCGTGCGGGTAGTACAATGGGACTGAAAGAGATAGAAAGGAGGGAAAAGCCGTAGTGGAGGTCTCCGAGAATTTTGACTATATACCTGGGGTTCTTTGACGCACAGTGCACGGGCCTCTGGCATTTTAGCCTCTATCGAAAATGCGACCGCCGTTGTCGGGATCGAACTCGCGTTTCTTGGGTGGCAGCCATGTACCATAACCACTGCACTACCGCGGCGGTGGTCTGAACACTGAACACGTGTGTATGTCCATAGTAATTATGATTGCTGGTGTTTTACGTGCGAAAGCCAGGGTATGAATACGAAGAACGTCGTAGTGGAGGGCTCCGGCAGGTCAGACCGTGCACTCATTGACATCCTACAGTACGCGGGCTTCTAGTAGTCCCGCCTGTATCGAAAGTGCAGTCTCAACGGAAAAAGATTCTCACAAGTGTTTCATCATCGGACGGCCAAAAAACGCGACGCACGGCGCTCTTGTTCCCTAGCAAGAGTGTGAAGGACATTTCATTTCCCAAAGGAGGGTTGGCCGGCGGAAAGCACTAACAGAAGTCTTACAATCTCAGTGGTAGCGTGCTCATGGCTTATCAGCAAGTCATGCTGGCCACCCTTTCTTTTTGGAAAGTGGAATTGGCTTGACACTCTCGCAGTTCTCGCTACAGGCGTGCTCGGGAACAATAGCGCCGTGCGTCGCAATTTTGCCGCTCCGGTCATGAGTCACTTGTGCCAATGTTTTTCCGTTGCGACTGTACCACTGCAGCAGCCGGGATCCAACTCACGGCCTTCGAGTCAGCAACCACGCACCATAAACGCTGGACCGTATGCTTATAAAGTTGGCCGTGGGGCTTCCGGGATACCTGCCGGAATGACCGGCGCACTTTAGTAGTTGTGCAGGCTCACCCGGCGCAGTCGTGACCTTACGGCTTTCTCCTGTTCCCTTCACAGTGGCAGAGGCTACACTGCCCGGCGTGCACGTCCGTGTGATATCCGTGACCACACCAGCGGCCAGCGTTCGGCCGTCAAGCCCAGGTATGTGTGTGCGCCTGATTCCGACGTCACAGCGCCAGTAAACGTTGTTCACTACAAAGACTGTACTAGAGGAAACCCTGTCGCTATAGCTCCTACGGGACATTTCAATGTGAGTGCTCAGCCACTGTGAAAAAAAGGGATGACGATCGGTTCACGGATTTGCCTGAACGTAGTGAATACGGCATCAATTAACTTGATGAGTTTGCGAACATCTGTGTAACGAGATGTTGCAAAACGTAAATTGAACCATTCGTAAAGCATACTCACGTGCACAAATACCAGTTGACTTTTCATGCTTATGAAAACCACCGTTCGGGATTATTTAAAACAATAAAGCATAAATAAGCAAGCAGTCAGGTTGTCAGAAGCCGAAAACACCAGGGCTCGATGTATTCGAGTATACTGACATTACAATAATCATCAATTGACCAATCTGCCAGAGTTTTCTCTATCGATTTCCTAAAGAAACTTTTCGTTTTGCATTCTGTGCCGGCCTTTGAGGGTTTGCGCCCTGGTTGTATACAAAGCTACTGTGATCAAGAATAAGTTGAACGACCATGGCGCATTACAGTGTATATTCACAAAAAAAGGGTGTAATCACACGCTCATCAATCTTGCGTAGGCGTTCTAGTATGCCTCTCTACACAGCATAGTTCAACGTACGTTCCAGTTCTGTAAAACAAATAAATGTGTGCTCTTCTTACTTTTCGCGGCTGATTTGAATCTTGCGTTTTGGGTTTCGTTCTAACGCGCTTGCTTTCCATAATGTCGAAAATGAAGGCGAAATAAAAAATATAGAAAAAGGAGCAGGATTGATAAAACAGCAAATAGGAGTAGACGACATCTCCTTCACCATTTAAAGAAAACGATATCTAGGGGGCGTGATCGGAGATTGCTTTTCTCTTTTTTTTTTTTTTTTGCGAATGCCGGCGGTTCTGTTGGCTTTTCACTGCATGTCAATGGCCGTGGTTATGCTTGCCCCGTAAGCAGCGGGACGCGGCCACGTTTTTGCATGACCTCGTTTTCTCTGCCCGTCACGCATTTACGCTCCTGAAAAAGAAAATTAATCCTGTTCAGAAAAGAATCTTACTCATTTGAAGTCGAAAACCTTTTCGTTTTGCATTACAATATCTAAAAGAAGACAACGAAACCGGCTCGTCAATTTTTGGGATGTTCGCCGCTTGTTCATTGGTTGCTCTCACCCTCTCCTTCTCGCATATTTTATGGCTCACCCTGTCATAGAGCTCTGCTTACTCAAACAAGGGAGGGTGACCAATCCTGGAAGCCGACACTGCACTCAGTCGCGCAAATCCACAGCTCGCACAACGGCAGCCGCGCCCCACTTCGCGACGTTGTAGCGAGCGAACGCGATGTGTTCCGAACAAAGATCTCCGATCGCGTCCTAGGCTTTAGTAGAACTTGTTTTTGGGCAAGTTGGTTCAGGCAACCGGCTGGTCGCCAGAACCGTCAAGCCAGAGAAACAGTCAGTGTATGAGTAGCAAAGTACAATGGAGCGACCACCGCCGCTACGGTTGTACCGCCATCTAGGAACGATAGAGCGAAGCACATTGTCGTGCTAATGCGCGCCGGCAGTCAGCGTTTCGGTACTCTTCGCGCTTCCGTCGCCGCGGAAGTTAGGGGCGTGGCGGCGTCGTGACGGCGCGTTCCTGGGGCAAAGTACAACCGCGGCTGCTGTAAAGTTTGTCTCATGTGGTAGGTGGGTTCAGTTCCTACACGCACTGCTCCGGGAACGCAAAGGCGGCCGTCGACAAGCAAATGACGCGTCTTTACCAGCAGTGGGCTGTGTGTTCACAAAACGATCCGCTGACAACCCTTTCGGTTTCGCTTGCAAGGTGTCACCGTTTGCGGACGCTACTGGTTTATGGCAGGTTCGCGCAGGGCTCTGGCGCGTGCAATTCAGTGTATGCGGAGCAATGTGAGTCGTTCGAGTGCTTTCGCTTGTGTACTTCTGTCGCTGATCCCTGTGCCGTGTCGAGGTGTCGCTGATGTCTACATGTAACGTGTTTACACATCCAGAGTACCCAAACCATCCCAAACCATCTCCCGCCCCTCGATTCGCCAGATTGCCGCTTAATCACTCCACAGCTTCGCGAAGGATGGTTTCACTTTCGTATAATACCAATTCCTATGGAGTGGGATCAAACGTGTATTTTTTTTTTCTGGGGGCGGCGGCACGTCGCGGCGCTTATACATGTAGCTGCTACGCGCGACGCGCCAGTGCGAGGGTGTGTGCCGACCGCGTCGCTTCTTGCTGTGATTAGAACACCATGTGCATGTGGTTGCGACTTGAATTTCTTATTTGAAGTACCTGCAACGTAGGCTGTCTCCTCCCTCCCTAAGCGGTAGTGTCGTCGTCATCACCATCATGACATTAACGGGGTTTGCTGCAATAATGCTAACATTATCTTAACGGTAATAGTCGCTTTTACAAGGTATATAGTGCCGCCTGTTTCCCGACAGACAAGCCCTGTGCAATGCCTTACGTAGCCATTATTGCTAATGTTGCACTTGGCTGGTCGATCGAGTCTCTTTTGATTCAGATAAATGCATCTTTTTATTGCAGATGACTTAGGATAGTAAGTACAGATTGTTTGTCATATGCCTACCACCGGCTGTATTACACAGTAAAAGAGCGAGTGCTAAAACCAAGGGCCACCAAATTGTTCCTAATGATTTTACAAAGACTGGAGTGATATGCGCAACTGTGAGGAAATGTTCTATCTCTCTCCCTCCCTCTCTCTCTCAGCGTTTGTTGGGGGTGAGAGAAAGTGAGGTGATAGTAACTTCAAATAAAATCAGCAAATGTTATCAGATGAACATTCATGCTGCGGCCGAGGGTGCTTTGAAGGATGGACGAAGTTGCACTGAAAAGTCACGCAAATGCTATTATTGCATTACCGTTCTCGGATTTGAAAGGGCAGAAATGGCTATCACTGCTAAGACTACCACTGCGTTTCCGCCCTTTTGAAAGAGCAGAAATGGAATGGCAGCCTTTGCAAGACACTTCCGTTGAACTTTGCCCGTCCTTCAACACACCCTCGGTCTTACTCTCACTCCATATCTTCATTACATAACCTTATTTACCTACGTAGAATCTGCACTTCTTTCCGAGCTCGAGCATTTGCTCACGCATTTCAGTCCACCACGTTGGTCGCTCCTCTCCGACTGGAATCAACGGCTTTCCGACGAACAGTAAGTAAACTTTCCTTTGTTTCAAAGGTCTTGCTAACTGTAACACGAAAAACTGGTAGACAGAGTATATTTTATTGGCAGCATCTAAGTCGAGATGCACATGCGTTCATAACAGGAAAATTTTGTGTGTCCGGTTAACCGCACTGCGCTAATGTGTAGCGGAATACCTGATAGCGTAAAGCGGGTAGCTTTGCTAAGCTTGCAAATGGGTTTACACAAACACTCCAGCCCTAAGCATGTCCACAATATCCGCGTAGCCACTTGTCGCCATCCAGTGGCTCCAGCTATAGATGATAAATAGAACATTCAAGCACGTTATCGTGTCCTCCAGGCAGCAGACACTCCCGGAAGACAGTCTTACCGTCTTCCCGTAACACTAATTAAATAGAAACTATGCGATGAAAACATACATAACATTCCATTCCATAACAATGCATTAAGCGTCAGCTGTTATGAATGTTAACCCTACTGTTGTATCTCTTGAAATATGTTTTCTGCCGATTTTTATAAATTGCTAAACTCCCGTTTTTGCTTTGTTTTCCTCGATGTATTTCTATTTTTAACTCTGCAACAATTAGTAGTTGTTGGGAATTCTTGCCATATTGCTGCTTCTTTTGTACGGCGAGGTGGGAGCAACCAAGCTGCCTTTATGCAGCTTCGATCTTGCCATCGCTGATCTTTACGTATGTTGGGTACTTACGTGGTAATGATAATAAACTTCAGCTCGCGAAGCCCAGAGCCCAAATAATTGGAGCATGGCTCTCAAAAAGGTTGCTGTCGAAGCTTTATTATGCAAAGCTAACGCGAGTACAGCCATCTGTTGGGAACGTAGGGGTTACAGAGCGTACGACGATGACGAAAGATTCGAAAGATCGAAACGGACAGCAGCGCTTTGGGATGTCGGCCGTGTTTTCCAGGCACATTGTGCGCTTGACGACTTTCCGGCAAGGCTTCCGTATGCGCTGTTCACACCCCGTATTGCGCTGTATAGGCAAAGTGCCTTGCATGTTTTACTGGAAACGTTCAATTTGTCTAATACCTGTACAAGAACGAGCGTTCATCGTGGTAATTTTCATAACGCTGAATGACAGCGCGTCGCGCCTTCATTCAATCAAACGTGAGTGCCCATAGGTACTTAATCAACGCCAGTGTTGTAGACATTGACAGTGACAAATATCTTTCGGGTGTTTCTGCTATGCATTTATTCTTAAATACAAGACAAGTGATTTATCAGGTGTTACAACAATCAGAATCGCGCCAGGTGACCACCCAGTAAAACACGGAGGCATTGTCTCCTACTGTGTTTGCGAAAAGTCTGCGGTTTATTTTGTCTCTCACATTCATCCGTCACCTGCAAAATCAAGCATTTTCGTTGCTTTCCTTTTTTTTTCAATCTTCCTTCTTCTTCTAGGGAAGCAAAAGGTCTCCTCGCGCTTCTCTTCTTCTTCCTCCTGCTCATCGTCGCTGGGTTAATCTACATTGTATTCCTGATCATTATAGGCAAGTCAGTTTGAATCTTCTATACATACACAAAATTGTGCCCACGCGCAGCGTCTGCGCTGCAGCATAATTTGCTATAGAGGATATGAAAGTCTCCGGAATAGTCTGGCTACTGCTGCTAGTGGATAGTCGCGTTGTACGTTATTCGTAGGTAGCTCAAAGTTACTGCAGTGACCAGGCCATATAGAAAAGAAAGAAAAACGGTGTGACCTGGCTGCCATCGATAATTTATGATGCAGCCCTTTCGATCGGTTAGGAAGCTTTCAAGGCGGGGCCCTGCATCACCTTTAGAACGTTGTCAGAAAGCGCTGCCTGTCAGGCGTGGAAGCGCCTGTGAACGTGCCAGCCAAACATTATTGCACTGCACGCCCCAGGGAATTCGCAATTTATTGATAAGTATGGTAGCACAGAGTAACAGGACACAAGGAGAACACGGAGAACACACCTTGTGTCCTGTTACTCTGTGCTACCATACTTATCAAAAAAAAATGCCATACCAACAAGCCCGCCTTGCAACTTTACTGGAATTCGCAATTTAGTTTCAAACACAGCTGGAAAGCGTCCTGTCTTCTTTCAACAGACGACGTCACAGGCGTTACCGATTACGCCGCGACTACGCCACTGTTTCGGGAATTCAAAACAGACTAACGACCGTTCCGCGATCATTAAATCAGCCAATGCTATTTCTGCCTCAGGTAATGTAGTCGGAGAGCCCAGCGACGTCTTCTTTTTTTTAAGTAAGAGTGGTTTCTTTCTAGCTGTTTTTGAAGCCAAACTGCGAATTCTCTGGTGCGTCCCATGCAATAACATTTGACTCACACTTTCGCAGGAGTCTCCACGACCGTTTGCTTATTTTCTTCAAGTTTTCGCAAGGCCCTTTTAAAGCGCCCACCAATTCTGCAACTGATACGGCTTTACGCATACGGTTATGCTGCACGAATCCAACCATGTTTTAAAGAACCCACGCAAAACACACGGAATATGGTCAGAAAACAGTGCCGATAAGTCGTGAAGGCTCTTGTGAATTTGTGGGCCAATTCCTGTGGCACTATACGCACCAGTGAACTTATCATTTGGTTTAAAACACAGCTAGGAATAGCGTGCCTCTTTCTACAGATTACGTTAAAAGGAGCAACGACTATGCCGCTTTAGGCAGAAGTAGCATTGGTTCATTTTGTGATCGCGGAAACATTCTCAGTAATGCTTTTCTGGTTCTATTTAAGCTAAACAACTACAGAAAAGGTACCATCTATTGTTACGCACACCAAAAAAGACATTTCAAGTGACGTAGTCTATGCTCCTTGTGACGTCATTTGATAAAAAGAGATCAGGCGAGTTCGAGCTGTGTTTGAATCCAAACGGCAAATTCCTGGTGCGTGCGATGCAGTATTTTTTCTTACACTTTCACAGCAGCCTCCACGACTGATCGAGACCGGTATCTGAGTAGTTTGAAAAAGTCTTACAGGGCTCTTTAATTCTGTTATTGAAGGTGATGCTGGATCGCGGCTGAGAGACATAGAGAAATACCTTTACTGACCAAGAGAGATCCCTGGATCCCCGCACTTCCCTACTGCACTCAAAGCCGCGAGCGAGCGGATTGGGAATAACTGCTGCAGTTCATCTCTACGACTCCCAGTTAGTCCGCAAAGAGATCAACTGCAGGACAGTGTTTCTGTGTGCAAACTGAGAGACAGCGGCAGTTGCACCGCGAAGAGCAAACGGTTGCACCCACGAAAACTCTCCGCAAGCGCACGCAGCCGCCAAGGAACGGCCACCATGCGCATAAGCAAATGGTCCGCTGAAAAAAAAAATCTGCTCGTAACAGTTACTTTTCGCGTACGCGGCTGTGAACACTACGGTGTAGAAGAATTGGTGCCGTCCATTTGTCATAACACAAACTCATAAATGTGTAGTGCATGTGCTGCAAATTCATAAGTTCCTGGAGCTCCATAACGTGGGCAGCCCGGTCAGTGGGGAAAATCTGCCTAACCGGGTCCACCGAGCGCAGCAGGGTCTCCGATTTCTCCAAGGTGCTCAGACGCTCCGGGCCAGCGGGGGAGGGTCCGCCGGTCATTCGAGGAGAATGTGTGTAAGGGTAGCGTGTGAACCCTTCGTGAAGGGTACACAGCTTTAAGGGGCCTACTCGAAATGCAATTCACACCGCGTAGGCAACTGATACAATACCACTCATTTTCAACGTGATATTTGCAGCTTCCACGTCACAGAAGACTGTCCATGCTGTTAGTGCTGATGATGTCAATGAACCGCGGCACCGCTCTTTGTAATAATTAAATGGCCAGCTTTGAACGGGTCCTGCCACACCTTTTCGAAAGCACTCCCATAACGGAGACGATAGTGGTCGTGGAGCCTCCTGTTAACATGTGAGCCAGACGTTCTTGCACAGCACGCACCAGAAAATTTGCATGTTGGCCTCAAATACGGCTGAAGATCGCCTGTACTTCTGTCGAGACATTACGTCAGAAGGAGTACCCACTATGTCACGTTACTTTTTATGGGTGTTCTTAAACGTAAACAAATGGCTTTTCTTTGTTTGTTGAACTGAGAACAAGTAACTAAGGTACAACTCAACACGGTTCCCGCGACACGTTCCCACAGAGAGTGTAAGAACTGCCATTACTATGTTCCAGACCAATGAACTGCTACCGTCCCTCTGTCCTGTTTAAGTATAGGCATTGCAGTGGTGCACTGAACCCTAAGTCCTCTGCAGCGTGTGCGCCACGTGTTTATGTGAAAGAATTTTTGCTTTGCCTTGCGTTCCAGTTTTTGGCACCGATATACTCATGGAAAAGGAAATCTGTGGTTGCGCTTTATACGTCCGGTGACAACAGTCTGGTATTGCAGGACGGCCGGCGCTACCTACCACCACGGTGCCGCCCACCACGACAACGACCACGACTCGCAGAACTACCACGACAACCACCACAACTACAACCACGACTACTACTACCACAACCACGACTACTACTACCACAACCACGACCACTACTACAACCACCACTACAACTACAACTACCACCACTACCACTACAACAACCAGCACCACAACCACGACTACTACCACAACCACCACAACTACTACTACAACACCACCACTACAACCACAACTACCACCACTACAACTACAACGACCACAACAACCACGACTACTACCACAACGACCACCACTACTACTACAACAACAACCACTACCACGACCACTACTACAACTACCACTACAACTACCACCACTACAACCACTACAACAACCACGACCACGTCTACTACAACAGGTAAATTTCCCACAAATAACTTTTTTCGCTTCGAAACACAACCCTTTCGTGATAGACAGATTCGTGATTTATTTCATCACGTCTTCTATATATATACGCTCGAGATATTAGCTCGCCTATATGACCACGATGTACGTACAGGGTATGTGTATTATTGTGTATTTTAGGTTCAAGTTGCCAAGTCAATTGAAGTAACCACTGACCCTTGTAATTAGTGGTCAGTCTTAAAAAATGCGTTTGGCAGTCATTTTTCGCTATGTTAGTGGTTTTATTATAGACCGGCAAGGTGCCTGAGTGTTGCCGCCTGTACGACGCCTCCATTTTATTAAACTAGATATGAGACCCTACAGTCCAATTCATTGCGTGCTTTCATACGGAATCCGTTCCTTCATTGTCAGGACCGTTTCAAGGTGTTCATTAGTTCTTTGTTTAATTAGTTTCATTCGCGCTACGTTAACTCACGCGAAAGCCTAGAGGTGTTACAAACAATAACCGGCCATCAGCGAAAACGCTGACGAAAGCGTATGCACAGTGTCCCTTCAGGAACAACAGCGTGCTTTTCAACAACTTACAATCAAACAAACAGGACTTTATGCGCGAATTAGCATATATTTAGCGTTATCATCCGGATCGTTCTAGTGTGTGAGAAAAATTGAGGAGCCTTTCCACTGTCGGGAGAATGGGGGCAAGCGAAGCTTGACGTGTGGTTTCCTCTTTCTTTCCTTCCTCATTTCATCTTTCCCTTTCTCTTTCGTTCTTTCTTTTTCTGAATGAACAAAAGCATAGCTGCAATGAAATCCATACAAATTTCTCATAAATGAGGGCTTTTTTAAATTCAAGAAAAATTCGTCATGGCCCGGGAATCGAATTTGCGGCTAACACCTCTCCGTGGTAGTCGCTCTGCAATTGAGCTAACCAGGAGGCTAGCAATCGACAGCGCGAGGGCGAATTGATCGACAACACAGAGTACGTGGGCATAAATATAGCAAATGAGTTCTGCGGAATTCATCTAAGGGGAGTAGGAATTGGGACAGGGAAAAATAGCATCCGCCCCTTTTGTAGCACAAAGCTACAAGGACATCCATACGGATTTCTTGGTTGTAAAAGAGCTAAGGACTCCTGATTAAGTTTAGTCAATTTGGATGAAGGACTCCTGATTAACTGAATTACTACAGATTAATTTCGACAGCGACGTTCATCAACCTATACGTAAACCTAAATTGCAAATTCTTTTTGGAATTTTCGGCTCCGTCAAAACGCGGCGGCCGTGGCAAGTTATCGAACGCATACCCTTGTACTCAGCCACGCTACGCCATAGATGCTGAGCCACCACGAACGGTAGCAGCGTAGTCTGTATCTCCCCTGAAGGTGATGTTTTCGCGGCTAACGGACACCCGCTCAATGCGAAAGAGCCCACATACGGTGCCTATGCCCGTGCAGGCATACCAACGTCCCAACCAATGGGCAAGTTCCCGGTGTACTGCGTGCTGACCACCATCCAGGCTAACTACGACCGCATCTCCCTGGACAGTGTCTGCGACTACATACTCATACCGTTCTACA
The DNA here is from genome assembly GCA_013339685.2 of Hyalomma asiaticum. Taxonomy (NCBI): domain Eukaryota; kingdom Metazoa; phylum Arthropoda; class Arachnida; order Ixodida; family Ixodidae; genus Hyalomma; species Hyalomma asiaticum. The sequence goes on from CM023484.1 coordinate 77,739,616, forward strand.
CGAGGACCAACGACACTTTCGTGGATGACAGCAACCCCGTAGCCCAAAAGCTGCTCGCTAAGGCGCAAAGCAATGCGGGCAGGGCCTCGTACATCATCTACGTGCCGTGGACGTGAGTTGTGCGATAGATGCGATCGCCAATTCCTTCATCACGACCATCATCATTAGCGTCTGTTTGTTTGTTTCCACAAGAACTTCTGTCCTTTTGTCGCACTGAGGAAAGCTTTTATAGCCAAAGCCAGAGTGGTACCTCTGGAAATCACGCGAGGTGCTGCATTGAGAGATATTTGAAAAAACGCAGAAGGTTGGGTAAAGTGGATGTTTGAAGTGATGAAAAACCGCTGTGCAGTGAACGTCGCCTGAGCCAATGTTAGACAACAACGGTTGTGTTATTATGGGACAGCCTGGCTTCGCAACGCCCCATAATGGCTTTCTCCCAACGAAGACAGTCCCTGATGAAGACAAGCCATCTTGCCAGAACGCTTGCTTCAGCGACATTCCTTGTTCGTACATTGAAAAGATGTATTATATATAGTGGTAAAGTCGTCCGTAGCAAACTTCGCGAGACGAACAACAAGCTATACGCTCAAACAAGAAGAGCTACCTCGTAACTATCTTACCACAACAGTGAGGGCCGTAAGTACGTAAAAAAGCACATAATTAATTAGATCTTACACGCCAAAACCACGCTATCATTATGAGGCCTGCCATAGCGGATGGCTTCAGACTAATTTTGATCGCCTGAGCATACTTGAATGTGTGCTGACAACGCACTCTGCTCGGGCCCCGAGTACTCTTGCCTTCATCGAAAATACGACCGCCGTAACCGTTACCTAAGCAACATGTTTTTGGTCAGCAGTCCATCGCTATTACCACTACACCACCGCGGCATACAATAGCACATTGTGCATGTTAGATGTGGTGCTTCCTGCCCGCGCAACCTGCCTTGCCGGAAAATTGAGAACATATAACCGCACATATCAACGAGACCCCAATTTCTCCTCGACACGCATCCTTCTCACTATTACGGTGATCATGAACGTCAGCTACAATGCTTTTCGCCAATGTTTGACCAGAATACCCAATTTTCAATTCCCTCTATCTGCAAGACGTGGTGACAACGGTTCTTGTTCGCAGGTCTTTTTAACATGCTTGAATAATCCAAGATTCCTCCCCCCTCATACTCCTACGATCACTTGAGCGCTAACCATCTAGCGTACATTCCAAGGAAAATATCGTGACTTAAAGGGTCCCTGAAACGTTTTTTTGACATTGCGTCACTGATTAGGCAACACAATTGCGAAATCATTCACACCATAAATAAAGCGAAGCACAATGCGCTAAGGCAGCTATGGGCTTATTTCTGTCGCCTTCCTCCTTACCAATGCTGTTCCTCCTCAACTCGATCTGCTGCGGAGTGCGCGCTAGCGACGACAGCGCCTCCCGCGTCAGCCGCTCTGCCAAGCCTCCCGTAGTGACATAGCGCCCCGATATCCTCACTGAGGTCGCCCGCCTCGGCAGTGCTAGCCCTCTGTAATAGAGCGCCGGCGACTCGTGTGACGCCGCCAGATGCCGCGATGATACCGTTGGCTGAAACGAAGGAGTACGTTGTAGAAGCACGTTGTTCGCAGCTAGGTTTTGAAAATTACGCGCACGTCACATGGGTCAGGGCCAATCAGCGACCTCCCATTCGATCGCTCGATGGCGGGGGCGTTTGAAAACGCTTTTTGGCGAGCCGCTGCGACCTTTTGCGATACGCGTGTTCAAAACCTTATTGTAAATTACACACTTTACGCACAGCGCTAAAATCTGTCCTGTAATGGTCCTAGTGACCCGCTCTACCGGATCACCATGTTTGCACAAAATCGTCAAAACCTTTTCAGGGTCCCTTTAAGCCGCTACCGCGTTACAGGAAGTGGATGGAGATCCAGAACGACCTGGCAACACCAAAGGGAATGCAACAGATGGAGACGTACTGGACCAGGTACAGGGTGTTCCATTACGGCATTCTCAATGTCGAAGTGTCACCAGACGTACAAGGCAGAAGAGGGTTCATACTGCCGAAGACATACGACACCCTCAAGGTGCGTATTCCGCTCCATCGATGGTCACTTGAATTTTCTTTCCGTATGGCACTGGAGGAACGTTCCTGTAGGAACCGGGCCATAATAACCAAAGGGCGGTGGAAGTAAATGTGTAAGAGCTTCACGAATCAAACATTCACTACCTAAAATCACTTTCTGTGCTTCCCTTTCGTTACCCTATGCGATGTCGCTCCTCCCAGCTGATCAGGGCACCCGCTCAGCGATTACAGCAAGCCCTCGTCGCCTGGGTCGACAAAGTCTCCCCCTCATGCAAGGCCGTCCAAGTGCTCAGGCCTGCGAGGTGTTCGCTGACCAGAATTCTTATAACGTTTTTGCCACCCTGGAGTTGCTCGCTAAACTTGCCGAAAATAGAAATGAATTCAAGAGAAGATGTGAGTGCGTTGTATAGTTACGCCGTGATCAAGTTTGCCTGGGACTCTGCTTTGTCTACTAAACTCATCGCACACAGAAACCTTGGCCCAGAGAATACTAAGAGGGAGAAGGTGTTCACACCCCTAAGCCGACCACGCCCACGGTTTGGAGCTAGAAGAGAGGTGGTTGATTCAGGATAATACCGATAGTGCGAGCGTAGGCAGTGCCTAGACCACACCATCTTGGATTAGCTCATTTTCTAAAAAATTCTGAGGTCGACCCGTTTGTGAATGATATTACCCGATAACTAATATCCTGATCCAGAATCTTGATTTCCTGGTTTCTCAGAGTCATCCTGGTAGTTCGGTGTGCTCCGCTTCTAACCTGATCTTCGTGTGCTCAAGACCTTCGTCCCTTCTGGAATGTGCAAAGCATTTTTTAGATCTTTAGGCCAACAATGGCAGATTCCGCACGCTACATCAAGCTACGAGTAGATGCCAATAAATTTCTGTACTTTATTCATTATTACACCGACAGCCCTAACCAAGAAGTTAAATTTGAAGGAGCAGAAGAGACAGACAAAATGGCAACATCAGACGAAGCGCTGACCTTATCAACGCATGTTTGCCTGTTTATTGGGCTTCACATTTTTATGTGTTGCTGTTTTCCCTACTCATTTTTTGTTTTGTTTTGTTTCCCTAAGCAGTACTTATGTGATTAAACTTGTCACCCGCGGTTACCTATTGTTAGCTCCGCCCCCCTCATGTAATGGCCCATGAGGGGCCCTTAAGGGTAAATAAATGATGGAGATGACTCCCTGTTGCCATCATTTTTCGCTTCGTCTTCTGTCATCCTGCAGAGCTGGCGATGTGCCAGCATCTCTGAGTTGCTCCAGCGTCGCAGACGCTTGTACAATAAGTGCCCGCGACATGGTGGAAAATGCCAGTTTCAACCTCAACTAAATCCCACTCATAATAGAAGGTAACGACACTTTCCTCCATCTGCCAAGTGTCCCACATTGATTCTTCTCTCGCGATGTCTTCAAATGGCTGCAAGCATTGTCCTGTCAATGGAAAAGCAGCTTTTGCGCTTCGGTCTTCAAGTCAGCAAGATGGTTGCGCAATTTTATTTAGATATTGAGCACCGCAGAATATTGAGCATCGCAGGATATTGAGCACTGCAGGTTTATTTAGATATTAGAGCATCGCAGAATATTGAATAATTTCGTAGGTTTTACACTTCAAAGCCACGATACGACGTGTTGTTGGGCACCTTGGTGCGTGCCACACGTTAAGGTGTCCCACATGGTCAAAATTTCCGGAACACTCCACTACAACGTCTCTCATAACCATGTGTTTCTGGGAGGCAAAACACCAGAAATCAACCAATGAAATGCTCGACCTTCGTAATCGGAGCAAATTGACGCGAAAAAAGACCAACAATTGTGGTTCGGACGAGGAAAGGGCGCCATATTTTCTCAGCGTCCATGGGAGAGTAGGGAAAAGGGAGTGAAAGAAGAGGGACTCCGTGTAGTGGAAGTTCCGGAAATTTAGACGACCCGGGGTTCTTTAACATGCAAAAACAACACATATCACACGGGCCTTTCAAGAGTTTCGCCTCTATCGTAAATGCGACCGCCGCGGCCTGGATCGATTCCGCTTTTTTTTTCTTCTTCTTTTCATTTTTTTTTCGGGGGGGGGGGGGGGGGAGCACCAAAACTCTAGACCGCGCCGCCGCGGACGGGGAGGCAAATCGTCGAGCAGGGTGCGCACCTCCCGCGAGGGAGAAAACGACGTGAGGGGCGTTCAAAATGTAGCGGTACTTCAACTTTATCAATGTGCTTAAGTTTCGACTACGGCTATACTGAGTACTACCATGAAAGCGAGCTGAAAAGCGAAGTTGCCCCAAGGTGTAGTAAGTGCGTGTGCGCTATTACCACGGCTTAATTATGCCCCGACACGGTGGTCTAGTGGCTACGGTACTCGGCTGCTGTTACGAGGGTCGCGCGGTGGAACCCCGGCGGCGGCGGCGGCGGCTGGATTTCGATGGAGGCGAAATGTTGAGGCCCGTGTACTGTGAGATGTCTGCGCACGTTAAAGGGTCCCTGAACCGTTTTTTTTTTCTTTACATTGCGTCACTGATTAGGCAACACAACTGTGAATTCATTCACGCCATAAATAAAGCGAAGCACCATGCGCTAAGGCAGCTATCAGCTTATTTCTGTAGCCTTCCTCCTTACCACTGCTGTTCCTCCTCAACTTGATCAGCTGCGGATTGCGCGCTAGCGACGACTGCGCCTCCCGCGTCAGCCGCCCCGCCGCGCCCTCCGCAGCGACGTAGCGCCTCGATATCTTTACTAAGGTCGCCGGCCTCGGCAGTGCTAACCTCTGTAATAGAGCGCTGGCGACTCGTGTTTTCGCCGCCAGATGCCGCGACGATACCGTTGGCTGAAACGAAGGAGCACGCTGTAGGAGCACGTTGTTCGCAGTTAGGTTGGGAAAATTACGTGCACGTCACTTGTTAGGGGCCAATCAGCGGCCTCCCATCCATCGTTCGATAGGCGGGGGCGTTTGAACACGTGTTTCGGCGAGCCGCAGCTATCTTTTGCGATACGCGTGTTCAAAGCCTTATTGTAAATTGCACACTTTACGCGGAGCGCTGAAATCTGTCCTCTAATGATCCTAATGATTCGCTCTACCGGATCACCATGTTTGCACAAAATCATCAAAACCGTTTCAGGGTTCCCTTAAAGTACCCCTGGTGGTCGAAATTTCCGGAGCCCTCCACTACGGCGTCTCTCATAATCGCAGCTGTTTTTGGGATGTAAAACCCCAGAAAACAACAATCGAGAGTTTAATTTATGTTTGTTGAGGACTAGTACGACCTCCAGCTCGTTCGGCGCTTGCTGCCACCAGTCTACTAGGCTGGGTGTTACTCTAGCAAAACAATGCTTTGCTTACGTGCTGCTTCGCGCCATCATGCGCCTGGGTATCGTCAGAACGCCTGTCGAAGAGCTCGTAAAGCTGCTACTCTTACATTGTATCTCGTTCTAGTGCGTTGCTGTTACACTGATCACTTCACCCTTCCGGCAAAGCTGTGTATTTGTAGCCCTCCAAGCGCTTTTACAGTGAAGCTGTATATGGTTAGGTCAAATGCATGTTTTAGCAGCAAGGTGAAATAAAGACAGCAAGACGACAGGGAGGGACACACCGACAGGACGAGTGGCACTGCCAACTAGTCGTCGTCGTGTCGTTATGTTCCTCCCTGTTGTCCTCGCTTTACCTTGAGTCTAAAATATGTCCTTGACTAAATACCAAATAAGCCAACAATCAGTTTTGTTAAATCACATAGCTAAGTATCCGTGCATATTTGCCGGCTGTAAGCAAAACCTCTAGGCCGATCCAGGACGTATTAAAAGGTTATGTGAGGCATTCCGCCTTGCCTTCGGAAATGTTTGGTTCGAAGTGACAGCCAATACCAAATGGCTCAAGCACTCAACCTCTCAACCAACGTCGATAGATTTGAGTTCGGCAGAGAGTCTGAGGTTACAGCCCAACCAATCAACGTACATCTCGGTAATCATGAAGATGTCACCACGTACACGTATGCAAGAATCATGACGCTATATGGCGAACATCATTTTCTCTATGAATGCAAATTTTTTTATTTTTCTCGCGATTGTGAACTGACCTGTTAGATTAATGGCTTTTCCTCTTTCGCTTTCTGCTTTTTTGTGTTTCCTTTTCGCTTGTACATTTATACGGTCATTGCTGCTACACGGTAAGCGGGGCTTAGTCAAGCTCCAGAACCCACACTGCTTTGCCGCCCTCCTTTTGTTCCGCATAGCACTTGCTTTGGGGAAATTAAAACGCTCATTGATTGATTAATTTATTAATACCTTTACATTACCATTGATAGAGTACCATCTGGGATGCGTCTAACCATCTGGGATGTGTCACTGGTCATCTACCGTCACAGAGCTGAATGACTCCCGAATTTTTGTTTTGGTGACAATATATCGGGGCCGAACTTGTCGTTGTCATTGTCGTAGTCGTCGTCATCATCGTCTTCTCGCCCCCTCCCTCACCGCAGATACTTCGAAGGCACCAGGAGAGATTGAAGCAAAGCTTTCCGGCACCTCCGTCACCGTACCGTGGCTACCTTGTGCTCGGTTTCCGGGTGTGGCCAGCCACTGGTGTTGACTTCGTCTACGAGCTTGGAAGGCAGCACATGTATGGGCTCCTCTTTCCATCGCCTAACAGCCCTAATGTGATGTCGTGAAGACCTTATTACGCACAGATTTAATAAGCAAAGATGCTTCAAGGGCTCTAAAATCAGTTAGACAACTTGCGAATGAAAAAAAAAATCAGTTTCACCAGGAGGGCGAAGCAATTAATTCGATAGCAATGCATGATATGATATACGATGTAGGACTAGCAGCTTAAGGAACAGTCTGAATTGTAGCGAACGTGGGCTTATTAAGCAAGCATGCAGGTGCTTAAAGTACCATTTGAGGGTCGAGCGGCAGAGACAACGACCCAGCAAAACTGCGAGCTGTCATGTTGTTTTGATGTCTTGTGGCACGGGCTTCACACCGCGCGACCGCGCTAAGCCAACGCCACCTAGGTGGTGTTGGCTAAGCAGCGTGCATTTTGCACCATCGAGAAACTTGGCCGAGCATAGCGGCATCAGGCGAGCGCGCTCCTTCTTGCAGTCGCAGACGCATTCGCGCGTGCCAGCGATGGCGACCGCGCAAAGTCCACAGTGGCTGCTCGCGCGAGAAGCCCCCATCTACTCGCGCTTTTTCAAGCTCGTTAAAAACGCCCACCGCTTCGGCGCAGGCCTCCCGAGCGGTGTGATGTTATCGCACGCGCTCTTCGAGCGACGGAGATGGGCCGGGCTCGTTTGATCTCTGCTTCAGCCGCGTTTGGCGGTCCCGCTCGCGTGCTTTTACCCGCGGGTAGAGGGTACGATGCGCGGGCGGTTATCAATTTGGACTTTGTATGTGATGTGACGGCGACGGCTAAAACCCGTCGAGAGTGTCCATATAATTGCTACCGCAATAATAACAAAGTGCCACGATTGGAAGCCATAGGCAGCTACAAAAGCAACTACACGCCAAAAGTGAAAACCGTTCTTACGCTCTTGAGTATACACCAAACGAGCGAACATTAAGGGAAGCGACGCGTACCGGACCACGATTCATTTGTGGGGGTAGTTAGTTCGAAGCCATGTTATAAAGTTCGACCCTCATACCAACCAAGCAATCTCTCTGTATCAGCGACAAGCCTTGCGTCTGGGGTTTTCGTCTTCGAAACAGTCAAGTTGGTGGTGCTGTCAGCGAATCAACTTTCTTCCCACAACGGTTCGTACGGCGCACTTCTGTGATCATTTGAACAGACTGAAGCTGAATGCAGTTTCAAGGTGATAAACACGGTAATAAGTCTGTTGACACGTTACGGCATACGGTGATTGCGAAACAGTATCGGTTATTAAAATATTAACATCTCTGATCTATTTCGTTATGTTTTATAATGTTGTAAAGTACCTATGTGAGTACTCTTGACACCAGGGTGGCCAAGCGGGCGTAAATGCTAACATAAGATTGCTTGACGCAAGCGTTCAGTGGTGCCCTTTGCAGAGAGTCGTGCCAAGAACCAAAGGGGCGAAAATCCCAAGGACGTGTAACTAGAGCAGCAAAATTTGTCGTCCTGTCTTTCCTACAAACCTCAAGTACAGATTAGCGATTATTGATAGCAATGGTCTGTCCGTACATCTACACATGCGCCAGGCTGAGTCGACACGCGAGGTGTGCGCGTTTATTTGGCTTCTGGATCTCCTGAGCGCCCTACCATCAGTCGTATATTGATAGCTTAAACGCGACGTCACGCATACAGTTTTCTAATGCAGTCGTACTACAACATGGTGGCTTCAATAACGTCAGCACAACGTAACCACTGCTGCGGGTAACCAGCATTAACGTCGTAGAGATGCGGCCGGAGAGCTATACCGCCATTATGCCAGTGCAAGGACAGGACCAATATACTGCTAACATTCAGGTGACATTAGAAACTGAACTTTCCGCTATGCCACTCTTATAGCGTAGCATAAAGTTGGGTGGGCAGGCGAGATCAGAAAGTTTGCGGGGGTAAACTGGGCACAGTTAGCACAATCCAGGGATAATTGGAGATCTATTGGAGAGGCATTCGCTTTGCAGCGGCCGTAGACAGGATGATGGTGATGGTGATGATGATAGCATGGCGACTATACTGACGTCAGTGTAAAGCACTTCTATGATAGGTGGCCCGGAGCAACGCCCGAATCCATACTTTACAATCGCGATCGCCTTGGAAGCTGCTGACAGTCAGCGATTAGCTATTGTTAAAACGCTCCAATATTCGTAAAGCAGTGCACACCTGAAGCATTGTTTCCGGATTTGCCGCTATGTCGCAGGAGGTTCGTGGTCGATGGCTTGATCGTGCAAACTCACATTACCGTGGACGAGTTCTCGGCCAACGTCATGAAGTGCGTCATCACGGGGCCTTCACCATACCGCGTCGACGATGCTGTGAACAAATACGTCCGAGGCATGGTGAGCGCCGCGCATGTCGCTAGTAAGGCCGCAGAGTCGTCTGTTCGCCGCAATATTAGAAAACGTACGACGTAGAGTGGTCAACGCTGTTCACATAAATTGTGCATCAAATAAGTATCAGTACTTGCAAAGCTCAATGAAAAAGATTTCTTATTTCCTTATTTATTTTGAAATAAATGAAAAACTTTATATATAGGGCTTTCAGGACCTCGCAGGTCCCCCTGTTCACCGCGCGACCCCACTACACTCAAAAGTTCATGCCCAATAGGTGCATGACGCTGGCAGCCCGCCTAGCGGCGATCTTCTGCTCCGCCTGGTCCGTGCAGCGTAGTATAGAAAACGCATAATCTGTATACGAGCGTTCTCAAAGACGACGCAATCGTAAGGCTTTTCGGATCACATTATTATAACTCTACCTTTCTCTTCGCATAAACCTTCCGGGCGATCCCATCATGCACCAGAGGAGGAGTGTCGATGACATGGAGAACCTGACGAGAATCAACGAATACCCTTCGCTCGCCATCTCCTTCTCACTGTGTACACGCCAGTACCAGGCGCAGACTCCGCCCGCGCGGTTGGATACGGTTTGTGTACCACCCGTAGGCGTCCCGGTTCCGCCAAGAACGTCAGCAGACGTGAGTGCGTCAGCGAATGTGTCCTACAAATACCACGACCACTGCGCTTTATCGCACCTTATAACAGCGGAGCTGCTTAAACCGAGCGTTAGAGCTTTGGTATCCGCGGAAAACCGCTTTCCACCGCACCGCGTTACCTAGCAACCGCTAATTCTACAGAAGCGCCGCACGGGCTTCGTGAGACCAAGACACGACTCCGCGTAAGTACTTGTACAGTATAAAGTACCAAGAAGTGGGAAAGGAAAACAGGGGCTATAAGGAGGGGAAAGGGCAGAACATAGCACATACTAGTTCAGTACAGTGCATCAAGAACTGGGAAAGGGAAGTGTGGGTGTGGAGGAGGTAAAGGAGGAGGAGAATGTCCCAGCTACGCCGTATCCTCAGTCTCCGTACCACTATAGTGCGTAGCTGCCCGTATTTTTTAAACGTAAGCGCTAAGTGGTTCGCCAGATAATGAGGTCTGTTGGCAAAACTTGGGCATCCGCCTGCATTGGGACTGATAGTGCAGGACACAATTTTGTCGGGCTTCATCATCGGTGCACTATGAATGCACGGCACACGTCACTTGGTTATCTTTAGCGTTTTTCTCCTTTACAGACCTGCCAGGACTCCCAGGACTGGTACAACGGGTCAGTTTCTGACGGTCAGCAGTTTGTAATGATGGGCCAGCTGACATCGCAGGACGAGATCTTGACGTTACATGAAAGCCTGTACACCATTGAGTATAAGGCACGCCATCTTGATGTTTTCTACCTTTGATTTATATCCGATTTCCTGGGTTTACACATCACGCCCCGGCTGGTTTACACATAATCTTAACGAACGAGGGTGCTACAGTATGACACGAGAACGGTTAGAAACATTGGCTAAGTAACTCCACGTTCTTCTCATAAGTGTCGAATGATACGCTTCACAACCCGCATCAATAAATCGACAGTGCACATGAGTGTCGTTGCAGAATGGTCTTTATTTTTTCACGTAGCAGAGGGGATATGAATTTCTCGTTCAAGTGTGACCTACCTGAGCAATTAAGCCAGGCTATACATCACATTGTCCTTAACGTATTTGCCATTCTCCCTTCAAATGGTTTTATTTATTCACTTAACCGTACGTATCCATATTGCGAACGCGAGTTCGCCCGCGCAATGGCAACGGGGCGAGTCTTGATCCACACATCATATACTCGCTCTTTCTTCCAACAGAAGAGGTGTTAATTGTTCTTATCGAACAGTAAATTGTCGCGGCATTTTAATAACATCATTTTTTCATTATGCGGCCTTGTTACCACCCAGAATCTCCCGTGTTTCCTTGCTGTTGTTTATCGCACCTTGGATAAATCTCCCTCTCAAAACCGGTATTGCTCTACAGAACGAAAAAAAAAAAGGTGATAGTCATTCAGGCTCCATACATTAAGACGACACCCTTAAACGCGTGACGAAACTTAATTTCCATTACAGTACTGCAGCATCAGGCGTGTCCACCATGACGTCGGCATAGCCCTTTTCGACATCGAATGCGAAGACTGGGAGAACCAGTGCAACACGCGACCATCACAGGCCAACCTCACGGGCACCGGCAGAATTGTGGGATCGGCCAACTACACGCGCGAGCTGGCGAAAGTGGATATTTTGAACAAGCTTGACTGCCCGTGATATCGACAAAAGCCCGTGTTCCAAGACACCCGTCGGCGTAGAAATCTAGCACAATCACAAGATATACTCTGTTGACTTGCGTCTTGAGAAACAGCTTGCACTCCCTGTTTACTTTTATACTTCCCATCACTATAATACCGCAAAGCAAGTACGCGAGTCATTGCCAAGTTGTGTAGAACAGTATATGCGATACGGAGTAGATGTCTAATCAAACATATATATGCGTACATATTCGCATTCTCGTCGTCGCCTTTCTGTACAGTTTTCAGAATGAAAGCGTATATGTAGGTATTGCATATACTGGTTCGGAACATTAACGCACCTTCACGAGTGAACGCTGTTGCGGCGTTTGTATCAAGCGAGTGGGAAGCTCTCCTGTTGGCATGACTTACGGAAAGGACCACCTGGACCCCGGAGTGGATGTTTGATCTAGTGTAACGTACGTGGATATTTATTCACCGTTCAATGTATCTATTGCTTTGTTGATTGTGATATGTAATCGCATATACCGTACTGCCAACGAGTGCGCCGTTGCAAAATCTGTTATGCTAGTTCAAGGACACTCTGTTCAAGGACAAAATCTGTTATGTTAGTTCAAGGACACTATGGAACTTTGGATGAATGCACTGAGCTTGCGTCGCGATTCCACTTATACCAGATTGTTTTTCGTCCTTTCCATATACAATAAGCTTGCTGACTAAAGGGTTTTATGGTTCAACACCTCTAATCTCATGCGTTAGTCTGTACCATACTTGATCGTGCAATAACATGTTTACGTCAATGCAAATATGTGTTATTGTCTTTAAATAATTTTACGGAACTTCACAGTGGGCTCCAATGTTACTAATGAGCATGTTACTAATGAGCATGTTACTAATGAGCATGTTACTAATGAACAGCGACATTTTTCTATAAAACAAAGAATTTCGACTCTTCAGCGGGCGAGTCAATGGGAAAAAAGGAAGCTTGGCGTTTCTTCGCCTAAGCTACTTTCCTTTGTCTTTCTTTCTTTGTTTCTTCATTTTTTCGTAGACAACCCAAGCCATTCATATGGTTCCGTTATGTTCACGTCTCGCAAGCGTTGATATGTAGTCTAGGTGTTGAGAAACTTCAGTTCTTATATTAGTTACCCTGATCCCAACCACAGCACCTGTAACGGTAACAAACTGGATGGATGGATATTAGGAGCGTCCCCTTTATAACGGGGCGGTAGCCGGGCCACCAAGCTCTAGCTTTATTTCTTTTTCCTCTACGAGCATTTATTTTCCCGAATCACACATATTCTCACAACTAATTTTCCTCCTCGCCTACCTATTTTATGTATTATCGTTCCGCTGTGATGTAACAATCTTACCCGAACTACCTTGCGCTTCTGTTTGCTATACCTTTGCGCCACCAATACTCTAAGTGCCTTTTACTTATCTCTATCGCCGACATGTTCAGCTTTCCCGTGTTACTCCTGAAACCCATGACCTCCTGTAGGGTAGTGTCCACAGCTACACCTGGGTGGACATCTGTACATTCAATGAAAATATGATCTGTCGTTTCCCTAGCTTTTCCACAGCACGTACATGTGTCCCCTTCTTTATTGAATTTCGCTCTGTAGCTTCGGGTTCTCAGGCAACCGGACCTTGCCTCAAGCAGTAAAGCGCTTCTCTTTGAATTATCGTAACATTGTTCGCTCTTGATTTCGTCTTTCCCTTTTCTGTAGCTGTTCAATGCCGGCTTCTTCTCCATTCCTGCTGTCCAATCCGAGTTCTCCGCCGCTCTGACCATGCTCGTAACGCTCTTTTTCGTCCCATCCGTTTCGTTACTGGCTGTATACTTACTGGTAAGCCTCCTAGTTCTCTTCCTCCATTGTGAGTCAATGTTCTTCCTATACAAATACCTGAATACTTTCACTGCCCATCTACTTTCTTTCATATTCCTTAATCTCTGTTGCACTCCAACTTGTTGTACTCCAGCACGCCCTCTCTGAAGTGGCGGAAAAACAATGTTCATAGAGGATGTCAGGGGCTCGACTTTTCCGGGAGGAACTGGCTTCGAAGTGACGGCCACGGCTACCACGCCAACACAGGCTAGAAAATGTAATCTTAGCTTGAGTAATCCCATGAAGCCTTTTGCCTTGGCACGTGACGACGTCTTTTACTGACGGCACAGATCTCGGTTGTACAGATTTCTACAAGGTTCTACAGGTTTCCGCCTTGTCACGGACAAATGATCCAGCTAATTTAAAAGCTTACATCATCGTGTCTTCGATAGCTGTTGCTAAAAGGCAACATGTTTAGAAAACGTCTCCGTGCCCTGGCGTCTCTTTATGAATTCTCTTTGAGGACTGTATAGAGTAAGGAATTCCAGAATCAACTTTCCACTTGACTTTATGTTCTGATGCTGAACCTAAAATGACGAAGTTAGCGACAATACAGTTTCCTGAACAATACCTTATCTCTTAAAACACTTTAATGCTTCACTTTAGTTCACTTTAGTGTCCTTTTAAGAAAGGTTAGTGTTGTATATTTGGTTTTGGTTTTATGATCACTGCCGCTGGTGGCACTAGTGTCGCCTATGTATATAAGCATGCGTACGTTTTAATAAAGGGATTTTGTTATTGTGTTGGTTAATCGATCACTTCTTCAGTGGCGGCACACGCCACCACTACATTGGCGACGAGGGTGGGACCGTTTCGGGGGGCGTGATTACCGCCAGCGGCTTTGCTGCATCAGGAGTATGTCGGGGCTAGCCCCGCCGCCCCCATTCCTGCCCACGCCTGGCCGGCCTGCTGTTGCGTGGCCACAATGGCTTCGCATCTTCGAGAATTTCCTGCTCGCTTCGGGGGTCTCGGACTTCACGCCGGATCGCCGCAAGGCCTTACTACTTCACAGTCTTGGCGTAGAAGGCCAGCGCATATTTCACACCCTGCCGCTTTCATCGTCGGACAACGCTAAGCCCGGTGAGCAAACTGCTACCGATAAGTTACCAACAGATAGCAAGGGCATTGCGGATACACGGACTCAACTGTAGTCGTACGACATCGCAGTCGCAGCTCTGCACGGGCATTTCACTACAGCAAGCAATGTTGTAGCCGAACGGCATCGTTTCGGTAGGCGGGTTCAGCAAGCTAGTGAAATGATTAATGAGTACGTCACTGCGCTGCGTGAGCTTTCTGCTACGTGCTCTTTTCCATCTGTGGAAGATTCGCTGCGTGACCAGTTCGTTGCGGGTGTATCATCTCTGAACTTGCGTGAGCGGTTTCTTCTGGAAGGGTCCTCCCTATATTTGCTCGAGCTGTAGTCATGGCAACGCAGTTTGAGCAGGTAACAAACGATCTCCAAGAATTTACGTCTGCAAATGTTGAGCGCATAACTGCTCGTGAAAATACGCCAGCGCATGCGCCGCATTCAAACGGCAGCTCAAAGCCTTTACGCAACCACCAGTCGTGTTGCTACCGCTGTGGTGACACTGTGCCCGGAAGACTTCTCGCGAGTGTCGCATTTTTGTGAAGTCTAATGAGTGTTCTTTTTTTCTTTATAGTTGTGTAGAGCTGATCGTATAAAAGAAACACGCTGTTGTTAATGTATATGGAATTCTATGTGGTTACACTAACTTACTAAACTACTAACCCATGTAGCGGTTCTTGTAAGGAAGGGAATATGTTGTATATTTGGTTTTGGTTTTACGATCACTGCCGCTGGTGGCACTAGTGTCGCCTATGTATATAAGCATGCGTACGTTTGAATAAAGCGATTTTGTTATTGTGTTGGTTAATCGATCACCTCTTCAGTGGCGGCACACGCCGCCACTACAGTTAGAAATTCTAAGCCAATAATATTATATCGTGTTCTCGTAAATTGATCGTGTCGCCCCACTTAGCTGCACCTTGTGAGCACTGTGACGAAAACAAAAGCCCACTGTACGGCCAAGGTGACTGCAACCCACACCTGCCGCAACAATGCCGTTTAAATTTCTGCGGGTGCCTTGTAAGTTCTTTAATGTATCTTCAGAACTAGCCCACCGCAATATGACAATGCATGAACATGCAATTTATCCATGGTATATGCCCTCAGCACTGTGGTATAATCGCAGGTGCTGCTTCGCATGCCAGAATGAACTGCTCTAAACTGGTGGTTGACCTGGCCGCACTGACGAGTCAGTAAGAAAAAGTGGGTAGTTGAAGGGGGCGAGTTTCCTGCCTTTAAAGTCCGCAGTCATCCTTGGAATACATCTATCATCTATGTTTTCATTGTGCTTATCACCATAATAAAAATTAGTTATCAGGAGGTTGGTCCTCTCTGCTGTGAATGCTGCTTTCTTCTCTCTCTCTCTCTAAAACGGCGTTTTAGCTCCGCCCTTTCTTTACAGTCTGAAATGGAAACGAGGGGGAACGAAGCGAACGTGGTATATATCAGCGCTTTGACGGGTGTACACTTTGTGAGATATGTGTTTTCTGAAAGATGATTTCTATCGACTTTACGACTATTTTCAGGCAGTAAAGAAGCTGCGAATGTTGCGTTTTTCCTCTATTTTCGCAAACACCAAGGGATGCACAGGACGGGACAAAGGCGCGGCACGGAAAAGCGCTTTGATTTAGGCACATCTGAAATAAACAGTTGCGATAAAGATTTCTCCCGAGTCTCAGCAGCGGCGTCTCTCATTCATATTGTTTTGACACGCAAGTTAAAAAATTTTCGATTAATGCGTGCATTTTACAATATAAAACTGTCGCGGAATGACATTGCCTCTTGGTGGGCTATAGCTGTAGGTT
Source organism: Hyalomma asiaticum (assembly GCA_013339685.2). Classification (NCBI taxonomy): domain Eukaryota; kingdom Metazoa; phylum Arthropoda; class Arachnida; order Ixodida; family Ixodidae; genus Hyalomma; species Hyalomma asiaticum. The sequence continues at coordinate 77,755,713 of CM023484.1, forward strand.
TACGGGATCCCTGCACGTGCGAAGTTAGAAGCGCTTCCACCGCTTCGAACACGTCAAAAGCTCTCGACCCTCTTCGGAGAAAACAAGGAGGAGATGGTTTTCTGAGCTGGGAAACTGCGACTTGGAGCGTTCCCACGCGAGCCTCCGGCGCGATTCTTGAAACACCGAGGCGCGATGATTCGGATCAGCAATGCAGGGCAGGACAGCGGGGCACCGGCCACGTGCAGACGTACGCTATTTCGTGGTCGGCGGCCTCCGTGTCCAAAGAGGACGACTACGCATACCTTTGTCGTGACCGGCGAAGAAGGGACCCCCGCAATTCGGACACTAATGACCTGTCAATCAGGCAAGCTGAATGAAGATGCCGACTCGGCGACCACGAGAAAGGGTTTGGCCATCGCTCTCTCCAGTGCATTAATTGTGAGAGGGATATTTTGGGCGGAGCAAGAAATGCAATGCCGGAGCAATTATCTCACAAACACGGCCCGATTCCACAGACAGCGATACAGGGAAAACATGTGCGTATTTAAGCGAGGAGCATTGAGGGACAGAGGGTTCTAGTCGCTTGCCTGACATGGCGTAGAAGCCGATCATCGTATCCCTTCTAGAAGTTGCTGGCGTGGCTTTGTACCGGCTGGCCACCTAACCTTAGCCGCTTCGCCTAGTTGAGATGCGCGCTCACCGTCTGCAACGTAGGCATCGGGACTTCGGCTCGAGTTAGTTCAAACTGCTCGAGTTTGCCATCAAGCACTAGCTCCCCGGGAAACATCAGCGCTGCAACTCCGTCGACCTCAACGCTGTGCCAGAGCAACGGACTTATCGCACCAGACCGTCGTGGACCTTTCAACGCTGCCGGTCATCACCACGTATGCCATCTCATGTTTATACCCTTGAACATTCTTCCTGAAATTTCATAGCTTTTGTATATTAGATTCCTGCATTGTTGACGTTGCCCTACTTACTGTTTGTTAGTTATTTTTCTTAGTTGTTTGTTATTTTCGCGTGGTAATATTTTGTCAAGCTCCTTCATCGCCATTAAGTGCATAATTGTTAGATGAGTGAAGTGTAGTTTACTTTGTATTCCTTGCGCTGCCCTATCACTACAGATTAAATTTTGTTGTTTTGTTTTTTGCAACCACGACTCCGATCCTTTCACTGTGTCGGCTTGTGTACGGAACTGCCGTCGTTCCCTTCGCCGACTTCGGGCCGGGGCGCTTGAACGACGGCCCTGTAACAGAAACATACGCATATCAATGCCTTTCCGAAGGAGATAAATAAATTTATACCGATACCTGTGACGTCTAATTGCTTATTATTATGCTATGAACCATTTTGTTAAGCCTTAGATGTTCCCCGATACCTGTGACGTCTAATTGTTTATTATTATGCTATGAAGCCTTAGATGTTCCCTGCAAAGGTTCCTTGATAAACAGTGGCATGATGTACAAGTCGAGACTGCGTTTGGTACTGGTCTGGTGGACTTGTAGACACCTTCGGCTAAACATAAATGATAGGCCGCGACAACAATAACACCGCACGTTCGCCATTAACGTCACGATTAACAACAATTAAATCACTTGGGGTTCATTCTCGCATTGTATGTGCGCGTATGAGCCGCACATAATTGAATGTCCACTTTTACAGCCTGTGGCAAATTACATTCACTTCGTGTTCGACTGTCAAAGATTCCGCGTTCGGACACGTTGGCCCCGGTTCCTACAACCAACTTCGTCTTCACATCTCTTACACCAGAGCTAAGGACTGTAGGAGTGTTCTGTTTTCTATATCGCTAAGGAAATATGTGTGCTAGCTTATCACTTTCGGAATTATTCCTTCGGTATTGGTTGACTGAGCAGTCTAATTTTAGTGTTCTTAATCTATGGCTAATATCGAAATGTTTGCGAAAATTGTGCACACGTTTCCCTAAACATACAGTTCGACAACTCATGCTGTGGGTACAACCCATTTATCGTGGCTGCCGTCATCATCGAGAAAAAGCAACCGCGAGCAGCCGTGAAGCAGCCATCTTGCCGCACTGCACTTCGAAGCTTGCAGTTATCGCTATCACCCACAAAATATGTCACAGCACTCTCCTCCGCGAAGCCCGCCGAGAGCTGCGCCAGCCTCTGGAGTTGCTTCTCCAGTGGCTTCCGGTGGGAGCCCCGGGTTAAAGAGATCCAGCGGCGCTGCGTCGCCCGGCAATGCTGGATCTCCTGCGATGTCCGGCAGATCATCACCGACAGCCGTCGGCGCCCCTTCCCGAATAACAGCGACGCACAAGTTGCCCAGGGAAGGTGCAACCAAAATACCGGCAACCGGGACGTCTCGCATTGACAGAACTGGAACCGTCGGGAGAAAAAAAACACCGACCGACAGCCCCGGTGCAAAGACATCCAGCCAACGAGCTTCACCAGGAGGCCGCGGTTCCAGAAGTCCAGTAGATGCCGCAGATGGCAGTCCTGGTAGAAGGAGCCCAGCCGTTTCAACGGGCTCTCGGGGTACCGAGACGCCAGCTTCTGCGGCAGGAAGTAACGGTACTAGAACGCCGGCTTCTGCAGCTGGCATTTCGGTATCCAGGACTGCCACTTCTCCAAAGGGTAGCCCCAGGAGTAGAAGCCCGAGCCGAGCAGCGTCGAAGGTCAGGCCAGGAGCGCGGACTCCGAATAAGGGAGACCGCCCACTCGACGTTAAAGCTACGACGCTGTCCAGAACGCCTACGTCGGATAGCCCTCGCCAACTGGTTAGGAAACCAGCGAAGTTGCCTGGGATTTCGAGTCCACTTGCAAGCTCTGTGAGAGATACACCCGTTGCGACTCTCATGTTCGCGTCTGGGTGAGCTTAAGACTAACTTAATCAATCAATGAATCCAACAAACAATAATTCTTATGGTACCAGAAAGGTGTGGATGGTCTTAAGCACTGAAGAGGCTCTAGGAAGTCTCTGACGGTCTCTAAAGACCATTGCATTTCCAGCGTATGACCTTCTTGTAAATGTGTAATTGACCTTCTTGTAAATTGTAATTGTAAATGACCTCCTGTTTACAAGGCAAGTTTACAAGGTTATCATAAAGAGTGCGTAATGGTTTCAAAGTGTTTCAAATAATTAACAAATATTTAGTGGAAAACAATAATAGTTAATAACGGTAAACTGAAGCTAGCCGTACGCTCTGAAGAGGCCATCCCGGCAACCATCACAAGTGAATCAAGTATCTGAAGTTCACTAAAGGTAGCTAGATACGCTTTCATTAACATATTCAGGAACAAGGTGTCTGACCGTTATAAAAGAGAGATGAGCGATGAGCTTAAATGTGTAGTTTTCTGGACAGGGCCACCACAGAATCCATACCTGGCGGGAATTCTCCTCCTCCGAAGCCTGACTCACCACCCGTGCGGTTCCATCAGAGCAAGGTGTCAACTGTGAGGCTGGTGTCCCCGCAACCTACGGCCGCGAGCATCCACGCCACCGAGAGCACGGCTGCTGTCGAGACCACCGAAGGAAGAGAAACGACTGGCGCCGGTGCAACAACGGGTGTCTTGACGGGTGCAACGATGGGTGCCAGCACGGCTGCCACGACGAACGAACCGGCTACTTTCGCCGACACCAGCGTCCGATTGCCACGCGGATCGCCTTCTCCTGGTAAAGTGTCACCTAATACCTCCTAACACTTTTATAAGAGTGTTCGAAAAGAAAGATTTCCGAAGCGAATCGAACAGCAACATTCGAGAAAGCACGGCCTCCTGATATCCACATCATTATATGGAATACTTTATTGTCGTTTAACAGAGCGTGCACCGGGCCAAAAAAGCAGTGACATGTGTTGACAATCTGAAGTTGTGCCCGAGTGTCCTGACGGTACCACGGGCGGCTGCGGCCTTTTGACGCGATGCCACGCGCAGGACAGCTCCTGCAAAGCAAGAGGCACACAACCGCGGCAGCTACCAGGCGTCTCACAACGCTGGCGCACAGTTGCTGATCGTTTTCTTGTGCCTCTACTCGGCGTTAGAGGGAGCCTATATAAGAGCCTATTTAGTGTCGCTGTATATGCTCCCGCAGGGAGCAGAATTGCGCATAGGCCCGCCATTTTGTTCAACTGCTGAGCAGTGAAGCCACCCGTCGCACACGCAGGGGACGAATACTGGGCGGTATTTCATTGGCGTTTTTACTCGCTAGTCGCGAGCGACTTGGGGCGCACTTGTTTGCATGCGTTGAGCAAGATTGTACTTTTTAATTGAAGCTGTATCATAGTAGTAGAAAGCATTTATTAAACTCAAATGAGGTGACGGCGTCTTCTCAGACGTCGGAGGGGGTGGTTCCCTGGTTTCGGGACCCATATACGACCAGCAGCTGCTGGCCCCTGGCCGCCAGCGCTAGCTGGATCGGCAGGGTGGTGCTGGACCGTGTAAGGTCTCCCATCGCTCATTCGAAGCTGTATACGGCTATAGGCTTTCTGGCAGATCCCGCCCGCGGAGCAAACAACGAGTCAAACAAAAAATTTCCCATGGTGGCCCGGTCGAGCGGGAGGAGTTGGGGTTACGGTTTGGAGCAGTGGCTCATACGCACATCTGAATTAAGCGACTGAAGCGTCAATCACGGAGATTCAAAGGCGCCCTAAGTGAACCAAAGTTGAAAAGCATTTTGTCACGCAGAATCTACAGCTAAGCTCTGACTAAAAGTGTGTCTGCATGTCGAGTTAAATCCATAGAGCATTTTACAGCGGTGAGCCGACCCCATAACGCAGCTTTTTGATGCATGCGGAGGAGCCACAATCAGTACATGCCTGTACGCCTGCACGGTACAGCGTAAAGCGCTTTCCCGTTTCCCGTGCGATTTGCGCAGTTACTTGCGCTACGCCAATCATGCTTTGCACGCTACTGTCGATACGACGTGCTTTACAACGCTTCGGCAAGGTCAGGAATCCCATGAACAAAAAACAGACGCTCAGCGTTCGCACATTCGACGTAAGAGCTCGATGACCCGTTCAAGGCAGGCGATGCAAGGGCGGAAACGAGTCGGTATGGTGGCGAACCATGGTGTCGGTAAAGTTGGCTTCACCGCGGCGCACTTTAACATTTCACGTCATTTTGTGCCACGTGACGGCGCTTTGCGAGTAGCGACACGAGCTGCTCAAGGAAACTTTATGCAAAGCTCTACTTCTACAGGGACGCTAACACACATATTCACAAACGCTCCTCAACTCGAAACTCTCCTTCGAGGAGCCCGCGAGGTCAACTTCGCATGGTTTATGAAATGCTAAGTTGGCCTCAAGGGCTCCTTCAGCTGCAGTTTCGAATCGAAGGACGTTTGTGAATGAGGGCGTAAGGTTATATAAGGCAAGAAGGTGAAAATTTAGGACTTGTAATCAGTGGCCGGCTGGGGGGGAGGGGGATGGAAGGCGGAATAATGGTATTCAGTGACAGCAGTCATAAGGCGTTATGAATACAGGGCCAGGAAATTCCTAGGATTAAAGGATAAAACTATGTGGGAGCATGAGTAAACGAAAGTAATATATACATGGAGGTAAAGGAGAAAGGTGTGGTATAGCAATGGGGATAAGAGGAATGTTGCTATAATGAAGCACAGAGTGCTGTAGGGATACCAAAGGTATCAAATGCTTCGATATTTGTAGAACTGGTGAACTGCTTCGATATTTAAGGTCTGGAGTTTAAAGGACGGTGGCACAACTCGCGCTGGGAACGCACGAGAAGACAACAGTTGAGGCTGTAGGTAAAGGACGATATGGGTTGGACTGAATTTGAAGTTAGAAAAGCGCAGGGCAAACTTGTATTCTAGTATAGACATTAAGGAGCATGAAAGACAGCCCCGCCACGGTGGTCTAGTGGCTATGGTACTCGGCTGCTGATCCGAGGGTCGCGTGCTCGAATCCCGGCCGCGGCGGCTGCATTTCGATGGAGGCGAAATGTTGAGGCCCGTGTGCTGTGCGATGTCAGTGCCCGTTAAAGAACCCCAGGTGGTCGAAATTTCCGGAGACCTCCACTACGGCGTCTCTCATAATCATAGGTGGTTTTGGGACGTTAAACCCCATAAATCAGCATGAAAGACAATGGTGGGCAGAGGAGACACAGGTATAGGAAGAACAGTTGTATCTGAACAGGTATAGAACGTACAGGTATAGGAGAATGTATACAGGCATATCTGTAAAAGTATAGGAAGAACACTGCCTCAGAGTCAACGTTCTTCTTCATATACAGGAGCGCGCATATTCAAACTTTTTTTTTCTAGAAGAGCGCTTTGAAAATAGCGGTGTTCTTTAGAGCAAGCCCTCTGAAACGACAACTGCACTGTATTATAAGTGCTCTTTTCTTTTTCTGCGGCTTCACTGCGTTGCTCTGCACTAATCCGCTTGTCTTTCAAGCGTCTTCAAACAAGGCTCTCTGTATAAAAATCAGATCTTCAAGGCTGTTCTGCTTGCTACACGCGTCGAAAGCGATCGTGGGAATCGTAGAGGTGTCGACACGTAGACGCTACCACTTCGGAGACTATCCTCCAAGAGTGTTGCGAATTTCTGGAAGGAAGGGGAACGGGAGAGGGGGGCGGGGGGCTTGACTTGACGACATGATTTGCAATATTGACTCCTCAAGCGTAAAAATCATGACAAATTGGTAAGATGTCCGGTTCTTTTTCTGCTAAATTCACAGTATAGCAAATTCTGCTAAGAAGAGAAAATTCCCTACATGAAACACCACTGGTCAATATTAGCCATCGCAGTTACAGGAGACGCTCGAACTAGAAGACTGCCATGAGTATATAGCATGCGCTATTGGTATATGCTAGTAAATATGGTTCTTAAAAACAGTGACAGGTTATCCGACACGATGATACTCCGTTTAAAAAGGCGGATAGGTTCAGAAGGCACTGACTTGGAAAAACTTGAACAATTTTGCAACGTACCATTGGCAGGACGCAAAGCGGCTGAGCGACGGAGGTCGTCTGGCCGTCGAACATCGGAGCACCATCGGTACGACCTTGAGGAGCAAATGCACCCGAAATCGAACGAGCAAAAGATGACTGAGCGCAGTACAGTTGCGGCATCGGCACCTCCGTACTGGGACTTCCCACCCCAAGCCCTGTGCTGCCTGGCCGTTATTGCGTTGGCCGCAGTCATCACGGTGGTGTTCATCGGGATCTACATGAACAGGAGGCAGAACTCGACGGCCGCTGCCCTGAGGGCCGCACCCGAGTTCGCTCATGTCTGCGCTGGCGAGAACGCTCTTGCAGGATGCCACAATGTCACCCTGTACGTGTTCAAGGCGGGAATGTGATTTAAGGAAGACACAGATGTATTTGTCAGTGGGAGCATTTCTTTGGAAAAAGCCACAATACATGGTCCGCTGTAGCTTTCCAGCTAGAGTGCGTGTTAAGGTACACATTTGCATAAAGAATAGATTGAGGGTAAGTTTCGTGAAATGAAATGTATTGGCTTTCTTATCGTTCATTTTAGGACACTGACTGCAGCAGCAAATTTCATTTTCTTTTGACATGAATACTGAAACTGCCACGAGTGTTCATCAATCTGGTAACTAGGCTTTCAGCTTTTTATTCGATGTTAAATCATCAGAACTTGCCACAGAGCTGTTTATATTGAATTATTGTACGCTCAGCAGGCGCCCTAAGGATACATGCGATATATTAGCTTGTAGATCTACAACCATTAATTGCCCATCGAACTACCTGGCATTATAGCGGACTTTCCAAGAAGCGTGAATTTTTCAGCTTTATACAAAATTAACCGAAATTCCTAGTTTTATTTTATTATATAGAGGTATATATGCTATGTAATGTTCGGACATTCTAGAATTTCCTACGAACAAGGCACGACTTTTTATTCCATGGTTTCAATTTTTCACTATAAGTTATATGCCCCCTCATCACCACAGAGTGAGTTGTAAACAGTTTTGTTGCTAGTAGGGTCTTTATTCTTATGTAGCCTGTCTCCGCAAAAATGAGAGCGGTCTTAAAATAGATAACCATTTCGAATCTTTAAGGCTCATTACAAGGTCTCTCAGAGGCCTGTTAACTGCCTGCTGACCATGTGTTAGAGCAACACAGTAAGTTCGCCGACTTGGATACATTCATAATGAACCTAAGAGGGCAAGAACTTAAGACCTTTGCAACGCAATAAGAGTGCTCGACCTGTCTTATGTATTGCATTAACCCTGTACTGCTCTCTTTCATGGTCATTAGCCTGCGTTCTTTAGCATCAACTGCGTGATTTCTTGGATCGGCAAAGACAGATGGATGGAAATACAATAACTTCTAATTATCACTAAGTACCCAATATGTCTGATGTTCAAATGTGGGTTTTGGAAGGTCTACACTTCCAAAACCCCATTATTGATGGCATTCCAATAAGCAAATATATTTGTTTAGGGGGAAAAGCGTAAAAAAGAATGTTCGCTAGACAATTTCCTTAGCGGAGTAATAGAAATTTATTCGCTCACTGAGTTATGACAGTTTACTTCACGTATATCAATGAATACACAGCTGTACGTAATCTTATTTTACCGCAATAACTCCCGTAAACCAGCGTGGAGCCACTTATAAATTTTGCGACTGCTGCAGCGCCATAGTAGCTCTTGGAAACCTAGCAGAAAACATCCATTTAAACTATTCATTGGGCTCGCAAGGTTCTAACGACAATAGAATTAAATATTACCGCTATAATTAGGCAGTGCTACAATTAAAGTAACCCTTGCAGTGGTAGCCACAAATTCCCTGCCTCGCCCTGTAGACCCGCTACTACAGGATCTTTCACGACAAATCTGCAGCGTTCAAACTATGCAAAGAAAGACGAAAAACTCTGAGTTCTCATACAGTCGTACAGAAAACCATATTCCCAGCCTGCTGCCATTCAGACACATTTTAAGCGCCGCAAAATACGATACCTGAGAACGAGAGGCCTCGAACAAGACATCTTTCTTTAACTGGTTTTGTTACATTGGTTGCGGCCGTAGTAATGATTGCCTTCATCTCCAACCCGGACTAGCACGCCGGACACCTCTCCAACACGCGACATATTTGTTCTCCTCTGGAAGTCAGTGTCACAACTTGGCGTGTGTATGTTTCTCGCTGTATAACGCTGTCTTCCTTTAACATCCGAATACCCAGGTACATGCTCGAGGCGATGAATCCCGACGCTCCACCGTGCGTTGATTTCTATGAGAACGTTTGCGGTAGGTGGCGAGAGGAGAACAAAGACCGAAGGCCTTACTCCGAAGAACACGTGCTCAATTTCAACCAACGTGTAGCGGACGTGCTCGCGAGCATCGCCGCCGCCAACTCGGAGAACTCGAGCATAGAGCTTACCGACAGGCTCGTGACCCAGATGGCGTTGTTCTACGGCAACTGCCTCGCGACGACATCCGCAAGCAACGGCAGCGAGGCGAGTTCGTTACCTTTGATATCTCAATCGCCGCAGTGTTATTCCTTGAATGTTTTGTAGAACAGCACTTTTCATTGGATGTTTAGTAGATTGGTCGATTACGAGAACAACGGCATTAAACCTGACGGAGAATATCTCGGCAATTTCAGATCTGTACACTTCGTGCTCTTCAGCAGTAATTGCGATGAACTACAAGAAATCCTTGATGACCTAAACTAAGAACGTATTACCGTACAACTAAAAATAAATATGTAAGAAATGGTTAATAACCTGGCTATAGAACACGAATTTAAATTTACATCCAGCCTATAGAAAGCGTGCAGTAGTACGTATATCTAGGAAAACTAACAGAGAAGCCTACCCAAAAAATGGAAGCTATCCAGACAGTAAGGGTACTGCAGACATTTCCGAATCATGAGCGCTAGCTTACCGCTTTCAAAGCCAAAAGTGTGCAATTGATGTATCCTCCCTGAACTAACGTACGGTGCGGAAACATGGAGGATAAAAAAAGAAAGAAAAAGAAACCCGAGATTAAATAAACAACGAAAAATGATAGCTGTAACATTACGAAACAAAAAGCGAGAATGAATCAATTAACAAGGGTAGCTGATACCTTCATCTTCATAAGGAGAAGAATTGGACCTGGTCAGGACGCATAATTAGAAGGACCGACAAGAAATGGAAACTCAGAAGGACAGAACGGACACCAGGAAATAAAAAGCGCTCGTCTTTCTTTGGTTTCATTCGCTGGCATAACAACAGTTCTCCTATGTCACAAAATTTTAGCGCACAGATATGCATTCCAGCCGCACCCGCACGTACGTGCAGTATGATTGACGTGCCTATAAATGCGATCTTTAGGATTTCTACCCCACAAAATAAACCCAAAACACACTCTCTACCTTCAAACACCGCTTATGGCTCCGTAGAACGTAAACATACACATCACACAAAAGATAATATTGTTACGACTATACTATGCAAGAAGGAATTCGCAGACCACCAGCTGAGAAGCACGAGCTGCGCCCACCGGCATTCGGATGAAGACGAAGTTGCTGCGGCTGCTCCAGTAGTCTCTGTGGTACTCTCTGTGGGATACAGATCTAGTTCTGCCTTGTCGCATTGTGGTCCCGTGCCAGTTTATTCTGCGTCGCAACAGTATGTGCAGTAATCAGTGTACTCCTCGTCGTCATAAATTTGTTTCTGTCCTGATCCCAGGTGACGAAACAATCGTCATCTTCGCGAAAGCATACCGAGGAGCAACAAACGTCCGAGTGGATCATTTCGAGGTGCCTCCGGCTCACTGCCGAAAGCTTCGGTCAGCTCTACCCACTCTGGGTGGCACAAACGTTCCAGAGCCAGGAGCAGGTCGATGATGTGAGAGTCCTGTTCCGGGAAATAGCTTCAACTCTACGAGCAGACAACCGAGTCAACGGTGGAGTCATTCTTGACCTCAGTAGACTGAACACGTCGCAACTGGTGACGTATGGTATGTCCTCTAGGCGAACTTGGTTTAATTACGAACGAATACCGGAGGACGCAATTGAGCTTCTTTTAGTTGGCCCAATTTTGACGCTGTCGAATAAAACTTACGTGAGATATTCAACGATATCGCGAGTGGCCCATCGGATTGGACCGCGACGATGATCAAGTAGATGGACCAGCTTTGCAACTGTGCAGCGCATTTTCCGTTGTGAAAGCACGGAAGGCCGCACAATAGTAATGTGTAACTGGAGCCTTGATTTCGTATCTTCTTACATTTTTTTACTACACGTGGTTAAGAGAGCTCAAGAATCTAGCTCACATTAAAGGCCTCGTATGCTTCGCCCGCAATTTCCTAGTGCAAATTCAACAGTGAAGGGCCAAGCACACGATTAGTAATCGTTGTCTGATGCATGTAAACAGATGTCAAGATTTTTTATTGCGATAGCGATTATATGACTGGTTTTTGCCATCGCCGTCATACCCCTTATAAAGTCCAAATTGATAACCCCCACGCATCTTACTTTCTGCTCGCGGGTAAAAGCATGCGAGAGGTGGCGACGAACGCGTCTGAAGCAGAGATCAAACGAGCCCGGCCCATCTCCATCGCTCGGAGGGCGCATGCGATAACGTCACCCCGCTCGGGAGGCTTGCGTCGAAGCGGGGAGGAGGCGCCCCGACTGTCTTTAACGAACATGAAAAGCCGTGAGGCGTGGAGGGGGCGATTCGTTCGAGCAGCGGACCCCCCCTCCCCCGCCCTCCCTCCGCGCGCGAAGTCCACAGTTCGACTTCAGACGCTCGCCATCGCTGGCGTGCGTGCAATCCCGGCAGTCATCAGACATGCTGAGTACTGCACAGCAGCGCCTTGATCACGTGCTCCGTTCCAGGTGCCTCGCATATAGTCGCAACGCCGGCAATGCCCTCGCCACTAGCGCTCACGCGAATGGGCCTACGAGTGCCGGAAGAAGCGCGCTCGCTTGATGCCGCTGTGCTATGCCATGTTTCTCGATGGTACAAAGCGCACGCTGCTTAGCGCGGTCGCGCGGTGTGAAGCACGTGTCGGAACACACCAAAACACCATGACTGAGCTCGCAGCTCTGCTGGCCCGTTGTCTTTGCCGCTCGACCGCCACATGGTACTTCACGCAACTGCGTGCTTCTTAATATGCCCACATTCACTGCAATTCAGATTCCCCCTAAAGCTGCTAGTTTTAATTCATAGATTATATCATGCATTGCTATAGCATTTTGTTGCTTCGCCTTTCTGGCGAAACAGTAATTTTTTAATGAATCCGAGATTCTAGTCATCTATGCTATTAATATATTTTCGGAAATATGCCAAGTTTTGTATGTCAGTCCTTTCCTGTTCTCGGGCTGAATTTAGTTCAGATAAATTGTATTAGTCGCTTTTTCTTAGCCTTTGAGGCAGTACGTTATTTTTCATACTAAATGTACTTTGTTATGAAAGGCTGGCAAATGACGAGACGCGAGGAATCGTGAGGGCATACGATGAGCGCATTCAGCCGCCGCACGTGTTCTAATGTAGAGTGCGTATTATATCTTGCTTTGTTTTTGATCGGTGACGAACCGACTGCTCCATAGTTTGACTGCTTGAAAGTTCACGTTTATTCGTAGCTTTGTCTGCCTCCTTGTTTCTAAGCTCCTTGCAAAAAAAAGGGGGGGAGCCTTCACGGCACTACATAAAATTCAAACAAATAAAGAAGTAAGCAAAGAAGGAAAGAGGCCGAAAACGGGCAGAAAATGAGCACTAAGGAAGACTGACAAAAAGGAGGCGCTTCTTTTAAAAGAAAGGTATGAACAAACTAGCTAAAAACATGCTTTACTATAAACAACAGGCACTTGCACACAGTAGACAGGTTGCCATAGTTACATCTCACTTCATTTACCTTAAATGTTTATTTGTATTTATTGCAAACAATAGGCATTCCTAAAGCTAATCCTTTCTGTGAATATATGGGACTATCAGCAACACCTTAGTGCAGGGATGCTCAGTAATTTTAGCCACATTCGTTTTTAAACGGGGGCTTATAGCCGACGTTAAGTTTCACAATGTGGGCTTTAGACCCACGTTGTAATTTCTTTACATATCACTCCCATTGATTCAGTAACTACCACTACTATCGTGGATAGAACCAGCCACAACGTGGTTCGCGAGACGAAAGCCATGGGAACTGAACTCGCGAGAGGAGTTCAAACTAAGTTTTTCTTCGCATCTGTCTTGTGATCGCAGACGACATCGTGAACGTGAGCCTCCCGGTGGCACCCTTGTATGCCACTCGGGATCCAGGTTTCTTGCCGAACGCATCTGCGGTAACAGCGACGAAAGTGGCCGTGGAAGGTGCACTGCCCGACGACCATTGGGCAGCACAGCTGTTCGGTCGAGTGGGCTACCACAGTGATGGCAACTTCCTCGTAAGCTCGGCCTACCTGTCTGGAACCGGCATCTTCGCGGACATCTCTCTCGACCACACGCTCCGTACGAGTAAGCTCGCAAGCCAGTTCCGTTTCAGAGAATTTCACCTTGTCTGTATAGACTTCCTTACTTTTAATGACGATGATGCGCATGGGTACCAACAGTTGTGGCTGTGCCCTTTGCATCGGGCAGGCACCTTCTCAAGCGCCCTAACTAAAAAGAAAAAGAAAGAAAAGAAAAAGCTGGAGGACACTGAAGCTTTGCCTTTAACAGTGGAACGCTATAGCACCATTGGACCCCGTTCGTATATTGTCTTGTCATAGAATATTTATTAAAATACGCGGCTCCTCTATTGAATGCGGAAATTATTTGAGTTTCCTCGTAGCATATTTACGTTTCCTCTAACATTGAAATTACACTCCGAGCTGTCACGCGTGCCGGTTTTAATTGGGTTGTACACTTTAAAATGTAAAGGAGGAAATGGGGTATCGCGGATGCTATTTTAGGGGAGCAAGTGGTCTGCCACACCCATTCTTCCCCTTAGGGGGCAACTGCAGTGGCTTATGCAGTTCGTCCTTTGCGGGAGGAAAGCGCCCTTTCGGGGGGTACTACTCCTGAAAACGTTTTATAAGTGTGGCTGATTTCACTTCGATAAATTCAGTTTTGTTCACTGTTCACTGTTCACTGTACGTATATCTGCGCCATGGCGGAAGGTTTGCGTGGTCAGGTCCTCAAGAGTCAGGACCGCTGCGACGGTTGTTTGAAATAATTATTTTCTTATTTTCACCGTGGGCGTGGACGCCGACACCACATTTTATGACACACGATCTCCTTAAAGCTATCGTCTTACAAAGAAAAATCCGCAAAAGCACACTACCATACACAAAAGACAGTTGTTCGCGACATGTCACACGTGTCGTGCATGCCACCGCAGTTGGCGTCAGACAAGTGTCTATCCACCACAAGCGCGACCGGTCTGCTGGATCGATGCCGGATCGCGGAGCGTCTTCTTGCAGAGTCTGGTCTAACTACAATAACGTTTCGATGAACAGATCAATAAAAACTATGTAAAACAGGGAATGTCGCTGGAGTCAACGTTTCGAAAAGTGAACTTGTCTTCGTCAGGACGGCAGCTGCAGTCCTGACGGAAATTTTGCCGTCCTGAGGAAAGTTTAATCACTATAACCACGCGGCATCCTATCTTTTTTCCCACCGCAGCAATACGATGCGCAACCATCGGTGCACTTATTCTGCGCTCCATCTTCGACTCCGACGCCGTGTACTCCCCGCCGTGGGCTCGCGGTTACATCGAGCGGTGCTTCACTAGCTCGGCCACGTCGGTCCTGTCTCGACCCTTAGATCCCAGACTCGCCAGACGAGTAATGCGGTCGCGATGGTCCACGCAACTGTCCCATTTGCTCAAGACCCGAAGGCTCCAGGAATACGTCCAGCAGGAGACGTCCAAGTCGGCGGACGTGGTCAACCGGACGTCGTCCCAGGCCCACTTCGACAAGCTCTTTTACCGCTTGCAGTGCTTCGTCGTGTGCGGCGATCGACACGGCAGGGACATATGCAACGACATGGCGGGGTCAGACCAACGCTTCCGCGAGGCATTCAAGTGTCGAGGACGTCTTGCTGAACGACGCCACAAATGTCATTGCTATGGCCTGGACGACTGCGAAACACACCTGCCTACCATTCTGGAGAGCCCTGCAGATGATGTTTAGAACTATGTAATGCTGGTTTATGCACGGATTTCCACTTTCACTCTCACTTTCCGTGCGGTGGACGTCTTTTTTGTGTTTATTTATGCGTGAATCGAGACGTACACTTTATTTAGCATTTTTATGCGTTACTGTCGCTTGGCTCAATCTACTGATGATGTCAATCACTCACGTATACGTGAGCTAGAACTTACAGGACAACGTGTCGGGTTATGATTACCATTTGACAATTTCACGCTGTGTCGCGAAATCTGGCTCTCAACGTGACGGAAGCTCGCTGGTTGGCAACATTTCAACCTGATATTGCTGTGAAACGCTAAGGCGATACATGTTTCGAAATGTTTCCAAATGTTTGTGAGACTTGTGTTGGTAATTTATCCGCAGTAAATTTTAAAGGTATGGAGGTTCTAGAAGGGGGCCTGGTGACCTTGTTACGGTGAGGAACTTGTCCTCTCTTCCCACCTTCTCCTCCTTCCTGCTTCCCTTCTTCCTTTTGGAGCCGAGCTCCTCCAGCTAGCGTTGCTGCTGCGAAGAAGGATGGACGGATGCCTTCATGCTGTCTGCCTGCCGTCGCGTTGTCGACTAGAAAGATGGATACCAGCCTTTCACACAAACACAACACGAGACTTTATATACGAGACAGACATTACATACACATTGACATGCACATGGATGACTTAGATTTTAAGGACACACTGCCGTCTTATTTTTGAGTGCGTTCGAGGCTAGTGAGCACCGAAAATGCTTTCGTTTCCAAGCGTATTATGAGAGAGAGAGAGAGAGAGAGAGAGAACGCTTTATTACTGAATCTGAAGATGTCTTCCTGGTTTGTGACCTGGCTTGCTACTCCAGGAGTTTAAAGGTGAATATGAGAGAGAGAGAGAGAGCGAATAAACGTTTGTTCTGAGCAAGCACTGTCTGCGTCCCAGGGGGGCGGCCTCCTTATTGCAGGTAGCCGCAGGTACTCGCCATATCTCAAGCCCGTTCAACCAGTCTGCGCCGATTCTTCAGGCCTGGGTGTGATAGCTTTGCCTCCAACTGTCCTTCTGTTAGTGTTACGGAACCTGAGTTTGTACGCAACCCCATATAATGTGGCACGGGGTGCCGGGGACATCACAGTACTTGCGTATGTACGAGTTCTCAGTGCCCCGCCACGGTGGTCTAGTGGCTACGGTACTCGGCTGCTGATCCGAGGGTCGCGGGATCGAATCCCGGCTGCGGCGGCTGCATTTCGATGGAGGCGAAATGTTGAGGCCCGTGTGCTGTGCGATGTCAGTGCACGTTAAAGAACCCCAGGTGGTCTAAATTTCCGGAGCCCTTCACTACGGCGTCTCTCATAATCAGAGCTGGTTTTGGGACGTTAAACCCCACAAAACAAACAAGTTCTCAGTAGGCGAGATGTGCTGAAGTACGATGCCGTGAACATAAGCGTTCGCTTGCAGTTTCCTGGGCGTTACCGCCTCTTTTAAGAAGAAAGGTGACGTTCCTAAAAAACACAGCGACATTTTGCAAACCTACAGGCAAGGCAGAAGAACTTATCTGCCACCTCACTACAGTGTATTATCCAAATAGAGAATTTGAAACGCGCCGAAAATTTTGATCACAATAACCACGCGTCATCCTACGTTTTTTGCCACCGCAGCAATACGATACGCCACCATCGGCGCACTTATTCTGCGCTCCATCTTCGACTCCGACGCCGCGTACTCCCCGCCGTGGGCTCGCGGTTACATCGAGCGGTGCTTCACTAGCTCGGCCACGTCGGTCCTGTCCCGACCCTTAGATCCCAGACTCGCCGGACGAGTAATGCAGTCGCGATGGTCCACGCAGCTGTCCCATTTGCTCAAGACCCGAAGACTCCAGGAAGACGTCCAGCAGGAGACGTCCAAGTCGGCGGACGGGGTCAACCGGACGTCGGCACAGGCCCATTTCGACAAGCTCTTTTACCGCTTGCAGTGCTTCGTCGTGTGCGGCGATCGACACGGCAGGGACATATGCAACGACATGGCGGGGTCCGACCAACGCTTCCGCGAGACTTTCAACTGTCGAGGACGCCTCGCTGAACGACGGCACAAATGTCATTGCTATGGCCTGGACAACTGCGAAACACACCTGCCTACCATTCTGGAGAGTCCTACAGATGCTGTTTAGAACTTTGTAATGCTTTTCTGCGCACGGATTTCCGCTTTCACTCTCATGTTCCGTGCAGTGGGCGTGCTTTTCTTATTTATTTTTACGTCTGACGAGACGTACATGTTCTTTGGCAATTTTGCGCGTTTCACCCACTTGACTGAACTAATTTGTGAACCCCATCACATACGCACATGCGCTAAAGCTTGCTCTACAACTCGCGGCAGTATGGTTACTACTTCGCACTTACACAAGGTCTAGGGAAACCAGGCTGTCAACTCGACGGAAACCCGCCGGTTGGCAACATTTCAAGCTTGTATTACTAGGAAACGCTAAGGCGAGAACAGTTCGGAAATATTTGTAAGACTTGTGCTGGTAATTTATGTACATTTCCTTGAACGTACCACCCCCCTGAATGCGACAAATGGCTTCACCTATCACGCTTTTTCTTTTTTTTCTTTTTCAGTGCGGAGCAGTTTAGGGGCCTGGGCTGTCGGCATCTACTAAACATGGCCAAGACGTGTTAATAATTTACCAAAACCGGTTAAGGTAGATTCGGCTTAAGAGTGGTTAGGATAAACCAGAGTACTATAATAATATTGAAGATATTAACGGTATTAACATATTAACGGGGAAAAGTCGCGTAATTAGATAAACTCAAGCGATAATTCGGCAACTCGGGCAATAAACAAAACAACAGAAACAAAGGGTAAACACAGGTTAATCGCTGCTCCGCACTCTCTACAGCTCTCACTGCAGGGCTGAGTAAATTTTCTTTGTCACACTGCTTAGCCAACGCTGCTGTGGCGCACGTAGCATAATTTTAAACATTTTATGACAATGCTGGAAACGTTAGCGCAGTTTATCGCTTGTCAAGTTGCTCCAGGTGGCGGGTGATCACATTACGTGTAACGCGGAAGAAAAATTGGTACCCAGCGCCGCTTGTCCTGGTCCGAGGTTCGAACCCCGGACCAACACCTGTTCGGGGAGCTCGCTCTGCCAATTCATCTAACCAAGAGGCTATGAATTGACAGCGCGAGGGCAAGTTAATCCACAACTCGAAGCATATGGGCATCAAGATGGTAAATGAGTTTTTCGAAAGAGCGCGAGGTGGAGTAACCTTTTTTCGAAGGGAAAACTAGCATTCGCCAGCTTGCAGCACTAAGCTACAAGGAAATCGGTCGCAGGGTGCTCGGGATTTTCATGGAGCTTTGTGCTACAAGGGGGTGGATGCGAATTTTCCAGAAGGATGCCCTGATGATCTGCTTGGTACATAGCTAGAAAATACACTGCGTGCAGCGCAATAAAACTAGACGAGCAAGGTATAAAGAAGGATTGGAACGTTGTGGTGGGCCGTCCTCTCCAGCGCCAGCGCTCTGCTGAGAAAACGCCGCTCGTGCTCGACGTCCAGGCTCGTTGAGACGCGCATTGCTCGTGATCGCTGCTCGCTCTCAGGGATCGTGATTTGGGTCGTCGACTGAACTCCCGGTCGACCGTTACGTCGGCGTTCTATAAACGCTTTTACAAAAGGAACACATACAAGTACGTATTGTTTATGTGTTCCTTGGTCGTCCAGTTTTATTGCGCTGCACACAAAGTGTATTTCCTAGAGTTGCTATTTTTGCTTCACAAACGTTACTCCACCTTACTGGTTTCCGCAGAACTTGGTACATGTAGTGGTGGCATTTAAACGCAACTATATGGCTTTTTCTCGGTGTGCATTTAGTTCTCTCACTTTTTTGCTAGTTTTGGCAGCGGCAGGATATTGTCACCGATGTGTCTTAGCACTCACGCAACTGACAAAACGCAATATTGATGCTCCGTGGCCTTCGAAAGCACAGGCCACATTTTAATAATTACGCAGCTTTTCAAACAGAAAAGTATTTTGCGCACGTGTGTTGAACCTGTGCCTTCGCACTCGGGTGGTCTGCTCTTTGGCACAACACCCTAGAAAGCCTCAAGGGGGAACGGGTCACTCAGGGAGTATATATCAAGTAATGTATTCGGGCAAGCACGCTATTCGCCGTTTTATACATCAGGTGCGAAGCTGTGAGGGCAATGCAAGTAGCCACAAGCATACAACACAAACTCGCATATTTCGAATATTATATTCCGCCAGCAATACGAGCGTTTTAACAGCGAAACTTCTACTCAAGCCACACAAATGGCCTTACAATGAACTAGAAAATTGCTATGTTCAGTTCACTGTAACGGCGTTGCAAAAGCCTATCATCATCATTAGTTCTGGTCCCCAAGTGCGCGTGTGCACTTCTATGCAACGCCTAATGTGCGGCGCTCGCACGCGCGCTTCTTTGTTCTCCGCCTGGTAGACCGGGCCTGCCTGGAAATGTCGGCCATGGGGCTCCCGGACGTCTAGAAGCCCAAGCAGATTCAATTGCTTTTATATAATAAAGTTGTTATCCATCCGTCCTCTTGCGCTAATGCACTTCAGCCCATTACTCTAATACACTGGCAAAACCGCGCCTGGCCTACCTACACATGTTGCACGTGCAAGTAAAAGAAGACGAAGAGAGAGCGGGTCGAACAACAAATTTACTGACTACTGCCGCCCGATTCTTGGCCTATCCCCCTCAGTGGGTGAGCGGCATAAAAGAGGCCCATCATCATCATCATATGTACGCTGCACAACGTCTCGTAGAGCTATGCGTTTGTGCATAGCTTCGAATCACGAGCGCATGCGTCCTCTCGTGGCGTACAAGCAGCTCCTAGAATAGCCTAGGCATGCATACACTGTAAAAAAAAAGGCCGTCATATGACAGTAATATAGCCCGTTAACTGTTGACGCCAGGTACTTTTCGTAACGGCACCATTTCTTGCTGAAGCCGTAGTTAGACACAACATTACCAATTCCATAGAATCAGTGTACGGGAATAAAACCCGTTAACTTTTGATGCCAAGTACTTTTCGTAACGGCACCATTTCTTGCTGAAGCCGCAGTTATATAGAGACCAGTTTTGAAAGCGTACATAGTGCTCTTTAACACTACCGGTCGTGTACCACGGCATAATGTTATTGAAGCCACAGTACCTGTCAACATTGCCGATACTGTACCACAGGCAAAATGTTTTAAATCTGTTATGTACTGATACTGCAGTCGCGGTTATAACCTGCCTGTGATGGTTGTGGTCACACGTAAACTGTGACCACAACTGTCATATGCAGGATGCAACCAGAACTGCAATATCAGTACATAACAAATTTAAAACCTTTTCGCTGTGTTGCAGTCACATATAAGACGTAAGCTGCAATCCATAGTGTCTGCGATGCCTTTGTATGGTTGCTGTCTGTACAGCAGCTTTGATGAATAAGTAGTGTAGTATACAGCAAAGGGGACGGCGTCAAGTAGAGGCCTCGCGTGCCTTGTCTGCTACCGTCTCTGGTTTGGCGCGAACGTCTTTACGATGATCCCGGTGCGAAACACTGAGAAGTGTTCGCTTGACCTCGAGGTGCTTCGCGAGGGGCTTCACGAAGCCTCGGATCACGACAAAATGCAGGCGTGCCGGTGGCAGACATGAAGCGGCACAGTGCCCGTCAGCTTCGATGCTTCGACAGCCTTGCGCCATTAGTGCGAGCTTCGGTAATTTCTTTTTTTTTTAATCTCAAGCTGATTATAAACGTATGTGCTTTAAGGCTACTGCAAAGGTATTTATTTTCTCGTTCACCACAAGACGCGATAATTTATGGTCGTGGAATTTCATAGCGCAAAGAAGAGCGCTAACTATGACAGCGTTGTACCTGTATGAAATGGAGTATACATGCCCGGATGAGATTATTTGCTTTGAAGGAATGGTAACGTCAGTGTCCGGTTAGTCAGTGTAATTTCATGCGATCAGAAGCGTATATACATACCAGAATCGATCTTTGTTTGCATTAAAGCGACGGGAATTACAAGAGGTATATAAACGGAACGAGGTGATCAAGGTGTACACTGAACTCGTACGTCGTCACGAGGCTTTCTTTCTTTCTTTCTTTCTTTCTTTCTTTCTTTCTTTCTTTCTTTCTTTCTTTCTTTCCTCCTTTCCTTCTTTCTTTCTTTCTTTCTTTCTTTCTTTCTATATTGCCCTTCGCATAGCCACTATCACGTAGCAGTGGGCCTTTATTTTTTTCTTTCTTGTGCTCCCTATAAATCGCTATAACTATAGCAGTGACCTGAGGCCAAGGACTGTTCCGTCTTGCGTGACAGCCAAAGGACGCCGGGGATGGACATTGCAGGCCACCAAGCAGCTAGCCCCGCTCTTAAAGGGATCCCCAGCTCAAAGCACTGAGGCACAAAGCGTGAGCAGCCACGGGCTCCTAGTATCGCATTCCAGTCGCTGAGCACCGTCCATCTTAGAACGCACGCCAGCACCAGCAATTGCTGGTGCTGGCCTGCATCGAAGAAGACGTTGACCCGTATATAGGCGAAATTTTTGACGGCTGAGAGCTGCGCTAATACCAATCGTTGCGGTTCCAGCCTTCGTTGTTTTGTCGGGGTTGTTCTTGCGCGTTTGTATAAGCGTATATAATTTGGAATAGAAAACCTGCGCGTGTCACTTGAGCGGTGTTCATATCGCCATGAATTCAACGCGCGTTCTCACAGCAAGATGTCAGACAGTTCGTGCCTTCCAAGATCAATGTTTACCACACTGCATTAGCTAGCCGTTACAATTTACGTCTCAAAGCCACGACATTATCACGGCAGACGCCGTAATGGAGGGTGTCAGAAATTTCGACCAGACGGGATTCTTAACACGCGCCGACACCGCACAGTACACGGGCCTCAACATTTCGGCTCCACTGAAATGAAGCCGCCGGCGCCGGAATTCCTGCCAGCGACCTTCTGCGGGATCAGCAGCCGAGTGCCACAGCCACTAAGCCACCGTGGCGGGGTCGCCTTACAACTAATCGCTCAGGCTCAAATAAAAGGACCTGAAAGTTTAGACGATCGGTTTATTTAAATTATTTATTTATTTAAATATTAATCTGCTAGGTCGCACATCTAAACATTGCCGAGCCACGTGTAAGAGAAGAGAGTACTAAATTGACCGAGCATTGTAGCCACACAAAAGGACACGACCGTGACTGATTATATGTCTAGAAGGTTTTATTGAAAGTTACGGCCTTGTGCCACCACCTTATGGTTTACGAGATTATTTGCGGGTTTCATCGGCTATTTTTAGCCTTTTTTAGCTTCTTCCATTTTAGAGCACTCATCCTTATTGTACAATATCTGCCTAGTTTTATCGCAAGAGGTGGAATACACATAGTCGCAGCAGGCACCTGATGCTGTCTTTTCGAAGTAATCGTCTATCACCCACAACTCGCAGGCACGCCATTTATCTGCAACGACAAACGAGATTATTATTATTATTATTATTATTATTATTATTATTATTATTATTATTATTATTATTATTATTATTATTATTATTATTATTATTATTATATGAATCCATAAACCAACAAAGCAAGCTGGCAAGTTCCACGAAGTGGGCCACACCTCCCTATCTCTTCGAAGCGGCGAGACTAGATTGAAGAATCGAGGGGGCGGGGGGGAGGGGAGTGAGGAAATAAAATAGAAAAGAGAGAGAAAACAGTACGCAGCTTCCGCTAGGTCGCGCAAGGCCAGATCACAGCGTAGCTGGCCGATAGTTTTTACTGAAACAGGGCACTTGAAAGTAATGCGATATTTTGGCAGGAACATGCCAAGGGACATTTTGTTGCGTGATTTCGGCGGGAACATTTCCATGGCGTGGTTACACCAAAAATCACATGACACAATCTCGCGTGAAATGCTTCCCCAAAGTCATGCAACGAAATGTCACGTGACATATTCTTGCCCAAATCACGTAACGCAATGTCACGTGACAGGTTTCCGCCAAAATCCCGTAACCTAATGTCATGTGGTGTTGCACGATGTTGCTTAATGTCGTGAGGGGGCGCAACCCACACCACCACAAGGTATAACGGGTTTACGCCAATTCTAAACGAAATGAACAGGGGTGTACACCAAAAAGAAAATTTTGTAGGAAAGCCAATGTTAGGATCAAAAAGAAAAAAACGAATCGAAAGCTGTGCCAGAACCACGAACTTGCGAAAAGGCCATTAAGGCCAACAGATACCGATCTGTAGTCGCGGTTAAATGGGATTCTTGCCGAATGGGCGTTAACGCACTTCCAACTTTCTAAAATTCAGTGGGGTGGGCCGGTATTCTTAAAGGGCAACTCCGGAGATTTTTCGGCGTCCACTGATCTTATTGAAATTTTAAATATGTATTCCCCTCGACACTGTAATAATATATTCCAAACCAGGCGGTTGCAAGTCATTTAGTTTTCCTGGAAGCGAATTTTAAAATTTTTTAGCGGATTCCCCTGCGGGCCACCCTGTGTTTTTGACGTCATCACCTTCAACACTGCCTACCTGAGCCTGTGGGACTTTAAAAGCAAAACAGCGGTACTTAGCGTTCAAATCGTCGCTGTCAAGTTCAGAAAAGCTGACATAACTCAATACATCGTCGGATATGACCTCGCCACTGTGATTTTTCTCCCCATTTCTGACGGCGGGAAGGTTGTGACGTCATCGCATACGCTGCGAGAAGCGTCTACCCGTTTCGGTTTCGGTTTGAACACGCCTTTCGGTCGGTTAGTTAAAATTATTGGTGCGTTTCTGAGCAAATTGAACCACCCTGGCTGCTACAGGACTATCAGTACTATTCGAAAACATTAATATCAGAACATGGTGAAAAAAACGCCGGAGTTGCCCTTTAAAGTTCGCACTTTTGGTTCCATAGAGCTTAAATTTTGAAGCAAAATGTAGGTGAGGCATGCACATTGCACTATTGCATCCAGTACTGGGACTGTTGGTCCTGCGATAAGGGCGGTGCGACGGGCCTCCTACGGAACGACTTGGAATCATCGTGGCATCCTGCACCTGTCACCGTGGCGCCGCTGTGAGCGCTCATTGGCTCCCGTCTTCTAAGTGAAGTTCTTGAACTCTGTTGGTCTCTGTTAATAAAGGTTTCACTGCTTGTTTGTGAATTGCTTCCTGCAGACGTCACTTAATTGTACACCACACCACGCCATTGATCATGGTTTTTGCCGTTGCCTTGGTGGTTGATAGTTGTAAGTGCTGCTTGTGCCCAGCGCCACGGAAAGAACTGTAACGCCTACCCACAATTCCTTACACGCGCTACAAAGCACAATTAGTGCTGAAAAAAAGAAAGAAGAAACCCTGAACCCTATATTCTGGAGTAAAAACCATGCTTACTACTGCTCCGGTAGAGTATCTTTGCAACAGCGCAGTCATCCCCAGCATGTAGCATGAGGTAATTGAATATAACGCCACCTGGAAAATAGGAGACACCGCGCATTGAACAAGTGTATAGTTATAAGCCATGTGCAAGTTTCTTGCGGAATTTTACGATGAAGACTTATTTTATGCCGTGTGCGCGTATTGCAGCAACTTGCTTAGATAAGGGACCCTGAAATTCCTTGACAACTGTACAAATGCAATGAGCCTTCACTACGTTTAGGTTTTCTTAAACTTTAATTAGTTCTTGTTTTCATTCAGGTTAAGTACAATCTTCGCATTTATTAATCGGTGATCGCTAGACTTTATCTTGCCAACTGCTTCTATGTGCTGTACTAAGTCTGGATGTTCGAACATGATGAAATCTATTTTCGTATCTTTTTTCCCCTGAGGGCTTTTCCGTGTCTGCTGCCTAAAAAATTCTATGCTTTTTAAAGAACATATAAATTATTCGCAGTCGATTTTCCTCGGCGATTTCATCGAGTCTCCAGAGTGCCTCTGGTCCGTTTTGTCTGATTCCTTGATTCCTTCTTTTTAGATACAATCTCCCAGGGCCATTGTGCATTTGGTCTGTGTGTACTCTTTACATTGCTATCTTGACATCGCCATAGAAATTCTGCGCCTGCTTGTCGTCATGGCTCTTAATTGGAGGGAGTTCGTTCTCCTGCTTACCTTGCCGGTAACGTAACACTTGACCGCTGCTACCGAGAGAGTTGAAGACGGACCATTTCATGTGATCGCACCTTGCAGAAACGATAGCGGCGACATCATGTTGCTGGAGTACGTTTGATGTGGCATTACACCTTAGCCTAGAACTGCGGCCTATATCATTGGCCCTTGGCAGAGCGCCATCTGCTTGTCACGCGCCGGGAAAGCTCTGTTGACATTCTTGCGGGCCGCGAGCATCAACGAAACTGCAAATAATATAATCTATGTGTTCGTGTGGCTGTATGTGATGTTATATGTTGCATGTTTTTCTGTATACCAAAATCCTCACCGAGAACCTGGACTAGCACATCAGGCAGATATCCGGGATAATATCTCTCCAGCACTTCATAAAGATTTTGCTTCTCCCCCTTTCTCCCTTGTACCTACAGCCTATCTACGCCAGGTTTTATAGACATGTAACAGAAAAAATACTGCTTGCATTCAAACAGGGAAGCACAAGACATGTTGAACATAATGTTCAAATACCAGAAACTGTAGCAGATTGAGTCACAAAGATTTCTTGGTGTGTGCTTCCAAGAAAACATGTGCTGGAACACCGATGTCGACAAACTCACATCCGAACTAAGGAAATATTTTTCGTGCACATTATAATCAAACCCACTTGTAGCGCTTTGGTTGAGAAAGAAAATATACTGCGCTTCTTTTTTTCTTAACCGCGTGTGACTTATAGCGTGCTTGTATGGGACAGAACAAGTGAAAATAAATTAAACA
This sequence comes from Hyalomma asiaticum, assembly GCA_013339685.2. Classification (NCBI taxonomy): domain Eukaryota; kingdom Metazoa; phylum Arthropoda; class Arachnida; order Ixodida; family Ixodidae; genus Hyalomma; species Hyalomma asiaticum. Next base: position 77,781,630 of record CM023484.1, read on the forward strand.
AATTAGACGCATCGCGAGAAAGTGCTCCATCCATTTGAAGATTATCATGGCGTCGCCAGGGAGATGTAAACACGGCATAATCACAGAAATAATGCAGGTGTACGGATGCAAACTATTGCTTAAAATTTATAAGAACAAGCTCGACTCTATCGCAGTTCACGTAATTACGCACAAGTGTGGCGCAGACTTCGTAGTTCCTTAACTAGGACGCATTAGCGTGTATCTGTTGCCGAATCGTTTTGGTGAACAAATAAGTTTAAAAATCTCCTTAACACAGTTTCAAAAGTCCACTTGTGAATGGAATAGTGCAAGTGTTGTATCTCCTGTTCATTCAATCATTCGTTCATTCAAAGGTCCCTCGATTGGCTACTATCGAAATGTTCTGTCCAGATTCCTTTTAGCTAATTCCTCGAAGCACAACCGCCTCTCTCAAGTCGGTCGTTCGTCGTCTGCGCTCAATACTCCGTCTCCTCGGGCCCCGTGATTCTCGCTGTCGGGCGTGGACGGATGGCAAGAAAGCGCATAGGAATCGGTGGTTACAGCTCTGAGTCGAGAAGTCATTAGGCATATTTAGTTCATCGGGCTGTCTCATATCAGGCTTAGCGGAAGATCCGCGTGCGTAGAATAACCTACACATGGTGCTTAGCGTACATATGCATGCTATTTCTCAGATTTAACGTTACTGAGTATGCGTGTTTACGTAATCCTCCTAAAACATGCAGGTGGCCGTTTTGGACGCCCGATTCGATATGATTTTGGCGTGTTTGTTGAAAAATTAACTTTGTTCGTGCAAATTATTGCGTAAGGTGGCTTCGCTTATCTTAGAAAAACTTCGACCAGGGAGTATCACTGATAACTTCTCAGTGTTTTCGGAATCGCTTCCAGTTCTGTAAACAATTCGACAACACATAAATTGTCGCTTCTGGAGCGTGGTTCATATATGTTTAATTTTTATTATTCTCAGAATGTCGGCATATTTCTGCACACGCGGAGACAGGCGAGCATTGCGGTGTTTACTAATTTCTTTCGACCTTTTGAACGTATTCACGTTCCGCTAGAGGACGCTACCCTCACAAATACGGGGACGCAAAGGCTATCCAGCTAAACTAAAACTCTATTTCTGCGACGAATGCTTATGGTGCGGTTACGCTCAAGGAGGTTTAACTTTTAAACCTCCTTGCTTACGCTATTCCCTTAGCCACATTCTATTAAGCTGACAATGAACTAGAGATGCCTGTTGAGGGGGTCACTACCGCCGCTGTTACACCACGGAATGCCGCAGGCCCCATTCAACCCTTTGGTCTGCAATGTGCCGTCGTTGAGCTCTGTCCACGACGTTGCTTTTTGCCTCCTTTGTACTCTCTGTGTACGCTGGCGGCTATTTGCCGAAGCCGGCGTAAACGGTCGTTGCCCCGCCGACCCATGAGTCAGGGGTCTCCTCGCTCGGTTGTCTCTTCCATCCACTGTATTTTGATGCGTAATGACTTCCGTTGGGGGTCGCCACGGGCCAAGGAGGTTTAAGAAAAAAAAATTTTTTTTAATTTTAAGCCTCCTTGCCACACGCGAGGGCCGGTGACAACTGGAAGACTCACTGGCTGCGTGCCGTTTGAGCCCAGTGGAGCGTATGTCTGATTATTTCAAGTTTACATCTCACGTTTAATTTCTTTTTATTTTTTTTTTATTTATACATGGTACCTACAGCCTCTAGGGGCATTGTTGCAGGGGAGCTTTACAAACGAAAAAGTCATGGCACATGCTTATCATGTGCCATGACTTATCATGGCTTATCATGGCACATGCAACACTTTCATTAAACCGCAGAGTTTATCCACATTTCCCGCAATATCTATGCGAATAAAAACCCTGCGACATATTCCCTCTTTTCAGGAAGGCTTCTGTAGCATAGGACATGTCCGCTCTTCAATTCACTGGTTTATTTCTGGGGTTTAACGTCCCCAGACCACGACCCAACTATGATCGTGATTATTACCGCAGTAGAAAGCTCCGCAAAATTTCGACCACGTTCTGTTCTTTAACATGCGCTGACATCGCACAGTATACAGGGATCCAGCATTTCGCGTCCAAGGATATGCAGCCGCCTTGCCGGAATTCGATCGCAAGACCTTCGGATCAGCAGCCGTGCACCATAGCCACTAGACCACCGTGACAGGGCAGCTCTTCAATGCGCTATATATACTTCGCTTGTTCTCCTAACTAAGGCTAACGATATCCCGTCTAAGCCTTCTAGCTCTCCAAGTAGTTGGATCCACTAGCCTAGATTCGCTTGATCGTGTATTGAACTTTGCAAGGTTCAGTTTCCACTAGCGGCCTGTCTGGATCCAATGCTGTTACCACCCATGATTAGGATACGTAGTGCGGAGGACAACAACAGATGGACAGTCAGAAAAGAATGTGTACTAATATAGGGAGAACGTAGCATAGGAAGGCAGAAAGTTAGGCGGAGCATTGAAGTTAAGAAGTTCGCAGGCATAAAGTAGAATGAACTTGCTCAGTGCAGGCAATACTGGAAATGTTGATAGAGGCCACTACCTGCAGTGAAATTCAATGTTGTAGATACTGATGATGATGATCAATAAGCTGGAGGAACATATCTTTGGGATCATCAGCAGACCGCTTTGAAATATCAGCGTAAACTTCACACGTTATTATGAGGCATTACGAATACCTACAGATCGCTAGCGGAGCTGTTCTCACGTCACACAGGCGGCCTAACTGAGTCGACCTCCAAGAGCTAGCATGCGCAAGTTTTCTCATTTTACTCTGAATAGGTGAATGATAACAACTGCTGAGAGGTTTCCGTGCAAAAACCACCATATCATTATCAGCACGCCGTAGTAGCTTTCACTTGATCAACATCGACCGCCTGAACTCTGAGATGTGGATGGAGTACTACAACAGAACTGTACTTCTCTCGCCAGAGGTCGGGAACAGTGCAGAATCAGCCGACGGATACATTCCTTCCGGTAGGCAGAGGAACATAAACTGCTAGCTCCTACCTACGGAGGTGAAGTTATTTCATGAAACATTGATCCAATGTGGCATGAACGGGATCTGGCACTGTGTCTTTGGGATTTCTCTGCGCCAGATCCTCGGCCACGGCGCACACCGATGTGACTTTCCCATAGCAATGTAAACTTCCGAGCTTTGGCGTCGCACATCTCGCTCTATTGTACTTAAATAATAACAAACTTTCAGTGATTGCACAAACAATAAACCTTTCTAATCGTGAAAGGTTACCGTACTGACATCACAGCGGCTGTTTCAAAACGAGAATAATAAAGACTTATACAGTAGTACTGCCACTGGCCATTGTAAGCGCATTACCAGCTAACTACACGTCACCAACAGCTCGTTTATTACACAAGGTCACTGTAACTGCTATAACGAACAGTATCCCACGTGGTACCCATTACGTGACAGCCAGTGGTTCATTTTCCGAAGTAACAGTTTAGAAAATGCAGGCAGAGAGCGAAAGAAAAAAGGAAAAAAATTGAGGAGGCTTAATCTTCGCCTCTAAGAGGTGAAAGCGATAGCGCAATTGCCATCTGGAGGATGTTTACGCGAGTAACTTAACTGCAAGTAATCTACTTGGGCTTTGTATAAGTGGCGCTTCCAGGGCGCGCCGCTAGTCTTCTCGTAAGAAAATTGCGTTTCCTCATGCATCAAAATAACATCCCGCGCCTTCGCCCGTGTACATTTCACATAGATCGAAGCTTTGGAGGCTTGTATTTTAGCTTATTTGTAACAGAATTGTGTTTTCCCCTACAATGAAATAGCAATCAGAGCTGTCCTATACCGAGGTTCTAGTTAAGTCTTAGTTTACAATTCTTCTGACGGATTTTACTTTCAGAAATTTAACTGCGCTTACTAAGACATCTGCGCCGTGGCGGAGGACTTGTGTGGTCGGGTGGCTCGGAAGGATGACTTCCTTTTAGGACACATGTCTGGGACCGGGTTCTCTGCGACACGTATAAGGGCTCCAGCCATACGAGCTTCTTAACGCCATCGCATTAACACTTCTCGTCTGACCAAATCAAGTAGCGTCGCTTCCACGTACGTTGGTCACATCGATGGCGTCGCGGAGACTGTGTATATTAACGTGTTCCATGCTAAGGTCAGGTGTGGGACTTGTGGCGATTTCAAGCTTTATTCTCATTAACACCATGAATCGCCCTTCCTGTGTTTCCGGCTGCAAATGTACTGACTCGCGACATGCGAAACTAAGAAATCATGTGCCTTGTACGAGGCAGCCGCAGCACTTAGGTACAGTAACCACCGGATAATGGCTTTTCTATCAACGCCACAATAGACGCGCGTGCAGCGCTAATGTAACCACCGAAGATACAACCACAATTTCCGTACCTGCGCTTGTCTGTGATAGCTTCAGTTTAGGCGGATATTAGAGTTTGCAATTGTTACTGGTGTACTGCAGAAGACGTGATCTGCGAATGGCCGGGATAGCGTGTGTGTGTGTGTGTGTGTGTGTGTGTGTGTGTGTGTGTGTGTGTGTGTGTGTGTGTGTGTGTGTGTGTGTGTGTGTGTGTGTGTGTGTGTGTGTGTGTGTGTGTGTGTGTGTGTGTGTGTGCGTGTGTGTGTGCGCGTGTGCGCGCGCGCGCGCAAAGTAAGGGAGTCGCATTTACATACCTGGTCCAGGCGCTGTGTAGTAATCTATATTTGAGCTGCCGGTAGCCCAAGCCTCTGCAGTGAACTCCTTGTTGAAGGTTATCCTGTAACAGCGAACCACCGGGATTAAATTGAACGAAAACACTTCCTCATGTTACAAGCAAAAGTCTCTATAGGCCTTCTACCATGGGGGGCTCCCTCGAACAGCGCCATTTCGGCAGATGGCGCGAATTAACTCCTGTCCCCGCGATATCGGTTGTGTCCTTTGAGTGCGCCCTGCTTGTGCGCGCGCCACCGCGTTCACGCATCTCCCAGGCGCTGCGCACGCGCTCCTGTCTGGGCGCGGCGGCAAGCATAGCCATTCTAGCCACCATAGCATAGCGCCACGTATCGGTAGCGTTGGCGTTGCGGCTTGCGTTTACGCCATCTCGTCGTACAACTATACCAGATCAACCTTTATTCCAACATATACATCCGATGTTGACGACCATGGACAAAAAGCCAGTAAGGCTTGGCGTGGTCCAAGTTTTCCAGGCAGCAACAAAACAACAAAATGGAAAAATACTTTAACAGTATAAAGAAATGTGGTTGATCCCTCTGTCATAGGGATCTGTATAACACGAAAGTGAAACCAGTCTTCGCGAACTTGTGGAATGCATAAGTGGCAATCTGGGAGCATCGATGGGCGGGAGATGGCTTGGGTACTGTGAACATGTGAACACGTATAATCTAGACATCAGCGGCACCTCGACACGGCACAGGGATTCTCGACTGTTGTACACGAGAGAAAGTTTTCGAGCGACTCACGTTGCTCTGGAAGAACTGAATTGCACGCGCCAGAGCCCTGCGCAAGCCTGCCGTACACGAGGATCGTCCGCAAATGGTGACGCCTTGAAAAAGAAACCGAACGGGTTGTCAGCGGGTCGTTTTGTAAAAACACAGCCCACTACAACGAAAGGCCAATCATCATTTGGTTTTCTACGGCCGTCTTTGCGATCCTGGAGCAGTATAACACGTATAATCTAGACATCAGCGGCACCTCGACACGGCACAGGGATTCTCGACTGTTGTACACGAGAGAAAGTTTTCGAGCGACTCACGTTGCTCTGGAAGAACTGAATTGCACGCGCCAGAGCCCTGCGCAAGCCTGCCGTACACGAGGATCGTCCGCAAATGGTGACGCCTTGAAAAAGAAACCGAACGGGTTGTCAGCGGGTCGTTTTGTAAAAACACAGCCCACTACAACGAAAGGCCAATCATCATTTGGTTTTCTACGGCCGTCTTTGCGATCCTGGAGCAGTATAACACGTATAATCTAGACATATCAGCGGCACCCCGACACGGCACAGGGATTCTCGACTGTTGTACACGAGAGAAAGTTTTCGAGCGACTCACGTTGCTCTGGAAGAACTGAATTGCACGCGCCAGAGCCCTGCGCAAGCCTGCCGTACACGAGGATCGTCCGCAAATGGTGACGCCTTGAAAAAGAAACCGAACGGGTTGTCAGCGGGTCGTTTTGTAAAAACACAGCCCACTACAACGAAAGGCCAATCATCATTTGGTTTTCTACGGCCGTCTTTGCGATCCTGGAGCAGTGCGCGTCGCAACTCGACACTCCTGGCCACGCAAGACAAATTTTGTAGCGGCCTCGTTCGTACTTTGCCGCTGGAACGCGCCGCGCCGTCACAACGACACCACGGCCCTAACTTCCGCAGCGGTCGAGATGCGTACACTACCGAAGCGCTGACTACAGGCGCGAATCAGCACGACAATCACGGCCGGACTCGGCTCTCCAGGATAGTCGAGTCCGGCCGTGCGACAATCTGCTTCGCTCTATCAATTGTTCCTAGATGGCGGTACGGGCGCAGCGAACCTAAGCGCACCAAGAGTGCAATATAAGGAAGGCGATGTTAAGTAATTTTGCTTGTTAAACACCATAGTTCACTGTACTAAAAATCTTTGCTTTAACAAGATGACAATTAAATGTTTCTTAAGGCTATAGTGAAGATATAAGGCCAATCTGTTCCTTGCATGAACGATGTTGCGGTGGTTGTTGCGGTGATGTTGCAAGAAACTGTAGCCTACGTAAGAAGCGTGTATGCGGCTAAGGAGTCGCCGCCTGAATGGATGCACTTGTTAGACGCATGTGTGTGTTCGCCTGACTTTTGAGTGTGGAGACGCTCTGTTCCTGATTTTTAACTTCGGTTGTCATTTCCATGTAATAAAGAAAAAAAAGTTGCGGTGGTGTATCGGTAAAGCATCCAGCTCCCTTTCGTCGAATCCCGGTCGAAGGTGGGTTCGAGTGCGCCCGGGTGGAACTTTATCAATGTGAATGCAAGTTCATTTTTTCAAAGATTGTGGGAATGTTGACATCCCCTGATGAGTTTCTATCGCGTGGCGCTCGCGTTTCCTCAAAGCTCCTCTAAGGTGGCTTTCCCGCGAGGCACGAGACGTGACGTCATCGTCATGCGCACCACTGCGCTGAAGATGGCGCTGATAGATAGATAGATAGATAATGTGGCCAAAGTACCCTTTGCAACGGGTGGACTAACTAAGAGTGTCCTAGCCAAATTGTAAAAAATAAAAGAAAAAAATCATGAATAAGAACATACACACAGACACATATCAGAATTATAGGTCACACACTTCCGGCGCTGGGCGTGTCCGCTTTGTGTCCTTCCACCACACCTCGAGGCGAACTTTCGTGGTGCACACGCTTCTGTTGCAGCGATTACCCTCCGCATCGAGGAATCCGAGGGCTTGCGGCAAAGTGGTGCCCTCTGCTGGAGGGGGAGTCAACTTCGAACAGCGAAGGAGCAAGTGCTCGATAGTCTCCCGCTCATCACCGCAGGATCTGCACACTGCCGCTCGAGTCTCGGGGGCGCAGTCAAAACGACTCCGATAGTCAAGAGTGCGTAGCGCGCCAGCTCGAGCCTCAAAGAGCAGGGTACCACCACAGCTGTTGTCGTACAGTGCCGGCTCCGTTGCAATCTCTGTCTTGTTCTCCCGATACGTGCTGAGGGTAGCCTTGGGGAGCATGGCTGACTGCCACATTTCTCCCTCTGCCTCACGAACACGGGCTCGAACGTCTTTCTCGGTCTGTCGCCCAGGTCCTGTCTCGATATAGTCGAAGAGGCCATATTTTCGCCTAAGAAACATAACCCTGGACCTCCATTGAGTGCGGATACCCTTGATGTAGATATAACGATAGAGCCTGCGTGCCCACCTACTGTCATTCATGGTCCGTAGCCGACACTCGAACGATATTTTGCTTTGGGCCTCTCGAGCCTCGAACGAGGACCATCCGACATCCCCCTGGATAGCCTCCACGGCGACACGCCCGTGGCATCCTAAGGCTATGCGGCCCACCTCTCGTTGTACCCGTTCCAGCCAATCCCGGGTTGAGGCTGACAGACATACGGCCGAGTTTGCGTAGGTAAGTCCAGGCACGTGTACGGCTTTCCACAGATCGCGCACTATGTGGTATCGGCTGCAGCCCCACAGGCATTGTCGACGCAGTATGCGGCTGGCACGCTGTGCCGCTTGTCTCAGGTGTAGTTCATGCCCCTCAATGATCTTGTCTGATGTGGACAGTATCACGCCCAGATAGCGGTATTCTTCCAGTCTGGGTAGCTTCTGGCCATTTGGCAATATCAGAGCAGTCTCGGTGCGATCACCAGAGAACTGGAGCACCGCTGACTTCTTCGGGTTGAAGGCCAGGCCTAGGGTGTTCAGGTGGTTGGCCGATATCTCGACCAGATGCTGCAGTTGCGCCTTATCCTCGGCCAGTAGCACGAGATCATCCGCGAAAACAAGGCCGGGGAGTGTCCAAGTCGTTGGGGTGCCATTGTGGGACCAGTTGAGCTTGAACCCTACACCTGAATCCATGAGGGCATGAGCGGTAGCGCTACCTGGCGGCGAGGATTCGCGGGCCCACGGACGGGGAACGATCCTTGCCCTCTTGGCCTTGGGACGTCGTCGCGCGTGGTCGATGCTCGTGCGCGCGGTGGCGATGAGCTCCGCTCGGACGAACCCGCGGATGCCTCTCCCGATAGCCGATTGGGCCTCTGTTCGCGCGACTTACGTCGCGAGCAATATAGGCTTACGGTTCCAGCATGGGCGAAAACTACTTCGCTCGGTATCCTGCTGCGGTGAGTCGAATGTCATCGATTACGCGTGGGGTATCGCATTAGCATGCATGGTTTGTATAGTTCGGCTAGCGTGCTTACTATGTGTAGAAGGTGCAAATAAATGCCCTACTGTTGGTTTGTACTGCGGTGAACTGTGTCCTGTGTTCCTAGAGCGTGGGAGAACCCCGTGGCCACCGCCACATCTGGCTGCCCAACGTGGAGCTCTTGGAACATCGGACAGCAGTTTTTCTCGGTTCAAGGCAACCTTTGTTTGAACCTGTCGAGATTACGCCTAGCGTGATTTTGATCGCTGGCGTCGGCGGCGTGCTTTCTTGAGAGCGAGGCGATAGGATGCGGTAGCGTGTTTGAACTTGTCGGCATGCTACTCGCACGTTTTGAAAGATCGTCGTTACGAGAGCCACGTGGTCTGCATCCTGGGAGAACGAGGCTTAGTGCCTGTGGATAGTAGGCGAGCCCGAAGTGAGTGAGTACGGAAGCCTCGTGGGTGGTCCGATTTTCTATGTTTATCTAGCTTCTATCTCTTTGACTCTGGGAGTCGCGGCTCAGGGAGCCGAGTGGCCGCGGGCCACGGGTGTCGGGCTGTCTGGTATTGCGGCTCGGCACCGGGCGTTCCGACACTGTCCGGGACAGTGGGCGCCGATCGTTCAGCTGCTCGCACGTAGCGAGCGGAGAGGGCCCCCAGCAGAGCTAGTCTCCTCACGGCTGCCTAATTTCTGTGCCCTGTGTGGGTGTTGTTTGGATGCCGGTGATACGTTAGGCCTAAGGCTCCTTGAAGCTGCCTGTCGCACGTGGGACATAACCAGTTGAACCGTGGCGTTGAGGTGTCGCACTTTGCATACCTGATTCTAGCTTGCCTCGCACGGAGTGAACTCAAGAAAGCGACCTTTGTTCACGTGAACTTAGCGTCTCGGTAGCCGCCGGAATTCCTTACTAGCCGAACGAAGCGGTCGTACCACGTGGCCGATGCGTACAATTGCTCTCCTTTGCCTGAATGCAGTGTTCTGTCGAGAGCGTTATTTTCCGTTGTACCACGTGGCCGATGCGTACAATTGCTCCCCTTTGCCCTAATGCAGTGTTCTGTCGAGAGCGTTATTTTCAGTCGTACCACGTGGCCGATGCGTACAATTGCTCTCCTTTGCCCTAATGCAGTGTTCTGTCGAGAGCGTTATTTTCAGTCGTACCACGTGGCCGATGCGTACAATTGCTCTCCTTTGCCCTAACGCAGTGTTCTGTCGAGAGCGTTATTTTCAGTGTACGCAGCGGGAGTGACGTCACCCGCAGCTTGTCGCCTTCTGAGCATTCACGCTGCTGCCCGGACTTCGGGGCCCCTCAGCGGATGTCGGCAGCTGCTATCAGCTGTGGCGGCTTTCTCGGCCGGAAGGCGCGTCGGTGCGAGTGACGCTTGCTCGTGCAGACTGCGTCGCCTTTTCGGAGTCCTGGCCTGGAGGCCCGCTGTGAAGCCTTGGTCAAGCCTGAAGACAGGTCGCCTGTGTGGCGGCGCGTACGGGACTTCGTGAGCAGCGACGCCGGCGGTGTCGGCCAGCAGTGCTGCCGCAGTGCGCGTGAAGGACACAAGTGCGTGGACATACCCGAAGCTCAGTGACGCTGAATGTGTAACCCTGTATTTGCGGTGCATTTGTAGCTGTGCTTTTGCAGGGATATGTGATTATTTAAGGTTGGGGGGATGTGGGAATGTTGACATCCCCTGATGAGTTTCTATCGCGTGGCGCTCGCGTTTCCTCAAAGCTCCTCTAAGGTGGCTTTCCCGCGAGGCACGAGACGTGACGTCATCGTCATGCGCACCGCTGCGCTGAAGATGGCGCTGTGGTTCCCGCGGTAGCGCTACCTGGCGGCGAGGAATCGCGGGCCCACGGACGGGGAACGATCCTTGCCCTCTTGGCCTGGGGACGTCGTCGCGCGTGGTCGATGCTCGTGCGCGCGGTGGCGATGAGCTCCGCTCGGACGAACCCGCGGATGCCTCTCCCGATAGCCGATTGGGCCTCTGTTCGCGCGACTTACGTCGCGAGCAATATAGGCTTACGGTTCCAGCATGGGCGAAAACTACTTCGCTCGGTATCCTGCTGCGGTGAGTCGAATGTCATCGATTACGCGTGGGGTATCGCATTAGCATGCCTGGTTTGTATAGTTCGGCTAGCGTGCTTACTATGTGTAGAAGGTGCAAATAAATGCCCTACTGTTGGTTTGCACTGCGGTGAACTGTGTCCTGTGTTCCTAGAGCGTGGGAGAACCCCGTGGCCACCGCCAGAAGATCCACTTCCGTTGCAGGAAGTACGTCACTGGTTTCACTGTGGACCCCGGCAAAAAATATATTTGTGTTCAAAACTAATATAGAAGAACCACGGCGATAAATATGAAAAACAGTGCTATGATAGTAATGAGGAAGCAAAGAACACATATCAAGCAATTTTCAGAAATACAGTTATAACATACAGGTGACGCTCTATACATAAGCCTTATGTCACATAATATACAAAGTCTATCATAAAACCAGTATATGCACGACATAACAGCGTAGCACAAAGCAAGACCAAAAAATAGAGATGGTACAAACAATAAAAACAAAAAATTGGCAGATCCCCCGTCCAGTGGAAATCAAGGAAATGCGAAGCACGCATCAGGAACGTAAAATGGATTTACATTGTTGTTTCGCTATACCAAGTTTGGTACATATGAAGTTAACGAAACGGCCGCAAGAGCATTATGACTGTGGCATGCAAACCATGCCGCTTATGACATGCATATCATGATTCTAACGTTATGACCTGTCATTTACGTTCGTCATGCAGTCGTGTTGTGCCATAGCAGTTTTGGCATACGTCTCATTAACGAAACGCGGGGCATGTAAATCATGCCTCTCCTGATATGCATGTCACGATTTTCATGTTATGACCTGTCATTTATGATCGTCATGCAGTCTTGTTGTGTCATATCAATTTTCGTATGCATCCCATTAACGAAACGGCAGTATAGCGCCAGGACCATGGCATGAAATCATGCCGCTCATGCCATGCATGTCATGATTTTCATGTTATGACCTGTCATTTATGTTGGTCATGCAGTCATGTCGTGGCACACCAGCTTTCGTAACATCCCATTAACGAAACGGCCAGGAGAGCACCAAGACCGTGGCATGTAAATCATGCCGCTCATGACATGCATGTCATGATATCCATGTTATGACCTGTCATTTATGTTGTGGCATACCAATTTTCGTATACATACTATTAACGAAAGTGCCAGGAGAGCACCAAGACCGTGGCATATAAATCATGTCGCTCATGACATACATGTCATGATTTTCATGTTATGACCTGTCAGTTATGTTCGTCATGCAGTCAAATGTTGCGGCATGCCAATTTTCGTATACATCCCGTTAACGAAACGCGTGGCCTGTAAATCATGTCGCTCATGACATGCATGTCATAATTTTCATGTTTTGACCTCTCATTTATGTTCGTCATGCAGTCGTGCTGTGGCATACCAATTTTCGTAAACATCCCATTAGCCAAACGGCCAGGAGAGCACAAAATCGTAGGCGGCTAGATAGATTGAATGCCAGAACAGTTCATCCTTAAATTTATCGTGACTTTAATGTTGCCATGCGCTCGCCACAAGGAAAACATTTGCGCGTGTTTTAATATTAAGAGTTCGCATTTTTATCTGCCCCGTCCATTCGCTAGCCACGCTATATAAGCGTTTCGCATTTGCCTTATTGACTTCGGGGGATGTCTACATCTCATTGACACTCCAAAGCCCCTTTTAACACGATAACGTTAAAGAGCTCATTTCGCAGAAATTCCTGTGTCGGCGTCCGTGTCTTTGGTAGTGAGCGGAAAATCACCGTTGTCCGAGAACGAAAATTCGAGGTTGATGCCATCAACAACAGCAACAACCACAACAACAGCAACACTATCCCAGGAACGGGTGCTGTCTCTGTGTGTTTATTCCTGAAATGACTCAGCCGACGACAAGCCAGGTTTAGCGTGAGCACCCACCCTTTTGCGGGGGCCGCGTATACTCGCCGGTCCTCGGCACTGAGGCTCTGCATGGCTGCGCAACGCCGTCCACGTTTCCTCGATCATGAAGTCTGCCAGTCTGCCGCCGCATTAAGTACGAATCCCGCTGCTCGAGGGCGGCGTCCAGCCCTCCTCGGCGTCTCCACGGCACACATTCTCCAAACCGGAGATGCCTTTCCCGGTTAGAAAGCCCCCGAAATTATCTCGCCAAAAAGTGTTCTGTAAGCTTCTTATGTAATGGATTCCGTGGCCAGGATATTGTCAGCAGCAGAGCTGCAGAGGCATGCTATCAACACTCCCTTATTCCATGCCCTCAATGCTGTGAGGGCTACGGCGGATACTCTGCGGAAGTCAGCCCTGCTGGTTCGTCGGGCGACTCGCCCTACTGCGTCGCTGAGTTCCTGCGCGCCGTCGCACACTTCTCACAGGAACTGCATTTCTTGGTGTCCCTGAACACCAGATTTGCCGCCCCACTCCCACCACATGTATGGGAACTAATGGAGTTCTGCGGGCTTGAGGAGGATGCCGACGTGTGTTTGAAAAAAAATTACAGCATATCCACGGAGTGAATGATGATGAATCGGCGAAGCTCGGGAGGTTCATCGTAGATCGTGCCGAGTTCCGGATTAATTTAGTTAACGCGCACGCTACGAATCCTTGTGGTTCAACTACGCACAAGTGAAATCTCCCACCGGCACTTCATTGCAAGTCAAGATCCAGTGCCTATATATATATATATATATATATATATATATATGGGTGGCCGGTGAACGGTTCTCCAACGCGGGCAGTCGGTATTACTCAATCAAGAAACTCGCTAGGAGACGCTGCCTGCGCCAACGTTGTCTCTCGCTGGTGAGGGCGCGTTCTCCTTCTTTGCGAGCTAGTAGAGCGTTCATCTAAGAAAGAGCGTTTCCATAGACAACGCGCGCCTTTCGCTCTCTCTCTCTCTCTCTCTCTCTCTCTCTCTCACACACAAGACAGCACGCGCCGAGGGCAGGAGGCACGCGCCGAGGGCGAGCGCGTGCCGCCCTCGGCGCGCGGGTTACGCCTGACATGGGACAAGGTTAGACTAAGATGAGCTTCGCCCCTAAAAAATTGCAGTGGCTTAACTCGGCTATATGCCAGGGTATACATAGCGTTTGCTAAGGTTCAGCTGATTATTCTTAGCTTTTCTGATTGTCTAGGATTAGCTTGATTATCATGCCACGGACTGACTTCGAGATGCATGCAGCCAAGGCGTGGGACTGCTACGAAGGCCCGAGGCAAAAGACCTGGGCTGAATGGTGCACTAAGTTCTTATCTGTGTTTGGCCGCCTTCCACGAGCCGGCAACCAGCCCTCGACAACAAATGAGACTTCGAAAAACACAGTCACCCGATTATGCAGCTATGCCATCTACCAACCTGACCTTTGCTCACCTGAGTCTCAAGGGTCGCAAACTCATCACTGAAGAGCCAGCCTGCATCCCTTCCACTGAAAGCGTACCTGACGATGTCTCTGCCACGAACACCAGTCGCGCGCTGTGTTCGCCTTGTGCGCATCGGACACTGCTTTGGTATCCGACGCAACCCTACCCGTGCTAGAGGCCGATGCCCCTCCCCATTCGCTGCACTCGGAGAAGTGGCCTCACATTACGCGCTGCCATACCAGGGGTATGACGGGCCCACGGATCAGAAGGAATGTGTGCTTCCTGAGCCCGTCGGACCAACATGCTAGGCTGCCAGCGCCATTACCGGCCTAACACAACGATATTCACTCGACTCAGAGCCACGCCTCATTCCAATTGACACATGCGAAAGAGGTCATTATTGTCGGCGATTTGTCTGCACAGCCTCTACTTCCTGCTGATGAGGTGTTTTGGGCTCCTCTACGGGAACAGAGAACATTCAGCGTAGCCGCCGTAACCAACACGGCCATTGTAGTAGACGTGCCAGCACAGTCCAAGCCTCTCGATTTCTCAAATGCGGACTTCACTTCTGCTGACCTGGGCAGAGGTGCAGTTTGATATACTCTGACTCACTCACTACCTGCGATGAGTGCACTGTGCTCCAGTATGAGATCGTTGCAGCCGCAACGCTACCGAAAAGACTGGTGATCAGGCAGCTTCTCAGTCGCAATACTGCGCCGTCGGATTAAGTCAACTTTCAGCAATGGTCTGCATCACTCTCAATAGAACGATAAGACACGCGTGAGTAGGCCGGAAAACTGCACCTTTACAGCCATTGTCACCCGCTGGTGTCTTCAGGAGATCAACACTTTAAGTCGCAGCATTACCGTAGAGTTACTGTATATTTATGCTAGCATAAAGAGTTGCGCGTCTGTTTTCCAAACGCCGCCACCTGTGAAGCAACCGAGTGTTGCAGAGAAGGTGACGTTCAGGCCAACTTTTGTGCTTCTCGGCGCCGCCGCTGCAGTTCGCTGGAGCGGTGCGTTCGCCGCTCAGGTTCAAAGCGAATCCAGCGGTACTTTGCCTGCGTTGGAGCGCGTTCCGAGCATTGATTTCAAGACGCGCATGTTGCGGGACAACTCGAAGTGCTGAGAAAGTTATTTTTCAGTTATGTTTTCTCAGTGGCTAAAGATTAGCTCTGCATCATTTCTGTCGGAACGCAAAATGACCGGGTGTATATTTATTTATTTATGTGCCGCGTGTTAAAAATGGCAACACCTTTAATCTCTCGTCACTAAGCTGTCGCTACGTTTTATTTGCTATTAGGCTTCAAAGCGGTCTACGAGCGTTGGAAAACTGCCCATGCTCGCTCGGGGATGCCGCCTGCAAAAACTGGGCGTGGCTTCGCCGCATAGCTTTGGTTGCTTGCTGGCCAAAATGGCGGACCTACGCGCAACTCTGCTACCTACGGTAGCATATAGAGTAACTCTACATTACCGAAGCCTACAGCGCCACCACAACCCGGAGAGTGCCACCCACCCGAAATTGGTTTGGCGGCTCGACAAGGCACGTCACCACGTGTACAACACCGACCACATCGACACAGCCAATGTCGCTCGCCAGAGTCACTGCTGGCAAATTTCCGAGATAATTCTCAGCGTGGCCAAGACGTACCACCACGGAACAGTCAGTGCCGTCCACCGGAGAAAATGCCCGCTGCTAGCCACGCTCTTAGTCATGGCTGAGTGTGATGATTAGTTAAGAGCGGCAACGGAGCTCAAGCACTCGCGCTCGGCGAGCGCCGCAACAGAGGACAGCGATGCAGAGGAAGAAGTACGGAATAGCACAGCCGGCCCAGGAACTGGTGCTGTCTGTTTTTTAAATGCGAAGCATTTCTTAGCGAACTTCGGCGAGTTTGAGCGTATCTATCTATCTATCTATCTATCTATCTATCTATCTATCTATCTATCTATCTATCTATCTATCTATCTAGCCGCCTACGATTTCGTGCTCCCCTGTCCGTTTCGCTAATCGGATGTTTACGAAAATCGGTATGCCATATCATCACTACATGACGAACACAAATCACAAGTCATAACATGAAAATCATGATATGCATGTCATGAGCGGCATGATTTACATGCCACGGTCCTGGTGCTCTCCTGGCCGTTTCGCTAATGGGATGTATGCGAAAATTGGTATGGCACAACATGACTGCCTGACGAACATAAATGGCAGGTCATAACATGAAAATCATGACATGCGTGTCATGAGCGGCATGATTTACATGACACAGTCTTGGTGCTCTCCTGGTCGTCTCGTTAATGGGATGTATACAAAAATTGGTATGCCACAATATGACTGCATGGCGAACATAAATGACAGGTCATAACATAAAAATCATGACATGCATGTCATGAGTGACATGATTTACATGCCACGCGTTTCGTTCATGGGACGTATAGGCAAATTGGCATGCCACAACATGACTGCATCACAAACATAAATGACAGGTCATAACACGAAAATCATGACATGCATGTCATGAGTGACATGGTTTACATGCGACGGTCTTGGTGCTCTCCTGGCTGTTTCGTTAACGGGATGTATACGAAAATAGGTATGCCACAACATGACTGTATGACGAACATGACTGACAGGTCACAACATGAAAATCATGACATGCATGTCATGGTCGACATGATTTACATGCCACGCGTTTCGTTAACGGGATGTATACGAAAATTGGCATGCCACAAGATGACTGCATCACGAATGTAAATGACAACTCATAACATGAAAATCATGACATGCATGTCATGAGCGACATGATCTACATGCCACGGTCTTGGTGCTCTCTTGGCCGTTTCGCTAGTGGGATGTGTAGGAAACTTAGTATGCAACAATATGAATGCATGACGAACACAAATGAGAGGTCATAACATGATAAGCATAACATGCATGTCATGGGCGGCATGATTTACATGCCAGGCGTTTCGTTAATGGAACGTATACCAAAATTGCTATGGCACAACACGACAGCATGAAGAACGTAAATAACAGGTCATAACATTATAATAATGACACGCGTGTCATGACCGGCATGATTTACATGTCATGGTCCTGGCGCTATACTGCCGTTTCGTTAATGGGATGGTAGGGCTCCGTCTACTGACCAGAGGGCGCTACGTAGCTCTCGTCGGACGGCTCAGTATCGCTGACATTGGCCACTTGGGTCGCACGTATGAGACGCGCGCGCACAGTGGAAACCGAGGCGACAGCGACGCGCGCGTTTCTTCGCTGCTTTCCGGGCGTGCTGCGAACCACACGAACGCTCGCAGCGTCGCCCTTTTGAACAGTGTGCCGCAGGTTTGGAGCGCGCGTCTCAAAGGAAATGAAACAAGGTGGGACGGGCGGTCGGTGCTGCTATAGAGTTGGAGACGCGCATCGCGTTCGCGTATTTTCCTGTCACAGTCTGCCCAATTTTGCTTCTTCTCTCCGCAGGCAGTGCATTCTGGCGCTGATGTCGCGCATGGAAAACTCGACTGCACGGAGCCTATGCGAAAATTGGTTTGGCACAACATGACTGCATGACGATCATAAATGACAGGTCATTACATGAAAATCGTGACATGCATGTCATTAGCGGCATGATCTACATGCCACTCGTTTCCTTAAAGGGTTGTATAACAAAATTGCTATGGCACAACACGACTGCATGACGAACGTAAATGACAAGTCATAACGTTAGAACCATGACATGCGTGTATGAGCGGCATGGTTTACATGTCACAGTCTTGGTGCTCTTACGGCCGTTTCATTAACTTCATATGTACCAAACTCGGTATAGCGAGACAATGCAAATCCATTTTACGTTCCTTATGCGTGCATTTCCTTGATTCCCACTGCACGTGGGATCTGCCCTTTTTTTTTAGATACGAAGCAGCTTATGGCGGGGGCGCTGTCCCTCCGTCCCGCGCCGTCCACGTCCCACTGCGCATGCGCGTCCCCTCCTCCTCTCTCCTCTCCTACACTTTCCCCTCTCTCTCCTCTAGGAATCCTCTCTACGGAGCGGCGCCCGCGGCATCCACCTCCCATGAGCATGCGCGTTCCCTCCCCCTCTCTCTCTCCTCTCCTACGCTCCCCCCTTTCTGTCCTCTAGGAGTCCTCTAGTCCACGACCTCCTCTAGTCTAGATACTCTAGTCTACGGAGCGGCGCGCACGACAGGTGGTGCGACAACTGCATACTCCACTGGGGGCGCCACGGTAGTCCCGCGGTATGAAAATGACGGAGAGCGCGCGCCTCATTCCCTCTCCTGTGCAGCGCCGCGATAAGCGCTCGGGCCATCACGCAACCACCGCGTTCTCTCTCTTCTCTTATACATCCTCATTCGTCCTCTCAATAAAATTACATCATCTCCCGCTCAAGCTAACCATCTCCGCGCTGCTTCGCATCCACACTTGATTCCCTTTAGCGGTAGATGGTGTATTTTTTTCCCTACAGTAACTGTAACTAGTTAATTTTAAGACAGAGGAAATTATAACTGTAACACCGTTCGTTTTTCACGTAGCAACCGTGACTCCAAATGCTCCCACCTCACGTTCTAAGTATTTTTCCTACAGTAACATTAGTGAAAGACTGATATACTTCAGTTGACGCTTTCCACTTTGTCGAACTTTCCCATATTCGGACTTGCGTGTTCATCCTGGGAGGTGTCATAGTGGGCTTATTCGATTTACAAGTCTCGGAAGGCAGTGGTGCATTAATTTTGCAAGGGGACATCCTGGAATCCCTGCCCATTGGTCCAGGACACGTAAGATGCACGTTCATTTTTTCTCGTGCCAAATGGCCCGCGCACGGTATGGGACAGCCCGAACGATTTCTTTCGGTGACAGACAACGGTACAAGATGTCAGGCATTCTACCATCTTAAGTTGGATTGGGACATGTTTTGGTGTCTTTTAAATGCAAACGATTTCTTTGCGAACTTGCGAAACCTTAGCGTACCTGCCTATCTATCTAGCTGCCTACGTCTCGGTGCTTTCCTGGCCGTCTCTGTCACCTCGTGCGTATCGAAAGTCGGATGGTAGGGTATCAATGTATGGCGAACTTGAATGATCGGTCTAGACATGGCAAGAAGGATACACTCGTCACGCGAGTTGCGGTTAACGACAATTTGAACCAGGTGTGGCTCATATCTGCGGTGTTCGGCCCGGATTAAGCGGGTATGTGCCAGAGCTGTGTGAACCTTAACATCGCGGCTCACATTGACCAGTGACCAAGCAAATGAAAATTTCATATGAGCGCACTGCGCGGGTGAAAAGCGAAAGAAACACGAACCGTTTGTCATGGATTGCGATCGAAATGTTGGCATAACAAGCGGACGGACATAGACGAGCGTCAATCTATAACTTGTTATGCAGGCAAGAATCTAACCCGAGAAACCGAGGGGCCTGGCAAGCCCGCTACCACTCGTTCACGTCTGCTTTTTCAGCGAATATTGCAAATTAGCCAATCGCATCAGCAATTGTTACGTCGTTTGTGTTCAGCTTGCACATAGACGTTAACCTTAGTCGTAACGCCTGCGTGCACTACCGATGCTTACCCGCGTAAGGATTGCCAGTCCCTACACATTGCGGAAGAGCGGAATATGAGTCAAGATGAGTGGATAGCTTAATCGATCTTTCAAAATCCTCAAATCACGTCGGCTATTCGAAAGTTTTGAACACATCATTTTAGAACCGAATACGAATACTGAAAACGTAATAGTCGGCAACGTATATTCGAAATATAGGAAATTCGCACACCCCTATTTTCTAATGGTAAGTCTCACCCCGATGGAATAAATCATTCCATTCAAAGTAAGTACAGTGGTGGTCACGATAGGCTCGGTATCGTGGTAGGCATTACAGCTGCAGACGGAGCAGACGCCCTAGCATATTCGATGCTGGCAGCAGTTCAAACGCGCAGATGGCCATGGACAGCATGGGAGCATTTTAAATACATGATTATGACATCACGTTGCGTAGATGCCTCTCAGAGAAGTGTCGTGGCCGCCGGTGAAGTGGCCCAACACACAGTAAATCTAATACGCTCAGTGGGTCAGCGATTTCAAAGCTGATCTCAGCGGGCTGGCGAAGTTTCCAATGAAGATCTTTACGCAACCGAATACGGGGATTTAGCCCAGCGTACCGGCTTAACGTCTGTTCAGCAAAGGACGCGACCTATTTTCCATTAGGAGAGGAAAGCTCTCGGATGCAAAAATTTCAGAAACAATTTATCCTAAACTACGAGTTTTGTCAATAAACTCCCCGATACCAAAGGCGCTTGAGCAAAATAAACCCCGACATGCGAAGAACGCATGACAGTGCCAGCAGAAGCTAGACTTTGATGCGTGCTCTCTCATTGCGTGGTTCGGGTAAGGAAATTTTATTTCAGCTTTTGCGGTAGCACGGATAAGCGTCCGTAGGGGTATGGGAAAGGGACTGAAAGAGATAGAAAGGCGAGAAAAGCCCTAGTGGAGAGCTGCGGGAATTTTGACCACCTGGGCTTCGTTAACGTGCACTAACAACGCCCAGTACACGGGCCTCTGGCATTTTCGGTTCCGTCGAAAATGCGACCGGCGCGGCTGGGATCGAACCCGCGTTTTTTGAGTGGCAGTCCAGTACCATAACCACTACACCATCGCGGTAGACAAGGCCGCCGTGGTCGCATTTCAACCCGCGTACTCCCTCATTTTTTTTTCTCTACCTTTTCTTCTTTTCGTCGTCATCTGCTTCTCTTGTTTCGTTGTCACCGCCGTCTTCTTATAAGCCATCTTCTTCGTCTTCGCCCTCTTCCTTCTCTTCTTCATCATCGTCATCTTTTTTCGCATCCTTCCTTTTGGGTTCTTCCTTTTAGGTTCCCTTCGCCTATGGCTTTACCAAATGCAGTTTTCTCTACCCATATTGCATGCACGTTTCTATTAAGCGAACTTGGTTGATTGGTTTGTCGTCTATTACGTAATTTTATACTGTAACGTTGTAAAGTACCGACTTTATACATTCTCGTGGTAACTGTAGCAAGTTACTTTTGGAAACTCCCTAACTGCGACTGTATGAGGGCTATATTTTTGGCTTAAGGAATTGCAACTGCAACACTTTTTACTTGGATGAGCTTTAGAGGAGTGCGTTAATGCCATATTATAAGAACTTCATTCTGCTGACTTACCATTTTTGCATCGACATGTTATAGTAAGTGATGTCCTGGTCAAATGTATGTTTACTGTCGTCCTTACTCAGGGTTACTGCAGAAACGCATTTGGTAATGTCACGATCTTGGAAGTCCGTGTTGAAGTTTCTTTCAAGCAAGTACATCTTGTGTTTTGAGGTCATGAACTGAAATGAACGGAGAGGTGTCAGCAATATATGAACAAATATAACTGCCAGATGATGGCACCCAGCGTTAATAATTTTGCTATTTTGACAAACATCTTTTTATCAACAGGATTTTGTTCAACCCGTGTGAATACAAAACTGACACGAAACCCATTTGTTTCAATTTAACAGTGCTTTACAACTGGCTTTTAGTGTGACACAACAACAAGACTCATCGTCGCATGCTGTAGGGTCCATGGTATTTCGTCTTGTCCGGGAAAATATTGTGGTCGTTCTGCACTCTGCTGGTGCCCTCGCGAGTCAGTCTTATAGCAAGGCAAAACGTGATACTGAAATTTGTGCAATCCCGGCAATACAGTTTACATGTGCAATCGAGGGTCTTTACTTAACACGCCAGTGTTATGATTTTATAAAATCTAAACTGATCGCGGGCCTGACAAAGATGCTGCAACGGGAGCGGTAGAAGCATCTTTGAACAATGGTGCACTGCATCTTGCTTTTCAAGAAGTTGCGCTGGATAGTCGCGTAGCATTGGCTCTGCTGCACGGAACTAGTTAAACAGAATATGTGTGGAGAGGTTAGCACCGCATGATAAGAATGCGTAATTGTTCAAAGAGCTTTACGGGTGGCGAATGTCGTCTCTATTTGTGGCCGCAGCACGAATTTTGGACACACGACGATAAAGCGTAACTTCCACTCATCCGTGTAGCTTGTTGGTGGTTTTTTCGTGAAAATGCACAAAATGCTTCATGCGTTTGGAAGGGCAGCTCAGAACACGAAAACAGCAACGTACCAATGAAAACGTATACGTCTTTTTGTTTAGGAGGTTCTTTTTTCTATAATGTCCCACAGGGATAAACTAGACCACTACGTAAGGCATGGCAATCTTTTTTAAATCTACCAAGCTTCACACGGTCATAAGAAAGACTGACAAGACTATTGTAGCGTAAAATCAGTCTACCAAACATGAAGAGCTTATCGGTGAGAGGTCACGCTGTCGCTTTTTTCCGCTCAGCTGGAAAAATGCTAATATAATTCCAGTACCACGTACTCCTAGTGACGCTAATGTAATCCTATAAGAAAAGTAAGATAAAGGAGTTACATCATTACAGACCAACTAGCCTACTCCCAGTAATGTACAAGCTAATTACGAAAAAAATCTCTGCTGGGATAACAGAAACACTTGACTTTAACCAACCGAGCGAGCAAGCTCTTTTCAGGAAAGGATACTCAACCATTGACCACAGCCATGCTGTCAGCCTAATAACTGAGAAGTAGATGATTTATTGCTTGATTGCTTTCTGGGAGTTAACGCCCCCAAAACCATGATATGATTATGAGAAATGTCGTAGTGGAGGACTCCGAAAATTTCGATGACCTGGCATCCACAGTACTGACATCCCACAGTACAAATAGCTGAGAAATTCCCTGAGTATAACAAACCTCTTTGTATGGCCTTTATGTCTACGAGAAAGCATTTGATACAAGCAGTTCTAGATTCTTTACCTCGACAAGGCGCACCTGAAGTATACATGCATACCATAAGTAACATTTACAAAGATTGCCGATTAACATTTACAAAAATGCCGATCAAGAGAGTAGTCAGACAAGGAGATACAGTCTCCCTGATATTATTTTCTGTGTATGCAGAGGAAGTGTTCAAACCTCTAGACTAGGAGAAAGAGAGAACTAGGATAGGCGGAGCTTGTCTCAGGAATTTGAGGTTTGCAGACGACATTGTGCTTTTCAGCAATGACGGTGAAAAACTACAGAACATGATCGAGGACCGAAACCAGAAAAGTGTCAAAAAAGGGCCAGAAATGAATAGGCAAAAAGCTAAACAATGCTCGGCAGTCTAGCTAAAAATCAAAAATTTAGAATGAGCAATCAGACTTTAGAATGTGTAATAAATAATTATATCTAGGGCAGTAACTAACAGGGGAGCCTACTTATGAAAAGAAATTTCTCCATAGAATAAGGATGGGCTCGAGCGCATGCAGGAGACATTCCCAAATCACGACTGGAAACTTGCCGCTGTCACTAAAACGAAAAGTATTTAACGACTACATTCTCCCGGTACTAATGTGTGGTGCTGAGACGTGGAGGATAATGAAAGAACTCGAGATGAAATTAAGGAACACACAGTCTGTAATCGAAAGAAAAATGGTAGGTGTAACACTAAGAGTTAAATGCGTGCGGAATGGATGAAGGATTAGAAAGTGGTAGATGATACTCTTATAGCAATTAAACGACATAAGTGGGCCTGGGCAGGGAAGCAGCAGCAGCAGCGCACATGGTTGTTATGTGACGATATGGTTACTTTATTTCCAAACCGGTTCTAATTATTTCCATAACGAAATAAGAAATTCTTACCGGCCATCCATTGCTATTTTCTACGCAGCCAATGGGAGCACCCTTAGGCGGTGAAGAAACAGCCCCAGTTCCCAAGATAAACAGAACAACCGTATGCGTCAACATAGTCGTATGCAGCATGAACATTCAATACTTCTGGCTCAAACGACATAGGCTGCATAAAGGTTTTAATTTGGCAGAGCTTGGAGCTGCACAGTGGCGACAACCAAGCTTCCAGCGTTTAAGCCGATGTCAAGCTAGGCCGCTCGATCCACTAGAGTTTGGACTTAGTAGCACAGAAACCACTAAATTCAGAGCTCACTAGCGCAGGATCTACCAGTGCACCTCTTCGTTGCTACAGCTTCCTTATATACCATGGGAAGTGCAGAAACGACAATAGTGACTAGAGTGATAAGTGAATGTTCTCCTGTCAAATAACTCGCGCCAGCGATATTAACACACATCGTTTCATTTTCTGTAGACGCAAATCAATTCCCAGGGTATTCATGCGGAGACGTTTCCGGTTTTGTCCGACTTTCGTATTGAAAAACATTTTGACATGCGAGCTTCTTGAATTCTAGATTTCTGTGATTAAGCGGTTTTTTTGTCACAGCTGTCGTGTCCTCTATCTTATACACCATTGCAGCTTTCTATATTCCCCGTAGAATGCACGGCTACATGCACTTCTGTCACTGTTCAAAAGCTGAACATTTGCGGTATTGTTGTTCAGGGTGTCGCATTTCGGAAGGTTATTCAAGACACAGCCATGTTATCCTGCCAGGCTGAGCTGTGCTGACTCATCTGCCGCATTGCGGCGAAAGCCTTACTTATGTGTCTTTTTTTAAGGTGATCTAGATGAAGTGGCTTCAAAAACTGGATATATTATGTGCTAAAATCGGTTACTCTTCCGCGTAATAAATAACGCCACAATGTTATGTATAAATCGAGGGGTAAATTTATGAGTATCATTAATATTGCAAAAATATGACTGATAGTCATTAATTTAGAATGACATTAGCCATGACCAAGAGGAAAATCGGGTCATAAATCCACGTGTGACTCATACCCACATTGGATACACGGGAAGGAGCCACATGCGATTGAATGTTAATCATTGCAGGCTATACAAGGTTAGGCTCACGGAATTTTAGATTGTCAAGAGTTCTGGGTTTATAAGAATAAACTGTCAAAGCAGTGGTGGTTGCGGATGCGAACACTCGTCTAATTGCTGTTCCTGCCTTCTACAGGTGCCTTCTACAGGTCTACAGGTGTTTTTGCTAGACAGGCCGGGCTCCCGATAGTGCATCATCCACGTGCCAACGTGGATTGTTGTATTCTGGATAGCTGGCCACATCATATCTACCGCTCCCAGCATTCCTATCGTCGACCTGCGCCTGCGTGGATCATCAGCCTAGCCATCAAAAGCAAAGCCAGGAGGCACGCCCGCGTCAAAGCAGTGGTGGTTGCGGATGCGAACACTCGTCTAATTGCTGTTCCTGCCTTCTACAGGTCAGTTGGTTTTAGTTAACCCTTGATATTGCGCTCTGTCTTATACCGCAACCACTGCTGCTGCTGCTCATTGTATTATTCGCACGCTCGGGTATTCACTTGTGTTTTTCAACAAGTTTCCTGCTTGCGGCATCACCATGCCTACGAATGCAGATTAGCTAAGAGAATCGAAGACCTTGAGGCAAAACTTGACAGCCGTCTGACAAAGCTCGTGGACAGAGTTGTGGTTGACGTCACAATGAGGCTTCAAGAATCTGGCTTTGATCTTGGTGCTGTAAATTCAGAGGTCAAGGGCATGGATGCTAGCCTGAAAATACTTAATGACATTATAGAGGCAGTCCGCGTTCAACAACAAGAGCTTTGTTCAACTAACAAAGCTTTGAAAAATGAGAACGACACTCTAAAGAAGAAGGTGGCTGATCTGGAGCAGTACACTAGGCTGAACAACGTCGAGATCAAGGGAGTGCCCTCTTCCCAAGGGGAGGACTGTGTTGCCATAGTGCAGGCAATTGGTAACAAAATCGATTGTCCTGTATCAAGCACTAATCTTGACGTTGTTCACAGAGTGCCTGCTAAGTCTGGACAACAGAGTATCGTGGCCCGTTTCTGTTCTCGAGAGCAAAAGAATGAGTTTGTTAGGAAAGCACGCAAAGCTCGCTTGAATACACGTGCTCTTGGGTTTTCTGAGAAGGCACCCATGCTGTCTTTGTTAATGATCACCTCTCGCCGGATAACAAGAAGCTTTTTGCTAAAGCACTTGTTCTCAAAAAAGAGAACAGTGGGCGTTTCTTTGGACTGATAACTGTCAG